>JAVXUP010000394.1:0-499674 GCA_033070095.1 Escallonia herrerae | reverse complement strand
CGACTCTTCAAATGCTTGAACTCTATGTCATCACATTTGATATCCTCTGGAAATTGTCATAATTACTTCCAGTAGAAAAGCAACATTTAATAAGCATACTAAAAGTAAACTTATGTTCAGCTACATTTGACGTTTAACGAAAATTTTTGAAAAACGACGGAGTGAACCCCCACTACGAGTCCAAAGTTAGCACTATAATTGGTAAATATAACCTTTGCATGACCTCATAATGGAATACTTTTAGAGCTTTTTCTTCATGCTTGCAGGCTAAGGGCTAAAAGGCTGCTTCCGGACCGACTAATACATATGGCCAGCACTCCCCACGTTTGGTGGCGTTCGGAGAGTACGATCATACACAGTCAGTTGCACGGATAATCTTTTGTTCATAAGCAGGCCGTATGGTTAATCCAGTGGACGAGTTAAAGAAGAGCATTATCCGTTAGTTTCAAGCTTCTTACAACTCCCTCTCTCTATGGAATCATTGATGAGGGCTATCTGATGTTGCGAAAGATTCTACTATCCTGAACATATGAAAGCAACCAAGCAAAATAGCAAATATCCCCTGCTTAACTCATATACTATTAGAATACCTAGAGACAAAAAAAATAGTACAATCGCTTTAATCTTGACGTCGTACGGCACGAAATGGTTGTTGGTAATTTGGCTTCCTATTGTACAGAAAATACTCGAAGATCCTCAAATTCCTATATGTATTAACATATTTTGTTGTACTAGAGGTGCAATTTTGGTCCTCTTTCTTTCGTGACGTAGCAACAGAAGAAAGATTGTAACTTGTATGTAGAATAACGCCGGGTGACCGGTGAAAAATTGATTGCTTGAATAGTAAGCAAAACTTGAACAGGTGTTAAAAAATCATGCTTCGTTTGTTCAGAGAAAGAAAAGTTATCTTATAAGCAAAACTTGAACATGTATGTAAAATTATGTTTCGTTTGTTCTATCTTATACGAACTTCAATCAATTCACCGAGTGGTTAAATCGCTGAACTGTTAATCGAAAATCTTCTTGTATTGATGTCGATGATCATACAGAAGTGACACTAGAAACTCAAAAAAGCTTGATTTTTTTTTTTTTTTGGTACATTCAAAAAGCTTGATGGGTGGAGCTAAAAGCACTCTCTTTTTGGATGTTTTTGACGCCGTAAGTGCCTCTACAGATGCAATTATGACAAGATGTTCCCCTTTAATGACACTGAGTTGGCCCCTTCATGAATTTTTGACTATTTCTCCCTCGTTGAGTAATCCAATTTCAAAAAACAAGGGCGGCAAGTTTCTAGTTCTCTCAAACTCTGAGGAACACAGCTGGAAGGGTGACTGTTATTCTAGAAACCCTTTGTTTTGTGTTTCGACCTGGTTGATGCTAACCAAAATAGGATCATTAGTTAAAGTAGTGGTAAAAGAATTATATAAAAATTGCTATTTTGAGTTTCACTTGTTACAAATTTAGTTTATAAGATATTTTTAAAACACTTAGAAAACTCAAATCCTAAAAGTCAAAGTCCAATACCATTTCTCAGTTTTTTAAAAATTTTAGAACGAGCGAGAGCGAGAGCGGGAACTGTTGATTCGGTCCCAACCCGCATCATGGACCTGGACCTCCTAAAAAGAGTAGTCAGCTTCCCTTTTACCACCACGTTAATGCAACGTACGTAACAGCCCACCGTAATACACACCACCACAAATAAGAGGGAGAGAGGGATAGAATAAATAAAAGAATAAGAAAAAATAAACCATTAACTCACCACCACTTTCGCCCACGAACGAGGCTCTCTTTTCAGTGCTCTTGACCCCGTTGCCCCCCCTTCAATTTTCTCATCTGCAACACAATCTCTCTCTTCAACCCACTTCATTTCGGCCTGGGTATATATGCAGGCAGATTTATTATAAAACAATTGTAGCGAGTCTGTCGAACTTTGGGAAGGTTGAAATTGAGGGGAAAAGAAATGGAGTGCATTGAAGCAAGAGCGTTGAAGTCGAGTTTTTACTCTGAAACTGCCATGAAACCAACCCAGCAAGTTTTTCTCGACGATTTATGGTGTGTAACCGGTATTAACAGCGTTACTTGCGATGATTTCTCCGTCGACGACCTTCTTGACCTCCCTGATAATGATTTCAAAACGGGGTCGTTAGAAGAAGAATATTCACAGGATGAAGAAGAAGAGAAGGACAGAACTGAGTCAACTGACGACGTTAATTCCAACTCCAGCGCCTCTCTTTCCACTGGTGACTTGGGTTCTCTCCCCGCCGGCGAACTCTCCGTTCCGGTAACAAGCCATAACCCAGAAAATAATTTTTTTTTTTTTAATTCATGTCATGGGTGTCTCTTTTATTATTATTTCGTATAAATTTAATTTTATTTGAAATTTTGCAGGTTGATGATTTGGAGAACCTTGAATGGTTATCCCAATTTGTCGACGATTCTGTATCAGAGCTTTCTCTGTTATGTCCAGCCGGAAATTTCAAGGGAAAAGCATGGAACCGGTCTGAACCGGTAACCAGACCGGCGGCTCGGGAATACACAGTTCTACGTTTGTCGTCTCCGGTTCCAACAAAAGCTAGAACCGAACGGTCGAGGGCGAGCTCGGGCGTTTGGTCTATCGGGTCATTATCGCTGACCGAGTCTTCTTCGACGTCGTCATCTTCATTAGAGTCGTCTTTGACGTCTCCATTTATGCTTCACGAACCCGGTTCAGGTGTTTGACTCGTTTTTCGCCTTTAAAAAACCGCCGGTGAAGAAGCAGAAGAGGAACCCGGTTTGTGAGACCGGTTCGGAGTCAGGTGGGATCCAGACGCAGCGGCGGTGTAGCCATTGCCATGTTCAGAAGACCCCACAGTGGCGAACCGGTCCGTTAGGTCCCAAAACCCTTTGTAATGCATGTGGGGTTCGGTTCAAGTCCGGTCGGCTTTTTCCGGAGTATAGGCCGGCTTGTAGTCCGACTTTCTCCGGTGATGTTCACTCGAACAGTCACCGGAAAGTGTTGGAAATGCGCCGGAAGAAGGAGACGGTTGAACCGGCTATGCCCGGTTTAACGCCAATGGTCCCGGGTTTCTGAGGTTTGGAGTAGAGTTGAGAGGTTAACCGTAGAAGTCTGAACCCGGTTTAATGGTCTAGATCGACTCCGGTCGAATGTACAATTTTGGTGGTGCGTTGCAGACTGCACTCATTAGTCTCATAGTTTCGTAACGGAATTTAGGGAGGTTTAATTAACAGCTTTTTATTTATCTTATCTTCTCGCTGTAATCCATTTATTTGCAGGTTAATTTAATGAAGTCAGTGAAAGTATCAGGTCGGTTATTTACTGTACTATTTTCATTTTTCTTTAATCACAAATTACATCATAAATCGTATCTTTGACGTATCTTTAGTGGCAAAAGGATAGCAAAAATAAGAAAAAAGGATTGATAATTTATGTAGCTATGGATAGCGGATGTAGATAATGACAAAATAAGGTCATTCTATTTGATTCATTTTTAATCCGCAAAATAAAGTCATCCTATTTGATTCATTTTCTCTCCAACACCTCTCTTGCAGTCGTTTTTAGATTTCCGGATGGTAGTGAGATAGATACAATTTTGTATACAAAGGCAACTTATAGTTGCTAGTATAGTTAGGGATATTTCTGTTAATACTTTTAACGATATTTTTTTATATTATTTTTTTAAAAAATAATTAAATAAAAATTATTAAAAATATTTAACGACTATGAATTATCGTCTATATAAAAGTTAAAATTTCTCAATTATAAGTGGACCCTCAAACTGGGCGTTTGGCACCCACTGAGCCACTGAGTGGTGTGGTCCGGCCATTTTTTGTGAGCACAAAATATCTATGCAATGGTTCATGAATCACGATCTATTAGAATTAAAATGAAACTTGAAACGCGAAATCTAGATAAAGAAAAGCAAGCTTTGGTTGATGACACAAGTTTAACATTTTCCTTCTTTTTCTTTTATAGAGCTTTTGTTATGTTGAAAGTAAAGAAAGATTGTGGTCTTTGCTATGGACTCGAAAAGATCTAAGAGGGGGGGGGGCTTCTTTTTTCTCCACTGTTAGGACCAAATATGGGTCAAAAGACATGAAGCTTATCCATATTCTTTGTTTAGATCCCCCCGATTTATTTATCTTGAATTTATAATGGCCCGTGATAGAACTTGGCCCCATTAATAGCATGTGACAATGAATCATTGGTGACTCGAAAAGCAGCACTGAGGCATGTCATGTGGAGTGGGTGAGGAATCATTTGGTTTGGAAGGTTAAAAATGCTGACAATCATGGCGCAAATATCCCCACTTGAGCTGGTAATTGTTAGCTGTTCCTAGGGTTAACATAAAACTTCGACCCAATGATTTATGGTTTTGTAAACCTTCCCAATTAGTTAACAAATTTTCCATAGTTGTTACGTACACGTAATTTGGTTTCCTCTAAAAGACTGTTTGAGATTGATTCTCAAAAGTGGATTAAAATTAAATAAGAATCAATTTTTAAAATCAGTTTTAATTCATTTTAAGCATAATAAATTGAATTTTATTGAAGGTATTTGAATCAAAAGAGATTAAAGTAGATTTGATATGACAAAATTATCATATAGTGTACTCAAATTGAAAGGAAGCATTTAGTGTCTTTTATATGTAAAGAATCTTGGTAATTCCCAAGATCAAACTTGATTTTTCGAAACTGATTAAATCTTAATCTAAGAAAATGAGGTCATAATAAGTTTATTTTTCTTCGTCAAATACTTCAAACCTGATTTAATCTAAATTTAACTAGGTTTGGTCATTTTAAAATTAAATTTTATTTTCAAATTAATTTCAAACACTTTCTATTTTAATGTTTGCCTGCATGAAATATCTTTAGTGCCGCCACCCAGATGGACCTTTCGACCCTCGCTCACCGAGAGAGCCGCCTCATTAACGAAGCCTGCCATGCCGTGCCAACTGGCTCAAATCCAGAGCAAATCCATCACTGCCATCACCATCTACCATGCTGCAGACCCTTGGCGCTTAGTTGCAGCATTTCCACAATGCTAATCTTAACCATAATTAAACCCAGCTGTGACATTACAAACATACATAATTCAACACCAAATCCATTCCAAGGCCCAAGCCTTTTTTAAATCACTCCATACGGGCCATATTGTACATGTACGGTTTTCGGGCAAACCAATCCTATCTCCATATATGCCTCGCTGAAAATGAGGACTGGAATAGCCTTCTTAAAATTGATATCTCCGAGGTTTAGTCATACATCATCACTAGTAACTTGGGAACTCCTAGCTCAGTCTCGGTAACTGTTGACTGATCAACTGCAAGTGGCTTATGGATGGATACTAACGATGAATAAGTAATCCTAATAATGAGATTGGTATTTCTGGATTGGTAGATGCAGCAAATGTCAGCCCTTGAGGATGGAGGAGACGAGAACTTCTGAAATAAGAAAAAAGACTGAACTAAATGGAACATTAGCTCTCACTCCCTCCGGCTGCACATCTCTATTTTTTGCCCATTTGACACAGGATTCTATTAGCAACTGTAATATGGCGCGAAGAAACATCAGCCACTAGATATCTCCCGCGTTCCTTCAAGACTGCAATAAACATGGTTCCTTCCAAAGTTCCATGTGTCATCTGTACTTCCAAAAACTTGCCAAAAATCCAAGCGAATATACTTTCTAGATGCAAAGAAACAAATGTGTCATGTACTTTCTAATTGCATGATGTTCAACACATATTTCCCCATAAGGTACATCTGATCATCATTCATCACCTTAACACCTTCAAGATAAAAATGATTTGAAGGCACACATGCAGTAGGGGGAGAAGAAAGTGCTAAAGAGAAAAGTAAGTCTTCATCCCAACAGAATCAAACACTTCTGGGCTACTGGGATTTGTGTTCTTCTGAAGCATTAGGAATAAAAAAATGCTCCCTGGCAATGAACTTGCAAAGAATGGTAATGGGTTCCTTTTGCAGTGTCACACTAATTATGGAAGCCGATACAACCCTACATTAGGATCCGGAGAACAGCAAGACCAACTGCAGAGATTGACACGAGGGTACCTATACAGTATTTGATTACATCATACTTTGCTGCTTCCAATTGGGCCCTTAATCCATGAATTTCCTGCAGGCAAGGTCGATGAGTCAGAAATCCATCTTTTCAGACAACAAACCAATTAGATTTGTCTCTCACATACAATATTTACTCACTCGGTCAAGTTTGTTTGTAAGGTTTGTGGTTTCTGCATTCTGATTAGCAAGCTCATCACGTATACGCCTGCACTCAATTGCAGCAGAGAATAAATGGTGGCAAAACCAAAGGATCAACAATTATGGCTACGCAGGAAGGCAAGATCGTAATGCTTAACAACAACGTGAAATCTTCTTCCTCACCCTCTTTCAAGATTTAGATCCAAACGTTGACCTGCAGTTACCTTGTCAATCTCATACCTGTTAAAAGCACCGAAATAACTAACAATGAGAAACTCGAACAGAGCAGGAAAATATTACATTATGTTTGACAGACCTCAGTTCGCTGCGCATTTTCTCAATATCATTCCGGAGCTTTTCAGTCTCACGTTGCAACAAGGAGAAATGATGCTCCTGCAGCAAAAACATTCCCAAGACTGTTCACCAAGAAGCAACACAACCTGAAGTATAAAGATGAGCATTGCTATATACATGTTCTCAAACACCATATTATATAAACATGAATAAGATAATGAAACAATGACTACAGAGTTACTTGATTTTGATAGTGACATGAATAATATACAAACAACACTAATACTTTAAATGCACGGAAAAGCTAAATCGATGCAGTGACAACCAGATTCTCCAATGACTTTTACCAGTAAGAGCAGGATATTTTTTATATAGCTAACCTGTTTTGATGGGGACCCATGTCACTAAAAGCATACACGGGAACTGACAAAAAATTATATGACAAAAGAAGCACAGAGACCCACTGCATCCCCAAACCACAACTCGTGGAAGTCCTTGAGCCAGAAAATAAGAAGCTCAAGAAAAAAGGCATGAAGGCAATGCACCAGCATCTCAAGTCTATCAGAATTGCATCTGTATCCCTCGATAAAGCTAAATGAGGATACTATGTGATACTTCTTCGTTATATTCAAAATCAAATACTTGATTTCCTCTTCACATATTTTACATGTCCAAATCCTAGAGCTTCAAGTATAATGCTCAGGTACACCCATGGTGTTATGGTGTATCTCTTAAAACTCAAATACTTAATTTCCTCTCCACATAATTCTCTTAAAACTCAAATACTTGATTGCACATGTCCAAATCCTAGAGCTTCAAGTATAATGCTAAGATACTTCTTCGTTATGTTCAAAATCAAATACTTGATTTCCTCCCCACATAATTCTCTTAAGACTCCCCCTAACTGATGAATATTTGAAACAAATTTTCCAACATGATTTGCCAACCAACTAGAGAATTAAGAACACGCAAGAGCCTCAACGGGCAAAAAAAGACTGCCTCATAGGCCAAGCCTCTCTTGGGCTAAGATCAGTCCTCACAGGCTAACAAGCTTGGACTTATATTTTAAGACGTCTTGTGAAATCAAAAAGAGTTTTTTTTCTTTTTGTGTGTCTGATGCTCGAAGAAGATAGTATCAGGAAAGAAAAGAAAAAAGTTGATAATTAGAATGTTAGGCTGGATACTAAACCCCTTACAGACTAGCATTCAGCCTTTTTTGGGAGTGGCTGATGCAAGATGGAACTACCACCCGAGGAGAGGTTGAGCCTCCTATATAGTTGTACCTAGCTTCCGCTTTTTGGCAGGCTGCTTTGCCGTCCATCTGAGCAATCCTTCTAATAACTGAATTTCCTTCTAGCATAGCACTCTCTTCATTATATGAAAAGAAAAAAGAAGTCTTTAACCCATCAACCCAGTGTGTTCAATTATTCCTCGAGCTCAACCAGAAGAAGAAGATGAACCGTTAGAAGATAATTGAGGACTTGGATCAACCCAAGCTCTACTGCACATGGGAACAAGGCTCGACCCATGAGGCTCTTTTCTTGCCCATTGAGGCCATTGCATGTTCACAATTCTACATTTGGTTGGAACCCAACAGGAGAAAGGAGTGCAAAAGAATTAAAGTGAAAGACATGTTGTGTTTGCAGTGATGCACCAACTCGCCAATGGTGTAGCTAAGCATTATACTAGAAGGAAGTAGAGGTAATCAATAATTTTTTTTCTTGTTAGCTTGTTAGCTATAAACCTTCAAGACAGTCTCTTGTAAGTGCAGGCCACTAGGTTGGATGTAGCTAAAAAGCTTGTGGGCTAACTTTACGAGAAACTACTCTCTGCATACATCAAATGGAATGGAGACTTAAAAAAAATGGAAAAACGGCAAAATTAAAATGAAAAAGCCCAAATTGGCATCCTCCAATTTGCCAATTTCTCCTGGTACACTAATCTTCTCGATTTCTCTACATACATCAAATGGAATGGAGACTTAAAAAATGGAAAAACGGCAACATTAAAATGAAAAAGCTCAAATTGGCATCCCCAAATTTGCCAATTTCTCCTCGTACAGCTTTGCCTAATTGTACCTCGTGTACAACTTCTGAACTGAGACTCTAGGTGTGCAATTAACCATCTGCGCTGTACGCAGCCATCCCATCTTGGTCTGATTAAAAAGCCTTGTAATTGAAAATTAGGCAAATAACATCGTCTATGAAATGAAAAGCCAGAAATAAACCCTAGCCCATAAGTAACTTGATACTCATCATCTACCTTCACAAGACATAGAAATGAAATAATACAGAGATGACAGAAAACCAATTGATTAGTTTTATTATATTTATCTAAGAGTCAAAGAGTACACATCCAACTTAGACGACACTGAACTCCTTACGGACTAGAATTCAGCTTGTTATTGGATGATTCAAGTGGGATTTAGTTATTCTAACATAGTATCACGACTGAGAAGAAATATTAGCCTAACATTTTCACATAAGGCAGAGGGAAGACAATACCATTTTTTCAAACATTACTATTTCTAATTATTAGCATTATTTTCTTGGACATGAAACAACATTTCAGTCCAAAAAACTGAAGAATTTTACTCGTACAAACCACCATTTCTCCAAATATATTTACCCGATCACTTCAAGGCCAGGGATGCTATCATTCCATCTCTTTGCTTACCAGATAGTTCGCCAACCTTATTTGCACAATGAGCTGCAAATTGCACTATTGAGCAGGCTAGAATCCAGCACAAAGAGGACAGTTAACCACAGATGTATACCAATACTAAAACTAGTGGCTGATGAAAATGTAAGATGGCTCCACTTCTACAGGTTTGAATGAAGAAAGGTCATGGCGTACATCTAACCCTTGCCAAAACCCAGTGGCTTAATCCTTACGCTCTAGCCTATTAGTTCCTATAATCTGGTGAATCAATTTCAGTTGCGAGAATCTTGCCTACAGGCCACAAATCTCTCTCTCTGAAACTCTTTGAGCTAGCTTCAAGCTAAGCTGGGAGCTAAACACAAAAGAAATAAAGAAGTACACATCAAATTTTCCAGTCTCTCAGGTCATCATTTATTTTACAAAGAAATGAAAAATACTATTTTAGACCCCACATCATCTTTTTTTTGATAAGTAAGTCTATGTCCAAGAACAGCAGGGGCGAACCCATGTACAACCACCTATATTCCTCAAAAGCCTATTTAAGAACACTAAAAAGGATTCATCAGGATCAAGTTTTTCGTTTGCCCAAAATGCAAATGTAGACATAAAGGGAGCCTTTAGATTCTCAAAGATATCGCCACCCCTTCAAAGCTCTACAGTCTTTCCCTCCAAATGCACCAAAATACGAACGCCGCTTCTTTTTGAACAAAGAGCAGGAGCTAAGAAGGTCCACAACCGAATTAGGCACAAAAGATCCCCAAAAGGCTGAAGACAAAATCCAAAGAACACTTGCAGCAGGGCAATGCAACAAGAAAAGTACAAGGCTGACATCCAGCCAGGATTGACTCCAACTATCATTACCAACAGAAAACCTGATATGCTTGCTGAAGCAATTCTAGCCCTTGCTAATATGGACCCAAAAACTCGACTTGTGGTCTCTGAACCTCTCAGGGACCCCAATCTTTGACCTCTTACCCAAACTCACAACCCACCAGCCTCCTCCACAGTGCATTACTTTCCTGTAAGTACCCATAACCACTTGCCTAGCAGAGCCGGATTACAGGATACCGACTTTTTCACCCCCAGTTCCCCCACCTAAACCGGTGAGCACACTGCATCCCACTTAAGCAAGTGGTATTTTATATCTTTAATGGCTCCTTTCCCACATACTCAGGCTCCAGCTTCTCCAGCCCTCTTAGCAGTAAGGGCATGATATAAGTTGGTAAAGTCTATACCGTACTTTTGATCAACATCATCTGCACATCTTGGAAAGAGCCTGTTTCTTCCAACTCACCAACATCCTTTCAGTAAGTAATAGGTCATACCGCATCCGCAACCAAAAAACCCTCCAGAGAATGCACCTCCACAGCATCCCTGATAGGAGGAATCTCGCTCTTCGCAAAATCTACATTCAAACTCGAAGAAGCTTGAAAACACAGTAGAATCAGCCTAAGATTTCTCAGTTGGCTCACATCTGCATCACAGAAAGTATGGTGATGTCTGAAAAAAGCAAATGAGAAGTAACCACCCCCACTTCAGGATCCTCGCCCACAAAGAAAGCACGAAAGATAACCCCCTCCATGCCAAAATCCAACAGTCTACTCAAAGCCTCAATCATGATGATGAACAAAAAGGGGATCAAAACTGCCCTGTCTACTACTCCTTTAGACAGGGAAAAGGCCAGCTGGGGAACCGAACAGCCAGTTCACATGGTCGTCAGACTTTTCAACATCCAGCTAACAAACTGATCCAAGCTCCTCCAATCTAAATATAATCTGTTCACAATCCCACCCCACAAGCCCACCCAAAACCCCGTCCACACAAACGCAGATGCATCCACGGCACCGAACTCCAGAAATTACCTTTCAAAGTCTGAAGGCCAAAACTTTCAACAACTAATACACAACCCACCAAGCTAATAAGACTAAAAACCCTTACATCAACAGCACCCCTCGAGGACATGTAGGTAGTATTAGGCCTCTCTCAGACCCACCGTGCTCGTATGAGGCATTGAGCACATCAGCCCGCACCATGTGCCAGCAGTGTTCATAAAATGCGATATTAAAGCCATCTGGTCCTGGCGCTTTATCGCCTCGCAGACTATATCCTCCTCAGCAAACAAGACCTTGCAGAATCGCCATCAAGGGATTTAAAATCCAAACCGTAGAACCCTACGATGGCCTTCTTGACCTCTTCCTCTTCCATAAACTCCTTGCCTTCCACCAAAATTTTCTCAATTTGATTCAATCTCTTATATCGATTAGCCATCCTTACAAGAGTATTGTATTTCTGCGGCCAACCTCCAACCACAAATCTCAGGACTTCTGCTTCCAACCAGTTTCCGCATATAAAAACAACCGATTAGCTCCCACTTTGAGTTCTAACATTTTATCCAGCTCCCCACTGCACAACTCCTCTACACCCTCAAGAAAATCGAGCTTCTGAATATTAGCCAACACTCTTGCTAAACTCAACTCCACCAGACCAACTACTTCCATATTCCACAACTTGTATACGATAAAATTCCAATGGTAACATCTGTTTCCTCATTAAAAAAGTAAAAAACAGGAATTCAAATATGTACAACCATAGTAATCGAAAGGAAACCGAGAAGGGATCGGATAGCCGGATTGAGGACTTCGTTAGGATTTCATTATGATGCCACTTTAGGCCTTATTTACTTTTCTTTTATGTTGTTTGGTTTCCCCATATAAAGAGGCCTCAATTTCGTCTCGTTTTTTCTTCCCTCCCCCTGTCCCTAGGGTTTCTATCCATCCCTCTGGTGTCTTCTCATTTCCCTTAGCCTCGCCTCTCTTCTTGCTTCCCATTCCTCAATCCATTCTAGTCTCTCTATCTCTTAATCCCCTTATTGGTGCTTTATCACTCTGGTATAAAGAGGCCTCTGTGTAATGGATTAGTAGCTTTAAATGAACTAATTTGAGATTATTGAGTTGGTTAAATGGTTTAAGGTAAGACTAATTTCAAAAGGCCAGAACCAAATTCCATATCTATAAATGAAAAGTTCCTTTCAATTAACTTTGTTATTCGAATACAGTTGCATTCTAAAACAATCTGTTTAACCAGAGATCGTTAAGACACAAAAGGACCACCAAAGCAAGGCTTTGGTACAGGTCCATGTTTGTTCTTCTGTCTACTATCTCCCCCGCTCTTCTGCTTCGCCCTTCTCTTCAAACCCAACTCCATGGCAATCTCGTAATTCAACTTTATGTCGCTGAAGGTACCATTTAAGCAGGCCATCACTGCTCGAAACAATTTCAAATGAGGGAGGGGTTCACAAACATATGCATGTAAAGGTGTGCAACATAAAGTAACTACGGAAATTCCCACTCCTAAAGATCCCAAAATTACGACTGTAAAGAGTTTGCATGGCACGCAAAAGAAATTCTGTGATTGTCAAATATTGCCATCATACTCAATTCAAGCAAAAGAATGGACACCTAAGCTCAAAGCCAGAACCTTAAACAGTCAAAAGCAGAATAGAGTTGAACAGAAATTCATACACTGGATAAAGCAGTCTAGATAAAGAATGCACGACTGGAAAGGAAAATGTAAGAAGTACCTGTGAACTTTGTACTTCAGACTTAAACTTGGAAAGGTTTGCGTCCTGGATCATCTCAGACTACAAGATATGAGCACACGGTATTATGAGTTATCGCAAAAACAACATCACAATTTGCTCCAAAAACAAGCACAAATGGACAACTAAAGAAGAAAGTAGATCATACTTTCTGCATTTCGGCTTTTGAAACAAAAGAGTGAGCCACATTTTCTAAGCTGTCATTCAAAACCTCAGTAATCGCAGCCGTTATCGCCTCGGCCTGTTTCGAAGGCACACCTTGTGCTTCCAAACTCCTCACCTATAACAACAAAAGCCCTAATTATCTTTTCATTCCGCAAAACCTCAAAATTAACAAGAAAATCAACCTTAACCACTTCCTTCACATTACGTTGATCCCGCACGACAGTTCATAGTCTAACCAATCCAGCAATCACAAATTTCAACAAAAATGCAAAGATAGAAGAAATTACCAGAGCTAACGTATCGACGAGGAACACGCGCTTTCCGTTAGATTTGGCGAGCTGAGAGAACGGCCGATAATCGACTCGGTTGAAAGGCGAATCCGAAGAGAGAGAACTGAAGAGCTTCGTCGAGGAGCTGTCTAAACGGAGCCTTTGTACGGCAGGGGAGACCTCTGACCCGTCGAACTTATGTAATCTGGACAAGCGAATCCCTAAATTGCTTCCTAACTGTGCCGCACGCTTACAGGCAGCCATTGATATTATCTGAATTTGCAGACGAAGGATGACAGATTAAGCTACCAAAACTAGAATTGTTTCAAGAAGTGTGATGTTGAAGGCCTCTGGTCCTCGAACCATCGATGAAATTGATTGTTTGTGTGCGTGTTTGTGAGAGGCGTGTACGGATTTGAGGAGCCCTTTCCCTCTGTTGATTGCAGGTAACTGATTCTGTTCTTTCTTTGCCCAAATACGAAACAAAGCGCTTGTTTCGATAACTTCCGTGTCTTGATTTGATGAATCAGAACAGTCGTATCCAGCAAGAAAGTGAAAATCAAGTGGGAGCATTTTAAATTAAAAGAAAAACAAAAGGGACAAATATATTCGCTGGCTTCTTTGGACCGCCTAAAAGTTTAAACCGTCCTAGGACAAATCCTGATTGACTGGGATTAGTTAGACAGATTCTAGGTCATCAAGATCTACCATTGAAATGATTAGTTTTGCCCACAACGTCTCTCACTCAATCAAATTCAGGCCAAAAAAATTTCCTCTCAATTTGGCACTGCAGCATAGCAAAATAACCTTTAGAGAGTACAAACATCCCCTCGAAGACTCGTATAATTAGGCCGCCGGACACCTCAAGGTTGCCCCAAAGATGGCAAACACAAATTGCCGGCCCATTAGTAGTAGCAAGAGAAACTTGACCAGAACCGAAGACGAAATGTAGCCAAAAAAACATGAACGTTACTGCAAAAAGGAGATAATTAATGTGCTGCTTGCTAAACTGCACAAGTTTACAACTATAAAGCACGAAAACCTATGGCAACAAGTCAAAAATGCCTAATCTGCAGATTACTGTACAGATTCATCACCCACTCCATAGGAATTCCAGATTTTTAAGTGTGCAAAAAATCGCAAGAATCTCCCTTCTTACAATGACCACTTTCATGGAATCTGCACACTCCTGATCTCTGTCTGGAAGAGCCCCCTGACCCCCCTCCACTGCCAAATGATGACTGCCGGTTCCAAGATCTGCCACCACCAGAATCGCCACCCTGAGAACCCCCCCTCTCCCTTCGGCCTGAAAATCTATCTCCATTATGCTGCTGGTGTTGTTCATTTCCCCGCATGCCCTGGCTTGCACCTGGTGAACCCCAACCTGAATTTGCATTCCCGGGTCCTGCCCCTTGAACATTATTCGCTACCGGATTCCCTGACGGTACTGGGCCTGGAACAACAGCTCCTGGACCAGTTGGAGCAGCCCAACCATGATTCACGTTAGCAGGCCCTTGATTTGGTGCAACCCAACCAAGATTTACGTTCCCAGTTGGCATAACCCAACCAGGATTTGTGTTACCAGGTGAAGGGCCCTGAAGAGTAGGCCCCCAATTTACGTTCATATTTGCAGGTGCTGGTCCTCCCCAGCCCATGTTTGGATTTCCTGGCATTGTTCCCCAGCTGGTATTTGGAGCGGAAGTGTTGGTCTCCGAAATACCCATGCCCCAAGGTAAAGTAGGTGGCACTGAAGGCTGCATATTGGGTTGAATACCGGGATTTGGAGGTCTCCATGAATCAGGTGGCAGTGGCAAAGCTGAGACACCTTGAGTTGAAAAGTTTCCAGCCGGATTTTGAGCGGTGGATGGAACGCCACCCCATTGACCATAGGCCAGTGCTTGTCCATGTTGGGATGGAGCACTACCCCAACCATGAGCTCCATAAGGATGGTTCTGACCGTTAATAGGTTGAACCATGTGGGCAGCCGCATCAGAAGCAGGGAGCATATGGCCATATGTCTGCACAGCTGGTGATTCACCAGTCACAGTTAATTGAGTAGCTTGTAGAGAACTTGCAGGATCATTTTCAGGAACCCTTGTCAGTTGCAACACTCCACTTTGGTTTGTTGAAGGCGAGATAGACAAAGGAGCTTTTTGGCTATTAACTGGGGTAGCTGATGAAGGTGACGGCAAGGGTCCATTGGCACTAGAAAATGAACTGGATGGTTTTGGGGTAGGAGATGGAAGGTTTACTGCATCATTTCTGCCACCAGAATCAGAACCCAGCCCAACAGTTAATACTTTAGGCAAAGGAGTCGCTCCACGAATCTGGTCAGATGTTCCATGCGTGTTACTAGCAGGAGTAGATTGGATATGTGAAGTTTGCAGATTGCTGTCCTTCGGATGTCCATTGTTCATCGATAGAAACTCTTTCGTGAACCTTCCAGCCAATGCATCGGTCAGAAGTACAGAAGCATCTTCATTTCCACCAGTTCTCCAAATTTTTAGATCAGCAGGGAAGTAGCCGGTATTGCTCCATTTACGCAACTGCACCATCGAGAAGGGTCCTTGAGCTTTTCCAGATGGATCCTTGTAGTGCCACGTTTTGTCTGTTTCATTGACTTTGGCAGCAGCTTCGATTACAGGAGCAGAAAGGGGCGTCAGTGAAGTTTCTGAAGCAACACCAGAATATAAATCGGCTCTTACAGCAGAGTGGCTGCTCCAACTGACGGTTCCAGGGCTGCTAGCTGGGCTTAACCTCTCATGTAGAGCCTCTAAACTTAAAGTAGCATCCTCAGCTTTGTTTGATAAACTTTTACTGGACAAGTTCCGATCTAATTCCCAACTTTTACTAGGATTCTTCCTGGTGCCACTCCAGGAATCTTTTGAAGCAAAATCTCCTTTTCCCGGAGATATTGGCTCCCTTCCTTTCCTGCTGTAGCTAGAACCCTTTGGTCTTGTGAACATTTCTGCATATACCATGAGAAACATCAGAAACTCATTACCAATTTTTAAGTTAAAAAGTGAGCAAGAATAAAATGAAGACCTTGTTTGTTATCGTCCATTTCACTGCCATCATCGTCAGAATCGTAGCTTGGATCCATATTTGGATCTGCATGTATCTCAGGAATTTCTTCTAGCCTACGCCGCCGCTCCTCAGGTGTCTTTAGAAGCTGTAGCTTCTCCACACATTCTCTAAGCGTGGGAGTCAGTCAAGGATTTCCCCAAATCGCAGCAATAAAATGGTTCTCTAACATTAGTTCCTTTTACTAAGAATTGTACCAAGTCATCTTCAAACAACAATCAATAATATTCACAAAACGCAGAGGTGAAGTTTATTTAGCATTTATGGTATATTCATTTCTCTTAGACATAATGTCCAAGGTCTAACAGGCACAAAGTGACATGACAAGTAAGCAAGAGAAACTTTAGAATGATCTCTGGACAACAAAAGATCACCACTCCACAACAGAAGATATCTCACTTTGGGAATTTTTACTGCCTTCAAGATTCAAGCAATAACAATCTTTTGCTACATTCCTGCTCTGACGGCTTTTCCATGCTCCTTAGAACCCAAATTGGTATTTTTCTAATTTGCCATGAATCTGGTAATAGCAATAGTGTTCACAATTTAAAGCATACAATGAACATAAGAGATCTACGCACTGGAAAGGGGCAGACCATGTCATGATGGGAACAAGATGCTAAACCAGCCACGCCGTCTGCTCAACGGTTCATTAGGGCACCTCTGGTGCAATCATTTTATGATACAGGGATAAAGAACTTGAAAGTTTACATTATCGCCTAGTATCAAAATGGCAAGTTATTTAAACTCGATTCCCAAATAACTGCACAATGGCCCTTGCAAAGATTGCTGTATATTCTGCAAATCTGTCTTTTATATCAAGAACTAAGCAACTATGACAGAATGTACCAAGAGCTAGGCCAAGCCATGTTTATATCGTTCCAAAATAATCAAGCACATGCAACTAAATCCAAAAAAGGAACAGAAAACGTCGGATCAACACCAGAATTACCCAGAAACACATGTTGATCCAGAGGTTTGAGCTTGTTAGTTATAACTAAGTCCTTTGAAAAACTCCACGTCCTTTCCTCCACGCTAAACGTAATTGCTGCATGATTGGCATGTTATCACCAAACAGTATGACTGGATATCACAGTTGTGAGCCCAGAATATAACGAGTAAGGACATTTTGGTTACAAAGTGCAACCAACATTTTATAACCGATCGTTATATGCATGCAATAACTATTTCCACCTTCCTCACCCTACTTCCTTTTCTAGCTTTCGCGTAGCTCGACATACAAAAAAATGCAACCAACAAAGATCAGACCCAGTAGGAACAAAATGAGGAAAATACCGTCCCATTGTTAAATAAGTTCTACTCCAAGGTCGAGTTCTTGGACACAGCATGTACCGAGTCATTGATTTAGCTCATGCAAGACTCCACTTACTTCTTGTAAATGTGCTTGTAATGTTTTGGAGATCCAATAGCTGCACTATTAGATTTGAGGCAGGCGACTTGTTCCGTCATTAGAAAAATAATTATATTAATTTGGGCGTTGCCAGGTAACCAATCCGTCTAATAAGTAGCCCGGATGATAACCCCACCTCTAGGTCGGGTTCCATTGGTTTTCCAGCCCTAGCATGTTCATTTTCTGGTTGGAAACAGCTTGAACCGAATCACAGTAATCACTAAAGCAATTAGCGCCAAAACAAGAGCAAATTCCTTCAAAGCAGCTTTTGTATGCTATATAAATTTCCCAGTGAAAAACTTGTAGCCTTACATCATATAGGGTGTTGGGAAAGCATGCCATATTAACATTGCCCTGCTGCTGGTCTATCCAGCTGTTACGCCAGGGAACCAGTCCTACAATCAAGAAGTAGCAGGGGCGATAGAAAACCTCTCCTCTAGGACAGGGTTCAATTCATTTTCCAGACGTAGCCTGTTCATTTATGGTTGGAGAATTGCCTGAACTAGATAGCATTAGCCACTAAAGCACACAGCGCCAAACAAGAGCAAATTCCTTCGAAGTAGCTGAATGCCATGTTTCCACTGAGAGAACTCCGGCCTCACAAGGCCTAGCACATCAACACCACCCTGCAGCTGGTTTGTATCCCCCTTTTACAGCTAGTCTAAAAAAATCCTAAATCCTATGCCATATGTTTATCTATAATCTATCTCTTTATTATACAGCAGACACAAGGGGATTGAGCCTTGGCACAACAGTAAGATTGCTCCATTGTGACATGGAGGTCATGGGCTCAGAGCGCAAAAACAGCCTCCAGAGCATACATCGATCCTCTACCCACCCCTACAATGGGCGAAGCCTCATGCACTTCACTGCCCACTAAAGAGGAAGGGAGCTCCACATTGGTGAATCCCGCCCAAAAAGAAAAAAACTACATTAAACTCCAGCAACAGGAACCTGCCGATGTCCAAATAATCTACAAAATAAACATAGGACGAAGCACACAGATTGAAGAAAAATCTCCTTAATTAAGCCAGAAAAAGATACGGCACAAGTACAACAAGAAAAGCCTCAAGAAAGCTACACCTCAAATAGTATATGCTTCGCTCCCTCCTAATGGTCCACATAAAGAGTACCCTGACACGTCTTTAACAGCTCAAAATAACAGGATCCGCACCACCCAATAAATACTGACATACTCATAGTAACCTCGTAATGAAAATATTGATCGTTCACATTGACTTTGTCCATTACACATGCATGCAGCAGCCTTCTTTTAAAACTGTCAAAAATCCACTCATTGCTACCGCCAATAAAACTCCTCCAATTGACAAGGGAATCAACCTCTCCCAACAAACTAAGAACATATGAGTGGATTCCAGCTCCCATATCTGAAATTAGCATCTGATTCCCAAGATCCACAAAAGGCTATGCCAAAATGTACGGCCAAGGCTATCTTTGGATAGCCATTCTGTTATATTCTTTTTCACGGTTGGCAAGAAAATTGGGTTTGTATCCCATTTTACATTCTGTTTTAAAAGGTACATTTTTTTTTAAAATATCTTTACCAATTCATCATAAATGACATAAAAAGTATGTTGGAAAATGGTATCCAAACGTTGTCAGGCATTTTCATATTTTCCAAATATATCCAGCTAATTTTATCACTTCAACGATTTGAAGATCGTATTAAGATTATGCCTGTTTTCATCTTTTTTGAAAGAAATTTCCTGGAATTGGGGAACTTGGATCTTTGTAATACTCACTTGGAACCATGTACCAAACAGAATCTTACCCTATCGCTTTCTTCCAGTCTACCAAATGAAATTTGAAGTCCCTATCAAGGACACAGAAATTGATGGAAGAATAGCTCTTGTCAAGGCAAGTATTGTCCCTTAAAAGAAATCACCTCCTACATCCTGAGTTCTCTTTAATCTAACCGCTGACTAATGCTCACACCAAAGAGTGGTCCCGGACAATCATCGCATGCATTTGCTTAACAGCAGCAGATCAAACAAGAACTTGATGAGGAAAGTCCCTCAAGACTACTTTGTCACAAACAGGAAACCAGAAGTAGGTATTAAGATAGAAACAACAGCTGTACAGCAGCACTGATTACCACTTATCTTCCCAGCCATTTGACAGGAGAGCCAGCGACTGAAGCACTGTAAACGGTTAAGATATTACTACCTCTGTCATGATCCGCTGTGCTGATCATGCCCGCTTTGTATTGGAGTCCGAAGCTTCACTGTAAACTTGGAGACGTTGGAAGGCACTTCTAGACATCTCAACAACAGCTTTGAGGCTGATTCCAGTTTATTGGGTCTGGTATATTTTTTGTGCTTAAATAGATGTACTATATCTCCTTTTTTCTGGTCTCTATCTTAGACTCTCTATGCCTCTAATGGTTGAAATGATGGTAGGTGCTCTGAGGGTTTAAACTTCTGTCCATACGTTCATTACAATAATTACTGCAATAAAATACTCCCTCCGTCCCTAAATAATTGCTCAATTTTGACTTGGCACGCATATTAAGAATATAAGTCATATATTGTGTTTTCCCATTCTACCCCTAAAGGGGGGGGGAACAAAGTGAGCCAGGAGAGGAAAAATGGGTTGGTGAAAGATTAAATGTGGAAAGAGAAAGGAGAAAGGAAATTGGCCAGGAGAGAGAAGATAGGTTGGTGAAATATTAAATCTGGAGATAGAAAGGAGAAAGGAACTGGGCCAGGAGAGAGACAATGGGTTGGTGGAAGATTAAATGTGGAGAGAGAAATAAAATAAAAAATATATAGAAAGGGTAAATATGGAAAAAAGATACCTACAGTACTTTCCTGATTTGGAAGGTGATCATTTTTTTGGGACAGCCCAGAAAGGAAAACCGATTAATTATCTAGGGACAGAGGGAGTATAACATATGCATGTGGAGAGATAAATTTGTAATCGATGTGTCTTACGTTTCAACATTCTAATGCTTCAAGAATGACATGTTTACCTTGATGTCTGCCTCCGCGCCACATAGGTCATTCCAAACATGTCACATAAAAGAGAAAAGATGGATCAATGCCTTAACAGATTGCTTTGGTATACGACATGCACCACCAGGCACCTACGCATAACATTCCGTACAGCTAGATTAGTTTACTGACCTAGGCAATAATCACCGTAAGCAGTATTATAATACTTCACATATCCACAAGACATGTACATAAAAGCTAAATGCATCACCAATGCGTGCACATGCATGCACACATATGAACATATGCAAGCTGATTAATTATGCACACAATGCAAAACAGAACATCAAGGGGATAGGATGTGGACACTAAGAATAATAGCTTTTAAGGAAACACAAAACGGTAAGGAAGCAAAAAGGAAAAATCAACAACTCTAGCAGCAAAGGATATTCTTTCCTACGCCCTTTTTCGCTAGCTCGATCGCGGAGATGACTAAGCCGCACTATCTCTGCTTCCAGCCACTGCAAAAACAAACAGAGAGCATTGTGCATGATTTAACAGACTTGCAGAAAAACTTTAAGCAGCCGAATCATTAATAACATAAATCATACATATTTCTCAAATAGACCAATTCCACTTCTTAAATTACAAGTAGTATGAGCTGATGCAATGTTTCTCCCTTTTTCTATAGTATATCTATCTCGTGCAACACTGTATTGGAGCAATCAATCCATCAAGTGATAACCAATTCTCCCCCCAATTTCCTTTATTTTCCAAAGGACTGCAAGCTGCTTTGGGCAAAAGCAGGCGTTTTCAGCAATATAGGGTGTTTGCACCCAACAATATTTTTTGACAGGACTTCAGTGTGACCGTAGTGAGTCACAGCAGACTGGAGATAACCCCTCTGAGCTGCGGCAGCTTGTAAAGCCAGGTACACAACAGATCAGCAAAGGGTAGGTGGCAAAACTTCTGTACTGCTGAAAATATATCTAGTATACGTGTGTACACAAACATATATATAGGTGTATATTGATTTTTCAAGTGCTAAAAGATCTCAGGGACAAAACTTACGTCATTGACTCTTGCTGTTTGGAACTCAATTGCCTTGTCAAGAATGTCACCCTACAAGCAACCACAAGTTTTAGAACAACGTGTCCACAGCCTCTAAACAAACATATAGGAAACTGAAAATACTAAACATAATTACCACAGTCAGCCTATTGATAAGTCCACATTTTATACTCTGTCGTAGACGCTTGCATTCATCCTAAAAGACACAAGTAAGGAGCACATCAACAATGTTGAAATATGAAAGTACACCAACATAATAAAGTACATATTTTAAATAAGCACGTTGAGGCTAACAACCAAAGGTTTTATCTTCCTCCTCCACATCTTCTACTCAACTCAACATTAATCATTTCGTCAACTCTTGCCTCTACAGAATTTATGTTAGTAGGATTTGACTAGCATATGGTGTTAATCATCCGGCAGGTAAGCCACTAAGCATGTCCCCATATATATCTAAACGGGTACATATATATATATATATATATATGCAAACATATCTTAGCTAAACATATTGCTTTTTTTTCCTACGCGGCAACTGTATTTTATAGTAGTTAGTTAAACAGTTATCAAGTTCAATCACCTCAGTGAACTCCTGATTTGAAATAGTATCAATTGATATGACCTCCGTTTTATTGAGATTTAAAATTTCAAGCATGACATCGGTTGTTCTTTTGCCAACTTTATATGGCTCCTCTGCTTTGGTTGTGCCTGCACATGATAAATCAGGAGGAGACCTTCAAAATTCCCCCAAAAAAAAACTGAATTAAGTAGAAGAGGGAGTTTTAGAAATAATTACCAACAACTTGGACTAGCCTATATATGTCTTGCTTCTGAGTGCTACCAGATATCCTAATTCTCACAAAAGTACCAACCACCATATCTCGAAACTTCTCAACATCTTCAAGTAGATCTTCCATTAACTTTCTTCGTAAGTAGATAAAGCTGATGTTGTGAATATCAATAGCTGCATAATCATCAAGATTAGATTGACGTCCTCGCGCATCACCTTTCTTGCGTGCTTTACGTTTCCTATCTTTACTACCCTTTGATAAACCTTCAGTGCCCCCATCAGCATCCAACTGACTACTTTCAGTATCAACAACACTCCCTTGGACATCATCTATCTGTAAATCCTCTTTTATAAGAAAGTGAGATTCAAGAAGCTTTAACATTTCAAAATGTCCCACACGTACTTTTCCAAAAAGATTTTCAAGCCTGGCATCACAAATTATTTGACTTTTCCGGCGAGGATCACGGAGCTTATTTCTTTTTATGTAGTCAAGCAAGAGAGCCTGTACATCAAACTGAGACAGAACAGATTTGTCACCATCTTTCATGTGCATAACAAATTCTAACAGCTCTTTTGTTGCCCACTCAGTGTTGCCAGATGTAGTGGCAATCCCTTCAGCACTAACTGCTCCTGGGGCATTTCTCAAGGCCTCTTTTTTGGTGACAGACTTGGATCGTCGCTTGGTCTTCCTTCTTTTAGGTTTACCTATTTCTAGGTTCTCGTTAGAATTATCTGAACCAGAACCTCCATCATCGTTAACACCAAGCTGCTCATGTGGTGCTTCAAGCTTGCCAGCCAACAAATCAGATCCTTTCCATGGATTTTTCGCCTGAGAGAGTTCAACTGAGGATAAGGAAAGCTTTGTTCTCAAGTCAATATAGTAATCCTTGAATAAATATTCCCAGCTACTCTTGTCATCAAAATCTACCTGTGCCAGCACAATTATAGAGAGAAAACGACAAAATATCAGAATGATACCAAGAGTGGACAGCCGAAGCCGTGGATGCAATTGTTCACATTATACACCAACCACAAAAATAGAAAAAACTAACATGCACCTCACAAAGAAGTGCATGTGACAACCCATTCAAGTTGAGACTCAACCAAAAGGTAGACAAACTTATTCGATGTCAAAGCAAATATGCCTGCTAATTCTTCCTAAAGCCAAAACGTAACGTATATAGAGCAGCACGTTGGACAAAGCTGTTAAATATGAATAAAACTGTTATATATAAAGGCGTATCTCACTATGATGACAAAATAAAACCCTGACAATAATCACCAGTCACGAACTGCATGCACATTTACTCAAGCGCTCCTATCAACTGTTGGCCGGGAAATTGCGTGAATGGCAAGACAGGTCTAACCTAAAGTTTTGAGACTTGACATAAGAAACTATATTTAAACCATTAAAAATCAACTAAATCACATTTGGTGACACAGTAACAAACAAACCTTTTATCATCCCTCAACTCTTTTGGATATGTTATCCCCAAGTGGAATTTGCTTTAAAAAATATGTAATTTCATAATCTGGAAGGAAATAAATAAAACTTGCATAAACAAATCGTTCCAAAACTCCCTTCATATTCTTTCCGATTTCTTTGTAAATGAAAGTTATTACATTCTGACATTGTGAAAAGCCAATAGAAAATGGGAAGAAAGCCCAGATGCTTCATTTGTCTGACATAAGACATTAAACAACTTTGGGCAACTTCAATTAGATGACATGGAGCACATTTCTTTCAAAACATCGAATACTAAAATCCCAGTTTGACATCTGAGCGTGGAAGAACTTTCAAAATTACAACTAAACCAAGTTCGATGCTTTGTGGTAAAGCTCACTTTCAATTTCCTTTTGGTTATAAAAGGTGAATCTTCTGACATTGTATTATAAGTACATTGCTGTCAGGGCATCCACGAATGGATGGAAGTTAAATGCTTAATTCCTTTGAAGGTGGGACATCATAACTTCTTGACAAACCCCTTCCATGTGGCCAACATGCGGCTAAGTTGATTAGGATGGCATGGAGCACATGTAGCTAGTTACACCTAACAGATTGCCAGCCCCGGCATGAAGTTACAAGCGTTGAGCCTAAAACCAATTCGCAATGGGAGGGAGGTTTCAAGACTATCTATTGAACTGCCAAGCTTCATTTATTATGTGAAACCTTACAAGTTACAACTTCTCAACAAACACGATACGTAAGACATTCCTGGCAAAATAATAGTTCAGACATGTAGTCAATGTTATCTTTAACCATTAAAAACAAATTTTGAAACTTAAATAAATCAAATATGAAAATTAGGTAAACTTCTGGTTGCCAAATGTGGTTAAAAAAAAGTATTGGAACTAAATATGTGAAGTCCCATTTGACCAGTCTCACACTGCATTACTACGACCATAAATCTGTGGCAGAAAAGCAAACTCTCGATCAACGCTAATTCCCATTTATTCCATATATCTACTTAGTAATATCTCCTCATACATCCATTTAACCCATTTTTCTAAAAGCCACATAGTGAGGTACCTTTACCACATCGTTGAATATTTCGGATAAGCATAAAGTGTCAGTGTACTAGGTAAAAAACATTCACACTACTTAGTTCAGAAAAAAATGCTGTCCCTGTTGGGTAGTTAACACCACCAGCCATCGGGTAGCATTGATTTAACTTCAAAAAATAACTCTACCACACGTCATTTAACTCGATGATAAATCAAAAGATTCGTTTGTTTTAATTTAGCACACAAGTGTCTCATTAAACTTAGTTCAGGATGATGCAGAGCACTACTTTTAAAGTTGGTCAAAAGGAACTTGACCATTTGGGCCAACTACTATATACTTGTACCTGCATCATACCTTGGTAAAAAAAGCAGTGAAAGAGTTCTTAGATAGGGACAGGGAAAAGATAACATAAGAGCCACAGAAATAGTAATTTAATATTAGCAAAAGGTATAAAAAAACAGATCCATTCATCACCTCATTGAGAAATAGAAAAATAAGTTCAAGCAAGACGGAAGAAAAGTAGCTTGAATGCAAGAGCAATGTATATACCTCCTTGTTCCCTTGCTCATTATTTTCGATTAACATCACGGTTTTCATACAGGTCTCACAAAAGCCTTTGTTTCCTCCTCTAACACATAAGATAACAGCATCTTTAATACAAGCCTTGCATAAAGAAAATGTACATGTATAACACATATAGAGTGCATTCTTTTCACAGATGCTGCACAGATGCCAACCTGAAATACAAAAAAATGGAAAAATTAACAAGGCAATCTACAAAGTCTTCCACGGACATGAAAAGAACATAGACGTGGTGTGTGTATGTGTGTGTGTGTGTGTATATATATAGTTATCCAAATTGCTATCCTATAGCTGTCGTCCCAAATTGTTCTCCGTTACTTGGCTCAACATCGTGGGCTCAACATCGTGGACATGTGTCATAACAGATTATCATTGAGAATACATAAGAATGTTAACCTTGTCTCGAGCCATTCTTACTGTAGAAACTAACTTAATCATTGTATAAATTCTCCTACCATTTAATTTATCAAGTGAAAACTTCTACCATTGTAGGTGTTCCTTGAGAGGCGCATGCTCAATATTACAAGAAGGTTGGTTATATCAGATTGGCCAGACCTACAAGTTGCTGAGAGTGAAGATTTTCTTGTGGCACGACAATAGTTGATTTATATAATAGACTGATAAATGTCCCTTTGTGTTACTAGAAAGCCATTTGAACGCCCATAACAATCAACCAGGAAACAGGAATCAAACATGCTCGAGATCACAGAGAGAAGGGCTTACCACAATTCCAGCGACCCTTTGCTCGAAAGAATGCCTCATCACGATTAACACAAGAAGGATGATAAGCTTTAGGGCAACCCCTAAAAAATGGCACGCATAATAATCAATAAACTTTCAAAAGGAATAGAAGTGCACACGATATCCCGAGAACCATGAACATTGAGTACCAAAAAAAAGCACTCTCACCTGCGATCACATAGCACGAGGTCTCCTCCATCGAAGCAAATGAAGCAAACATCTTCTTCAACAGTCTTCCGTGCTGAAGCTCTTACTTGAACTTTGTTATTCCTGGCTCTCTTGCGCTTTCCTCCACCAACTTTCACCGCCTCAGCCACATCTGTCTCTGTATCCATTTCTGCAGCCTCTTCCTCGGCCACCACTGCTTCATCTTCCTCCTCCTCCACAAGCTGCGAATCTTCTAACTCAGAAGAGAAATCCCCTCCAACACCCTTTTGCACCTGCGCCTCTGTTTCCATTCCCTCCTCCCCTCCAACGCCCTTTTGCACCTCCTCCTCTGCTTCTGTTTCATCCTCCCCTCCAACGCCCTTTTCCACCTCGGCCTCCATTCCCTCTTCTTCTCCAGCACCCTTTTCCACCTCGGCCTCTGTTTCCATTCCATCCTCACCTCCAACACCGACACCCCCTTCAGTCTCCATTCCCTCTTCTTCTCCAGCACCCTTTTCCACCTCGGCCTCCGTCTCCATCCCCTCTTCCCCTCCAACAACCTTCACCATTTCTGCTTCAGCTTCCATCCCCTCTTCCCCTCCAACATCCTTTGCCAACTCCTCCAACGTCTCCATCCTCTCTTCCGCTCCAACACCCTCTGACAACTCAATTTCCCTTTCCATCCCCTCCAATCCAACAACCTTTACCTCTGCATCCTCCACTTCCGTCTCTGTTGTGGTGTCCAACATAGGATGTTCCTCCTTTGCCACGGCAAAATCCCCAAACTCAAACTCCCCTCTACTACTCTTTGTCACCTCCGCCTCACTTTCCATCTCCAATTTAGTGTCAGTTTCCAACTCCAATTTAGTGTCAGGCATTGGATTCGCCTCACCGACCGACCCCTCATCGCCCAAGATGTTACTTACCACAATTGCCGCCTCAGCACCTACAAGTTGGGAATCATCGCCACCCCTTGGCGTTTCCACTTCCACCTCCACCTCCTCTATGCCGACCTCCGCAGAAATACGCTCTCCCACTGCCGCTTCATCTTCCTCCACGCCTTTCGCCACGGCCACTGGCTCGGCGCAAAACTTAATAACCTCGTCCCTTCCACCGCCCTTGCCCGCTTCCTCTTCCAGCTGCGCCACTTGCCCCGTCTCCACTTCATTCACCGAAACCGGAATCTCCTCCACCACCACCGGTCCACCGCCCTCGCCGTCCTTCGAGGCAATCGAAGGCGGCTCCGCATCAACGAGTCGGAATTTCTGTGTCTCCGAAACAGAATCCAAGCCGCCACTTATTGCCGGCTCCGCCTCCAGAGCCACCTCTTCCGCCACCGTGGCTCCGCCGTCAACGGCAGCAAGTTGCGATTCAGCACCGACGAGTTCGACACCGTCCGATTCGGAAGGAGCGGAATCAGGGACGAAATGCAATTCGTCAGTGCTTGGTTCGTTCGTGCCTATTGATGACCCGTCCAAATGCGTTGCTTCCGTTACATGAAGGGGTGACTGGTTAACTTGTGATGAATTATCTTCGTCTTCCTCCATGGAAATAATTCAAAACCCTAACCCTAGGTTTTATGTGTTCACATGAGTTAGTGAGCGATTGTCGCTGTTCGTTGTTTGATATGAGAAGGTTGTGCAGTAAGGAGTAAGGACCCTGTAGGAGCCGTGGAGGAGAGGGGATGATTTTACAGTAAAGGCGAGGGGAGATCTTACGTTGCGAGCATTTGGGGTCTCCGTGGGGAATTTGGGTGGGTGAAGTGGTCGAAAGTGTCCGGTCTTTTAGCTGCAATATCGGATTACTGGGCCAATGATTCTGGGGCCCATTCTGGCACAGGGTGTGTAACAGTTGGTACTTTGGTAGACTTCGGCTTGTTTAAACCCTAGAGGACGTATTAGCCCAAACTGATTTTTCTTTTTCCATAAACGTCCACTACTTGTTCCGCTTGTACCACCAATTGGACTTATGTTCATTGCGTTCTCGTCAAAAGAACCGTTTGGAATTAATTTTCAAAAGTAAATTAAGATTAAATCAAAATTAGTTTTTAAAATCAGTTTTAATTCATTTTAAAAATAACATATTAATTGAAGATGTTTGGATCAAAAAAGACTAAAGTAGGTTTAGTGTGGTAAAATTATCATATAGCGGATTCAAAATGAAATGAAGCATTTGATGTCTTTTATATGTGAGGATATCTTATAATTCTTTTGGTCAAACCTAATTCTCCGACACTAATTAAATCTTAATCCAAGAAAACGAGAATTATGAATTTAATCAGTTTTGAGTGCATTGGAGCATATCAGATTTAATCAGATCACTTTTTTTTTGTCAGACACTGCAAACCTGATTTATTATGGATTTAATCAAATTTTATCATTTTAGAATCAGTCTTAATCACCCTCTAAGTTCAAAGTTATAGCTTCAAACGTTGTTTGTCGCCTCTTGCTCGTGTTGAACACTTCGACAAAATCTCTCTTTGACATCAACAGCAAAAAGAAAAATAACTAATAATTACTTCTACCCATTGCATGACTTTCCCCCCTCCGTTTCAAATTTAAGTACTAAATTCTTCCACAGCTAAAAAATTGGGCACCTTAAGCGAAATTTGTTATAAATTACAAGAAATTATATAAAAACCTTCATTTTCTTACCATATTTTAGCTTAATGTCATTCCTTCAAACCCCTCTCTCTCTTCTCTCTCACTTTCACCCCGTCGATCACCCCCATCTCGCCACCCTCTTCACTGACGATCACCCATAACAACATACACCCCGACCTCGCCAGCCATTTCCACCGGCGACCACCCACCACCATATACACCTACACCCACACTTACCCTTCACCCCCCACCCTCAACCCCTTCTTCTACCCCCATCCTTATTGTCCAACACCACACACGTTATGCACATACACAAACACCAACACACCCACATGCACTTGCACATAACACACATCCACGCACGTCGTTCTCACACACAAACACGCACTTACACACATCCATTGTCGCACGCATACACAAAGAGAGAACACATAGACACACTAGACGCATGCACTCACGGACATTGCTCTTACATACAAACCCGCATTCATTGCACCCACCCACAAAACACACTCAACAAACTCATGCATTCACGTGCGCAGATATGCACCACAATTGGCCCTCCCCCCTCCCTCCAAAAACACACCACAAACTCACACACATTATTCTCGTGCATAAACACACACAAC
The DNA here is from genome assembly GCA_033070095.1 of Escallonia herrerae. NCBI lineage: Eukaryota > Viridiplantae > Streptophyta > Magnoliopsida > Escalloniales > Escalloniaceae > Escallonia > Escallonia herrerae. The sequence goes on along the minus strand of JAVXUP010000394.1, from coordinate 469,948 downwards.
CCCACCCACACAAAACGCGGACGAAAACACATGAAACACACTGAACATACACAGTACATCTCACGAATTCAGACACACACACACACGCGCGTTGCATGCACACACTCATAATACGTGTCCGTGCGTTTGAGTGTGCAGAGTTTTGTATGTGTGCGTGCACATGTAGTGGGGTGATGGGTAACCTGGCATAGGATTATATGGCAGTAGGTAATGAGAGGCGGGGGGCGCCTATTAAAAGTGCTGTTAGGGGATTACGGATGGAGTGCATGAAAAAATGTGGAAGTGGTGTAGGGCAAGGTTGTCATTTTCATAAGAAAAAAAATCGTTAGGGAACATGCCATGTGTTGACCACACGCTATTAAAATTAACGGTATCTGCTTAAAGTGTTCAATTTTTTTAAACTGTGAGGGGATTTAGCGCTTAATTTGAAGTGAAAGGAGGGAAATCACATGTTGCATGTAGTACAGTTCATTTTTTATAGTCAAACACGTGATGCGTACATTGTCGCCTGCACGTTATATTGTGTACCAAGTTTGGTTTTTCCAGTCGAACACCTGATGCGTACTTTTGTGTATGGTGGGATTTTTTGTCAGCCAAATTTTTGGTATAACTTAGATTTTTTCTTGCAACGTAATCAATTTATATTACGAGCCAAATAAAACTATATATACTCGATGTAGTGTGCTTGTCAAAAAAAAATACTTATGGTTGAATGTAGCGAGTCGCTTTGTCAGTCGAAATGGATAACTTTCGGCACCGCAATAATTGATTTTTCATCCACGACAAAAGAATGTAAGAAATCCATTATGTTTGGTTGGTTGGAATGGTATTGACATGCCACTTTGAAGCTTAGTTTGACCCTCCTGACATTGATTGAAAGGTTTATAGTCTTGATCACCATGTGGCAGCACGAGCATTGAATCGTGAGACACGTGGATGGAATGATATGCCCTTGGGCCCCTTTACTGCATTTTTTGTTTACGTTGGCCGTGGGCCATCAACGAGCAAATTTATTGGATGGTTATTATTAAGCTTCATAATTGGCAAAAATTGCACTTAATCATTGTTCTTCCGTCCGATCAGACAAGAATTTACGGGCAGACGTTCATCCATGGATGTCGATGCTTGTTTTTTCTTTCTCGTTCTCCTTATTTGTTTAATTTTTTCTGAGCCCTTTTTCTTGGATTCAATGCACGCAGTTAGTGACAAATCTTTTTTAAACTTCAAAGATTGTATGTCTTGCCTTGTAAGCCTCCCATCCTTATTCACATACATGGATGTTATACATGTGATGTAAATGAAACAATAGTATAAATTACTTTGACATGCGGGCTTTGAGTTTAGTACAAAGTCTTTAAAGCGTTATTCTCCTAATTGTCACCTTGCTTGGTAGTCCAAAACGGTGAGAACCCTTCTCATTTTTTTTGTTCCCCACTTTTAGTGATGATTTTGATTTAGGCAGGAGAAAAAAAAATCCTTTTAATGGTAGCTCATCGTTAACATGTCTTACATGTTTATCGAGTACCATGAAATTGAGTTATTGCCACCTTAAACTTTAGATATCTAGTGCGAAAACAAACGTCGTTAGCCTTTCTTAAGTATTGATATTTGACTGCTTTTAGGTCTCCAAGTCATATTAGTAACAGTTAAGCTTCAACATGACCCACTGGATTAACTCAGAGGGCACGCTATAAGTCATGTGCTACCATTTTGTCAAAAATAGTCTACCTGTGAGAATCTGGGTGTTCAACCCCCCAAACGGTGGCGTCTTCTGCCTACCGTGTTGCCCCAGCCTTCTCTTTTAAGGGAGTCATATTGCCTTTGCACTTTCTCCCACCCACCCTCTTATAGCCTTTATTTATCCGCGTACATGTGCATGTATTGGCACCCTCCACCCGTTGGAGTTTTATATGGCACTATGTGGATTCTTGGGCATTCATTGTCACCTACACCAAACTCGTTGGGTCGGCTTCTACACCGAACTATAAAATTCCGCACTTCACTAATCATTTGCTATTTGCGATGGCTCATAACATAAGTCACCGCCCTCTTTATTTCATGATAGAATGTCGTCTCGATGTTGCGTGCCTCCAACGCTGCACGTTACAAGATTTTATAGTATAATAATAATAATAGAAGCTTTTATAGTATAATAATAACTCGTTCGAAGGGGTTTGGTGGCAAAACATGTTTGATTGAGGGGTTATGTCAAGATTACAACGTATCCACACTATGCGCCCAAGCATAGCCTCCATTTTAGAACCCCTTCAGCACAAGAGACATTCAATTGCCACCGCCCCATGTTGAATAACTCTGGCACCACACATTCCCACCTCGTTCTTGCTTCGCACCTTTTTTTATAGACATTCCCCCACACCCCAAACCCCACCCTTCTGTAACTCACCCAGCACCCTTACTACACAAACAACTGGTCTTCGTAGACATTCTTCAACCTACTCGTTAAAGTGTTTAACATCCCAAGGGTCGTACTATTCTGGCACGAGGACCTATCGTAATAGGATATTTTTGTTGTCCAGACAATATCGATGTCTATAGCGACTAGAAGGGCACTAAGCGTACCTGAGTGTGATAAGTCACGTGCACATTGATGGTCATTGAAACCCAACAATCATGACCCATGGGTCACTCCAAAATAGAAACAGGTATTCGAAGGGCATCGCTCCCGGTTCGCCCAACAGCCTGGTACGGGCTTCCCCATCACTATCAAATTCTTTGTCTCTCGACACCCCCTTTAGGGCTTAATAAGGGCATCAGACAGGTCGCTGAAAAAGCAAGATTCAATTGCCACATTCAGTAAGTGAGTCTTTTTAGATAAACAACAAAGTTGTGCGTGGGTAGTCCAAGTGAGTACAACGATATAACAACAAGACAGACGTCTACATATGGTACAATCCTGATAAGTTGTCATTGTCATGTGATAATTGATTACAAGATAATTTCAGTTCTATCTAAAAAATGAACGCGGAAAAACTTATTTAGGGCGAACATTTTATCTCATTAGCAAGCATTTACTTTCTCACTATAATATTAAAGAGCTAGAAACTTCAAAGAGAGAAATGGGACCCTTATTATAGACATTAGCATTACATTATTATACTTGTTCCCATTATTCGAATGATATTTCTTGTAGTACTTCCACGTATACTATGAATCCTTGCTTATTATCAACAAGTTCGTTAACATAACGATAAATTGCTTTTCAATAAGATTCTTTCATTTTGAAAAAATAGCTCACCAATTAACCGGCAATTTTGTTGGTTAAAAAAATATGTCTTGGGTACTTTTTCCAAAAGGGTATTCTTGAAAATTTTCTTACTAAAGTCACCCGTCATACTTGAAAAACAACTTATGAGGAAGGTAAAAATTCTACCTATTAGAAGGCAAGAAGTCTATGAAACCAATTTTAGAAATTTAGGGGTGCATGTTGTAATTCCTCTCTCTAAAGAAATTGTTAGTGACTTTCCGAAAATAACCTTGAAAGCAATTATAAAATCTTCTGAATTAACATCAAGAAGGACTAGCCTTACAAGGTTATTTTAGGAAGATGAAATCTGGAGCTGCCTGCTTCGTAAAAACCCTTTAAAACCTGGGTCGCCTCGTCGTTAGCCCTATCTTAATTTCGCTCGTGCTCTCTTCTCAGGACCGAGGCTTCACAGTAGGTATCTACCTCGCTCCTCCTCTCTCTCGATTTACGCTTTATTTATTCTTTGATTTGAATCAATAAAGTTAGGTTATTGTTATGTTGTATTGCGTACAGTATGTGTTACAATTTTGTTCTGGTTTCGGTTTCGGTTAGTTTCGTTAAATTAGGGTTCCTGATATCGTGATTGCCTCTAGTAGACATGGATCTGATTGAAGATTCTGTTTCTAGGCGTTCTCTTCGTTGTACGTGATTCAAGATCTAGCCTGTGTAGAACTTTAATTGACAATCGCTTGCCGCTTGCTGTCAAATTTGTTACGAAAATGGGCATTCGTGAGATTTTCTCTTATTGCGGTTATTTCGTTGAGTTCGAAAGAGAAGGTCTAAATTTGGTGTAACCAAGATTGTTTGCCATTAACACATGAAGAGAGCTTCCCGGCTTGATTTTGTTGATACGTATGATGCAGTTAACAAATATGAGAATTTTGCTTATATTCTGGAAGATGAAAAGGAGATAACGGGCTGGGGGTTTGGCATAAGGTGTTTTTATTTTCGTGGTGATTTATTTCTCTGATACCTGACAATGAACTTGGAGAAACTTTCATCCGGACGTATAAAGCCTGATATTCTAGGTAGCACGGACAAGGTGTCCGACACGGACACCGACGGGAACACTGGACACCGCAATTTCCAAAAAATCGGATTTTGGACACCGCATGACACTGTTATTTTTTTAAATATTTTTATTATATATATATATATATATAAATATAATAAGTATCAAATACATTCCATAATCGGATTTTGGCCTTCCACTCACAGCACTACTAGATTCATCCTTTTCTGAAATTAAGTAATAAACTAACAATAAATATACACTAAAACATTGCATTCTGAAATTAAGTTGACAAAATCACTAAAGTAAAAAAAAGAAAAGAGAACTCTTCTTTGGCAAAATAACTATAGCTAAGTTAACAAAACTCTTTTTAAAAAAACCAAAACCATCCATTTGACTCTTGAGTCTTCAGTCAACGATGGAGGGAGGGAGAAAATAAAAGAGAAGCAGAGTCACAGACAACTCGAAGAGAAGGTACCGTGAGTCAGCGACAGGGCGAGGACCTCCGGCGACGATGCAGTGACCTTCGGCGACTGCGACGGCGAGTCGCAGCAGCTGCTTCAGTCTTCGCGACGACGACTGGAATCGTCGGCGTCGGCTCAGAATGTTCGTGAACAGCTCCGGCGATAGCTACAAGTTCGATAATGGCTTCCGTGAGGTGCTTCCAAGCTGACGGCCGTAAGGTGAGATTTGCATATGTTTTTTTCAGATTAGGGATTTAGGGCACAATCTGTTTCTCTTAAAAAACCCCACATCTTACATTTAACACTGATTGACCTCCGAAATTAGTTTCAAAAATTTCAAAGTAGCCCCAAACGGTCGGACACTGCACATCACCGTGTCTGACACTCCTCGATGAAGTGTCTGACACGGTGTCGGAAAATAAAAAATTAAAATTAAAAAATCGGATACCGATTGGCGGTGTTGGACACGTGTCGGGCGGTGTCCGGAGGGTGTCGGGGTGTCCGTCCGTTTAGGACACCAAACCCCCCCTAGGAGGGGTGTCCATGCTTCAGAGCTGATATTCTTTTGGACGTAAAGCTCAATGTTCTTTTGGAGGTATAGAGCCCAAATTGTGTTTTAGTTTTAAGTTACACACTGTGCAGATGACACGAGCTCTGCACAATGCATACAAAAGGAAAAGGTTCCTTCACTATGCTTTTAAACTTTCTGTGTGTAGGAAATATGGTTTTGAAGTTCATTTGCAATTGAAGTTCTTTTTATATTTTTTTCCTTCGGGTAGGAAATTCTGTTTTTCAGGTAATGAGCAGTTGAAGTACTTTGTTAGTTGATAAAAAGATATACATATTTTTTTCCTGCGATTTTATTGATGAATTCTAGCGTGCTTAATACTGGTTAAGTACATTTTTTTTTAATTGACATCTTAAGTTTATTTTCGCTGTTATATGGTTGCATGTTTCACAAGATTTTCTACGAGTGTTGAAATTTAGGTATGTTGAATGCCTGGCACCGTGAATTAGCAAGGTGAACATAAGATTGTATTTTATGCATATATTGATTGTTTGTTTGATTAAATAGATGACATGTTTGAAGGTTTAAATTTTCTAGTACACTCGCACGCATAGTATTCAGAGCATGGCAATTTTTACTCAAGACGTGGACATGTGGCCTCTTGCTTTTAAGAGGCAGGGAATGTATGAGAAGGTGACACATCTAAAAGAGACAGTACCCCATTAATGTCTCCCCTTTTTAATTTTTCTCCTCAGGATTTGAATCAACCATGTGAGGGTCAGGGGGTAACTTCAAACCTTGATATACTCCCAACCCCCCTGCACGCTTTTTTAAAGGTTTTTCTAGTTCTGTTCCGGTTTGTTTTAACCCTCCTTCACGAACGTTGCTTGGAATTGAGTTTATATTTTGGTGGTGACCGTGGATATGCATTTTACACTTGTCAAGGCATTGCAAAGTTCGTTGAGTTGAGCTTATTAGGTTGGTGGTGACAGTGGATATGCATCTTACACTTGTCAACTCACTCAATAAGTTGAGTTGAGCTTATTAAGTGAGTTAGTTCGTTGGAAGTGGAAATTTTTGTTGTTATCATTATGTGGGAAATTTGTATTGAAGTCGTTTTACCGAGATGCATAGAAGTGCTTGCATGTTTCCTCTTTATTATGGAGGATCTTCTTGCTTATGTAAACACGAGCTTAAGATTCAGACTTGTAAGCAATCAGATTTTCTTGCTTTTGGGCAAGAAGAATGTTGTAAAATTTCATGGAGTTGAATGGAGGAAAGTTGTAATTGAAAATATGGACCGTAGTTAACCATATATCCAAGCTTCATTAGTCGTTTAATATGTTCAATTTCGTCCAATTTTATTTTCTTAGCGAAGTTGCTATTAGCTCTGTGATTATGTAAGTGAAAACTTGTGAAAGAAATCATATGTTGCGAGGATTTCGGCTTGGAGACTGTCACGAAGTTGGAGTTCGGGTCAGGTACGAATCTATGAGTAAAGGTGCCAAAACTCTTGCCGAGGATGTTGTGAGAAATTGGATTTTTTTTGTTCGTTAGCAACTTCTTGGTGATGGTTAGAATGGTTTTTTGTTGAATTGGAGTGGTTTTTCTTGTTGAAAATTATGTTTTGTAGTGCTGGGATTTGGTGTTAATAACATGAAGGGTAAAGTAGGGATTGGATTTGGACTTATGGATGTGGTATTGGGTGTGGTTGTAATGGACAGGGAGGAGGCAGCAGCTGTGGTGGTGGTATTTTTTGCAGATTGGTGGTGGTTGAAATTTAGTAGGGATAATTTGAAAATGAGTGCAGACAGCAGGAGCCAAAGCAGGAGCAGGAGCAGGAGCCCTCTGGATCGCAAGATCCGTACTCAACGCTATTCATATCGTGATGCACCATACAGGAGGGATTCACGACGGGGTCTCAGGTTTTATGGTTTCCTTTTTAATTAATGTGTTAATTCTTTTATGTGGAGAAAGTTGGGTGAGAAGCAGCAGGATACTGAGGTATAGACAGATATCAAACCGATGGTTATTTTGTTTCGACAATTTTATAAGTTGACATAAATAATGGTTTCTGGATCACTTACAAAGCCCTTTCTTCACAGAGTTTTACTTTAAATACCTACTTTATTCATTGGCACTACTATACTGCATCGGCATTTTCTATTTTTCTGTAGTTGCAACTTGCACGTCTAGGAATCTATGATCGTTTAGAATGGAGCATCATTTTCTGGTTCTGGAGGGGTGGGCATGAAACATGTGATGCCTGTTTCTTCTGGCTCACTGCATAATCTTCATCTTGAACCTAAGATGAAAGTTTTCAGTTTTCAGTAGCTTTTATTTTGTCTAGTTCTTAAATCCATGTTAGCACGGAAGCGTACATATCCGTGATGGGGTTCGTTTTGGGGTATTTGTGGGTTGTTTTCATGTTTGAAGAAATGGCTGTATCAAATTTTTATCTCTCCACGGTGAAGACATGGCAAAATTTTCAGATAAATCTGAGGTTTGTGAAGCAATTTAACTTCTCCTATTGTTTCTTAACACGTAGTATGGGTTTTTGTTTTCAGCCAGAACAATTTGTGCAAGAATTGCAAACGGCCCGGTCATTATGCCAGAGAGTGCCCCAATGTCGCAATTTGTCACAATTGCGGTCTTCCTGGGTAAGGATGCTTGTGAAGCACTCTTCTACGTCAATCTTATTCAATCTAGATTTTGCCCCGTTTGCCAAGTGCTGTGGAAAATCCTACATAGATTTTTGGCAAGTTTCTATTGGATGGCCTTCATGTGGGGCTCGGCCCTACTGCTTGTTTCCTCCCGCCCCCTCACCCACCCCTCTCTTTCACGCTCTCTCCCTCTCCCTCTCCCTAAACGTGGCTAAATTTAATAGTTTTAACATTCCTCTCATGCTCTTTAATCTTATTCAGTTATTGTGCTTGGTATATTTTATCCGTTGCTAACATAATCATCTTTACCATGCATTTGAATAACGAACCAGGCATATTGCATCAGAGTGTTCCACAAAGTCTCTGTGTTGGAATTGTCGAGAACCTGGTCATATGGCCGGAAACTGTCCTAATGAAGGCATCTGCCACACCTGTGGTAAGACAGGACACCGTGCTAGAGAATGCACTGCCCCCCAACTGCCACCAGGTGACCTGAGGCTGTGCAATAATTGCTACAAGCAAGGCCATATGGCCGCTGATTGCACAAATGACAAGGCATGCAAGAATTGTAGGAAGACCGGTCACCTTGCACGTGATTGCCAAAATGATCCTGTCTGCAATTTGTGTAACATATCTGGGCATGTGGCTAGAGAATGCCCAAAGGGCAACATTATGGATGAGAGGGGCGGTGGGCCTCGTGGTGGTGGTTATCGGGATATTGTGTGTCGTACCTGCCAGCAGGTAGGACACATGAGTCGCGATTGCGTTGCTATGATGATCTGTCACAACTGTGGGGGAAGAGGGCATGTTGCAATGGAGTGTCCTTCTGGAAGGTTTTTGGACCGGTTCGCCCGGAGGTATTGATGGATGGAACCTGAATGACTGGTAATGTTGGCACCCATCCTACTTTTCTTTGCTTGAAGTGAGATTGCTTTTCCGTTCTATAATAATCGAACTAGAACTTAACAGATCCGGAGTTTGTGGTTGAACTTCTTTTTTATGAATGTGATGTATCAGAGTTGGAGCATCACATTATTGGATTTAGTATTTTACGAATGCGTTTGCTTCAGGGTTTAGTGTTCGTGTTTAGTGATTTGTTCACCTGCCGACGTGATGAATCTAGTTTTAAGTGATCAATTCAGTTAAGTTCGGAAAGTCGATTGATAAGATTAGCTCATGAATTTAGGCCATACATTATTGCATTCACCTTTAGGTGTTACACTTCCCTGCAATTCTTACTCATAAACTATGGGCTGATAGTGAGAAAAAGGGGAGGCGGTGGAGGTACAAGTAAAAGCCATTGCTATATACTCCAGTAATAGTTTATGGAGCATTTACAACACAGAAACATCGTGTTGCTGCTTTGATTGTGACTTACAATTTAATTTGGGCAACTCTAGATACTGCCTAGAGCAGTTCCTGTTTTTCTCTTGGTGGTTGTCATCAGTGGATTGGGGTGTAGGTGGGTTGGGGGGCAGGGGGGAGCGTTATAACATGCTTAGATAGGCAAGTACAGACCTACGGATGACATCTCCATTCAATACAAATAACAATAAAACAAAAGCCGACAACAAAAGTGACAATTAAACAAACTATAATAGCTATGAAATTTTACAAGTAGATATTTTTTTATATTTAAATTTTTTATGGAAAAAATCATTAACAAGCTAAATACAAAATTAAAATAACCTAAAACAAGAAAAATATTAAACTAAAACTAGATGTAGCCTAAAAGTACAACCAATCAAAATACACCACCATTGTTAGCCACCAACCAAAATTCTACATACTTGTTTCCGTTGTTGCCATGTGGCTCGATTCTCGTGCATCTGCGATGGTGCTGGAAAACCCCACCGTTTCCGACCATCCTACCGTTGCTAAGGCCCAGAAGACACCACCCAAGCATATCTCTAGCAGAATTCTCATCAGAATCATCAAAACAGAGCCGTATCGAAAGCCTCCAACGACTATTACACCACCAGATTAAGACCCAAGATCTCAGTCGACCGCCCTCAGTCACCGATTGAAATCACTTTAGCCCTATCTCTGCCGACCCAACCTAAACCAAACCTACCTACATTAGGCAGAAACAAAACCTACTTCAATCGCACATCACACAACTTTTCTAGATTAAGGGGGAAGGGGGATCAAGTAGGGGGGAAGGGGAAAATAAGCTTTAATAGAAAACAAACTTTGACCTAACCCTATCCAACTGATGGTCGCACCCTTACAGCCCTATCGTCGAAAATACCCTTCCCGACAATCACGACAATTCAAACATGGATGGACCTCGACAACTTAACCCCGTAAACTAACGCCAACCGATTAATCGGCCTGAAAAACATGGAGAACACATATGACTAGAGGCGAACCGATTACCGATGTAACGACTATGGTCGTCCAGCTCATGAAAGCAACCAAAATTCCAAACTAAAAAACCCTAACAAACAGAGATCTAGTCTAATCTACCACGTTACCATTCACCGAGAAAATCGACAGTGGTGACAAAGACGTAATTTTTTGAGAGAGAGGGTTTACGGAAGGTAAGGAGATCATAACGCACCCTAAGCTTGTTGGAATTTTATCAAAAGCATTTTTACGCTGCAAGGGTAAGATCTCTTTATGAGAGACAAACTAAATAGCGATCCCTTAATACTGGTGGGGATATATGAGTTTCAAATTTCACCATTTGAGATATGCAATTGTTACTAGGTCAATAAACTGTCACTAAAGACTTTCACAATCGTTGCTAAAAAGTCCTAGTGGAGATCCAGTGGCCTTTTGGGAGGAGCTAAGTTACTAGTTTTATATACTCCAGTAAATAGCGGTTTGAATAGAATAAAAGTATGTTTACACCGATCAAATACCATTTTTAACACATTTAAATTCATATAAAAACAAGGGCTAATTACACCTATGTCCCTGAGGTTTGGGGGTAATTACACGCGAGTACACAAAGTTTCAAAATGTAACACTTATGTCCATTGACAAACGGAATACCAAAATACTTAACGGTTTTGACAAAAAGACCAAGTTGCCCCTAAATAAAAGTTAAAATCCTTATTTGCCCCTGGGACCACATGAAACCCTAATTTTTCATTGTCTCCCCCCCCACTCGCCTGTGCCTCCCCCCACCATACCCCTTCCCCTTCCCCTTCCCCTTCCCCTTCCCCGTCACCCCCACCCTACCCCTTTCCCTTCCCCTTTGCCCCTACCCTTCCCCTTCCCGTCGCCCCCCACCCTCCCCCTCCCCCTCCCCCTTCCCCTTCCCCGTCGCCGGCGTCTCCTTCACTGGTCGATCGGAAGGAGCGCCGGAGTTGATCGCCCGTTGCAGTGGTGTAGCAGCACGGTGGCTTCGGCAGTTGCAGCGGTGTAGCAGCACGGTGGCTTCGGCGCGATGCTCGCAGAGGCTCGACGAAGCATCTTCCTCCCCCTTCCCCGTCTGCGCTGTAACCCATCTTCCTCCCCCATCCCCAGTGCTGCACCCCGACCTTCCTCCCCCATCCCCGGCGCTGCACCCTGACCTTCGGCGATTGAATTGAATTAAAGATTGAATACCAAAATACAGATTGAGTTGAAGATTGAATTGAATTGCAGATTGAGTTGAAGATTGAATTGAAGCCCTAATTGGTTTTGAAATTTAGGGTTTGTAAATTAGGGTTTTGAAACCCTAATTGGTAGATTGAAACCCTAATTGAGTTGAAGATTGAATTGAATTGCAGATTGAATTGAAGATGAATTGAAGCCCTAATTGGTTTTGAAAATTAGGGTTTTGAAACCCTAATTGGTAGATTGAAACCCTAATTGAGTTGAAAATTGAATTGAATTACCTTAATCTTTAATTAAGGCTTGATATCTTAATATAAATTTTTTTTTAAAAATATACCAAAATACAGTACAAGGGGTAGCATTGTCATCTTAAAAATACGTATCGATGACATCATAAAAAAAGTACACTTTTTGGACGGAACCCTGACGGATGGACACGGGTGATACATTTGAAACACTTTTGGTCACGGAATGTTACATTTTGAAACTTTGTGTCCTTGACTGTAATTACTCCCTAACCTCAGGGACATAGGTATAATTAGCCCTAAAAACAATTAGTGTTAATCTCTTTTGCATAGTTTTGGCAAAGATATAACTTTCATAACTTCGATCAGCTTTCATATTTTTGAAAATGACTAAATTTTTAGAAAACACGAAACTGAAAACAAGGAAAATTCCCGTGCAAGTCCGCGCCCAATCCCTCACGGCGGAGAGAGGAGAGATGGCGGGAAAAGTTGAAATGGCTAATTAATCAAGAAAAGCGTCAGATCAGATATATCAAAGTCAGAAGGCCCAGAAGTTAAGGCCTCACTGTCATTTGGCAAAGTACTGAGAAAATTTATACCTGCTTTCGACGACCCCCAAGTTCCGTCAGGGCATCCGCCTAACTGATAGGTTTGCTAAAGCAAAAGTGAAACTTACATACAGCTTGCAAGCTCGTTAGTTTGCTTTCTTTCTCGTCTCATTGTCTTTTTTTTTTTTAAATTGAAGCATGAAAGGTTTAATTTATAGGGATTCGTTCGGCTGGTTGAAGAGTTACGTTTATTGATGACAATGTAAACGGGAATTTCTCTCGTTTCTCCTTTGGTTGAAGAGTTACGTTGATCACTTGATCGATGCCGGTTGCCTGAGCGGCGACCACACCTCACAATAAATTACTAAAATCATGATGCCTTCAGTTCTGGAACTACCCTATATATTATGAACAATAAACCATGAAGCATGGATAACAAGAAAATGGTTCAAAGATTTGAAGTTTATGTACAAGTGAAATGTCTTGCCATGATCAAGAGTGATATTTCTCTACGCTTGAGAATTATTTTATGGGTTTTCAAGTTGAGATTTAATTTGAATAGCATCTTCTATTGACCGTAAAAAAAAAAAAAAAAGGAAAGCTGGATATAAAAACATTTACATTTTTTTTATGAACATGCCAAGAAGTCGCGTATTGGTGTAAGATATAAAATACTTATATTCATTTTGGTACCTACTTATAATATTGACACTTGACATTCTAAAAAGAATTGTTAAAAATGACACAAATAAAAACTTAAAATATTAAGTAATTACCTATGACAACACGTTTGACTTTCTTAATTACGAGTTATCTTACATAATGTTACCAATAAACACGCATGCATCTTGCATAATTCAGAGTGCTAGTTTTACTTTTTTACATGTATAGTATGTGCCGAGATAACTTAGTGTTTTAAAGTGAACACCAATGCTAGTTGAGCACCTACTTAGAATAGTGACATTTGGTTAAAAAACATTTTAATAGTAATACAAAAGAAAATATTTAAAATACAAACTAGCTGAAATTCAGTGTTGCGCATGAAAAGGGTGTTAATTATGAAATTACATGTTATACATAGAAAATGGTATTAATTAATTATGAAATGAAAGAATGGAGGTCAAGGGGTTAGATGGTTAGAGGTCATGAGGTTAAAAATTATTTTGTGGCCAATCAAAATTTAACACCTATATATTAAATTTTATTTTATTATTATAAGAATTCAACAAAATTGAATCTAGGGTTTGGGAGGCATAGAAAATGCCAACCAAATTCATATATATATATATATACTAGCTAAAATCCCGTGCTATGCACGGGCCATACATAATAAATCTATCTATATGTTTTACAGTGCCAACCTCACATAAAAATTGAGTATAGATGTAATTTTTAAAGTAACATGTTAAATATAGAAGTAATTTTAATGTGTAATGTATTTGACTATTTGACCTGTGTGACTGAAGTTTAGTAAGTAATTACTATTGAAAAAGTAATTATCAAAAGTTAAAAGCAAAAGAAAGAAAATAAATCTTTGATAGCTACCTTTTAAACCATGTTTTTTTTATGGTCTTTAAATTCTTGCAAACAACTACCTTATATGTTTTTTGTGATTTTTTTCTTTTTTTCACACACATTGTGTGTGGAATGACACGTAGTATATTATACATAATGAGGCACAACATGAAATGGCCCTGATCATCTGAGAAATTTGATATGGATACTTCGCATTATTGCAAATGAGCAAAATTTAAAAGAGTCCGTTTGAAATTAATTCTTATAATCAATTTTAAGTTTTTGGAAGCTGATTTAATCGGTTTTATTTCTTTGCCAAACCTAAGAACCTAATTATATAGATTTAAGTTTTTGACACACTTATGAACCTAATTTAGTAGACATTAAATCAAGTTTGATTATCCAATAATCAAAATCCAAATATTCTCTACTTCTGTCGCTGAAACTTTGAACTATTACTAAAAAGATAAATCTTGTCACATTTACAGTGGCAAATGATCAAAATGTAGTGACAAATATTTCTCAACATCTTTATTTTGGAAAGGAGTAGTGTAAATTTGAAGCCCTGCCAAATAACAGAAGTCGTTAGGCAAAGAAGCTATAATGACCTAAAATGCCACTAAGGAACAATAATAGCCCAATTTTCATTTTAGATACAATAAGTTGCCTAAATTGTTATCAGTTTCGTTCATATGTTCAGACCATAATTAAATGGAAAAGATTGTAAAGGATAAATTTTGTCCATTAACTCATCACCTGATTCCTTTTATGTCTCAAAGATGATGTGCTAGGCCCTAGAGAAGACTCAATCCGCCGAACATCATTTTCCATAACGCTGAATATGGTTACTGAATAGGCTATCATGTTAACCATCTCTTTTCACAGCGAGACTTGTTGCAACGACACTTATGCATGTCTCAAATAATGTCTTCAAATGGTCATCTTAGCATCTCTTTCAGCATCCAAACAGCATGAATCGGTTGCCTTAGCCTCAAAGCCCCTTTTTACTCCATAGCCTTTTTTTTCCCTTCTCTCTGCTCCATATGTTTTTTTTTTGGTGCCAAAATCCAAATGCTATATGATTAGGCATGAGGAAAGTACTTAGTGTAACATACGTACATGCAAAAAGGTCGTGGACATCACCATTATGCTGTTGGTGTAGTGCGACTTGCTTATTTACGACTTATCTATTTTTGGCGGTTCATTAGTGATAAAAAATATTTACTTCTATACATAGCTGTGATTTGATTAGTGAAAAAAAGAGTCTATCTTAGTTTTAAAAAAAAGTATGCAGGTAAGGGATAATTGCAGCCGTAATTAAAGTACTTAGTTTGGTAAGCTCATAATATCTCACTTTTTTAATGTTGCTTTGAAGTCATGTTGGTCATTCCTGCTGCCAATCATTCAACTTGAGCTTTTTTCCTCACTTCACTTCACTTCGCTTTTTTTTTTCTTTTTGAGGAAATTGATTTTCTAAAAGATGGTAAAAAAAGGGTAAGGGCATATATTGGCTTTATAAGCGTTATTTTTTCCTCTTTCCCTTTTTGTTATGTATACCCTTTTTATCTTTCTATCAGGGATCAGATTTAATAAAATTTCAGGGGCCTCTAAGACTGTTATTTAGTATTACCATGTATAACTCTTCAACTTTAAACTTTTATTTTAGTGCTACCACGTATTTTTCTTGCATTGTCATATTATTAATAATAATGACACTTTACTATCTAGGATGCCTACGAAAGTGATCCATCAACATCATGTTGGTAAATGACGTTATGTGCAAAGTTTGCTCTTGATTGAGAACATAGGATTTTGTATAAAATAGTAAGAACTTAAAATAAATTGTTTTAATATGTGATATTTGTAACCTTAAAATTCCAATTCAAAAGAAAACGGTTTTTTTGGTAGGTCTACTTATTCATCTTTGTTTGCTAAAACTAAAAGCTTTATCGCATTATAATATTTTGGCTACCATATTGTAAAAAAGTCATGACAACGTTTAATCGTTACGTTATTTTAGTCAGTTACATTCTCTTTTTCAAAGGCTCAACTTAAAAGTGTTTTAAAATTACAATTCTTGAACTCAAGGGTTCATCCGATGAGTGCGATAATCACTTCGTTGTTACAGCCACTTTCATTTTTTCTTTCAAAGGTTCAACTTACAAATGTTTTAGAATTAGCACTAATTGAACTCAAGGGTTAATTTGATAAGAGCGTATATGCTAATTTAGATACTTCCATCAACCACAAACCAAATATAGAAGTCATATCACAAAATTGCGAGATGCATTTCTTATCAAAGCAAGATCTACTACGTTTGGGACCGAAAAATATTTTTTTATACAATGCCTTGTGACACATAACAAAAAAAATTACTTAAAGAGAAAAACTTGTGATCTAGAGTAAAAAAAAAAAGTTAACATCGAGCTAGTATGGCAAAGAAAATTTAGTTGAATCATATTTGTTTACAGCTAAAAGTTTTACGCTTTCTTCATTTAGAGTTACAAAAATTAAGCAAGTATTAATTTATCTTTCTTTTACGAATCACTGATGTTACAATTCTGTACAATTAAAAAAGCTAATTTTTTTTCTCTTAACTAAACCTCCGAGAAGAATGAAGACCCTTTTCCATACAGACACCGCATTGACTTCACAAACCCAAGAACTTCCCCACCCTAACCCCACCAACCCACCACATACAGACACACAGTAGCCCACTCCTGGTTCTTCCCATCTTCATTTACCTGTTGATTGGTTCGAAAAAAGATAGTAATTCCATACGTGAGATGTGTTGTGGTGGGTCGACCATCAGCGGATTGAAGCAAATAAACTTGAAGGCTAAGTTCATCTCTCTCCTTCGTTCTTGTTCTCCTGCAGGTGACCATATTGATTATTCCTCCCGCATTGGTTTCCTGCATTAGATGATGAGCCCACATTTTCAATGGAAATCGCAAGATCAAAGTCAAGAAAGGTTTGCTACGGGGCGAGGTGCCTAGCGATCTTTCTGGGAGTAGCTATTTAAAGTATCCAAGCCAAGGCGAAGGTTTCTTTTTGGATTCCACACATTCAGATGAAATTACCATCTTTAGAAAGCACCATCACCCAAAATCTGTTGTCTTTAAGTCCGACGGCGATCGATCCATTGACGTCGCCGAGTGGCCACAACCTGCTCACATCCCTCGAAACAACCTAACACTCCCCATATCCGCCATAATCACCACCCAACACTTTCAGACATACACAGGAACACGAAACACACAGACACTCCCCCATCCACACACACCGTTCACACATGAAACACACCCATTCGGCCATTGCCGAATCCCAAGCCACCCACACACATAGGCACCACGGTACCCCACCTCTCCCTCACTACCCAAAATCAGGTGTCCTTCGATCCGATGGCGACTGGTCCATCGACATCAGCGAGCAGCGACAACCGGCTCACACCCCTTCACACAACCCGACCCCCTACCACTCCCCAAATCCCCTGCCCCACCCAACACCTTCAAAAGCTTCCACCACCGATCCAAGTACAACAATGCCATCGTATACGACAACCTGCAGTCATACTATTGTTATGGATATCTAACTGCTTGGTTATGAATAACAAATGTTTTATGGATTAAATACAAATAAAACTATAATTAGTCTTGTACCTCATGCTCAACAATTGTTCGTATCCGATCCTTCAGATTTTTGTCAGATGATCAAAATTGGGGAAATGGTTGAACTGAGAATACTTGTTGATAAGGAGTAGAAGTTCAAAGTAACTGAACAGATTGTGGCTTAAACAAAGGAACTGGTGAAAAGGAATAAGAAAGGGTCAGATGCGGTTTTGGCTAAAAGAGGGGAGATCGTGGGGCTAAAATTTATGTGGGCTAAGCAGTTATTTTTATTCCTTTGGCCAATAGATTATTTACATCTCATTATCTTTATAAACAAAAATTCAAGAATTCTAGAAAAATGGATTGATACTTTGGAGGGCATAGATCCTATCAATCGAACCCTATTATTTATATATATATATATATATATATATATATATATATATATATATATATATATAGTTTACATAACCACCTTATAGAATAAGTTTGGTTTCTAAAAGTTAGAATTCAGTTCCAAAAAATGTAGGCAAAATATATTTTGAAATTATGCTTGATATAATAAAATTATCACGATGCTAGGTTCATTATCACTACAAGAAAAACAACTTTTAGCGACTGGTTTTTTGTCGCTAAAAGTGTTATTTCCGTCACAAAATCTTTTAGCGACAAAATTTTCGTCGCTAAAAGTCCGTTGGTAAAAACCCCGTCACTAAAAGATTAGCGACGAAAATACCGAATCCGTCGATAAAAGTTGTATCTTTACCGACGGATTAAATTATTTTTAGCGACGGAGTATTCCGTCGCTAAAAGTATTTTCATTTCTTTGTATTTTTTCAAAAAATTAATTAAAAAGACTTTTAGTAACAATATATCTGTCGCTAAAAGTTAGCTGGTTAAAATACAAAATTTTAATATCCAAACCTACTTCTTGTAATTCAACTTAGACAAACATTCAAATCCACACAAAAAAGCCACTAATAGCAATTTTTATTTAAAAAAACTATTTTAAGTATTTCAATTCAATCAAACAATCCACATTTATAATTTAACACAAATCGTCCTACAAATGTCACACAACTTTTATACAATACAACCTAGGTGATAAAATGAATTACAAGGCACAAATTATATAGTAGAGAAGCCTCAAGTGACAACGTTGCATAGCTGAACTTATATTATTGTCAAGTTCCACACCGAAAGAACATCCACATCTATGCTTAACAGTTATGGCCAGACCACCTGCCAGTAACAAACCCGAGAAGAATTAACAAATAAACAATCATACTTAAGGTAATGTGATCAATGGCAAAATGCATATCAAACAAAATTCATTTGCAATATCACTTGAAATCTATAAGAAAATTTCAGCTCTTAACAAAATGAATTGTTGAAAGTGTATAATCTCAACAACCTAATACAATGACTATTTACTATGAAATCTACAAGGAAGAACAAGTCCAAACATATGTATAACCTATGAACACTTAACCAACTGAACCAAGACAGACTATGAATCCATTACAAAAGCCAAAGTGATACTTCGCCCTTCAACCACATTAACACACGAGATGGTCAAGTACAACCACCATTAACTTCACCTTTCTTTCCAGGATTCCACAATTACATATAGAAAAAATACAACTAAAAGGAACAAAAGACTAATCAAAATATAATCTTGATCAAGTATTTGTCTGAGGTTTACATGCCACTAAAGATGCAAGAATGGTTCTGAGACTTGGATTTAAGCTGGCAACCTTTTGTTTCTTGATGCATTTATTACATTTCTATGGATGTCCATAAAATGCAATATTGTGGCAAGTTACTCAAAGAAGAAAAGTTTAGGGTTTTACACTGTATTATAACTTGTTTGTAGTTTTACCCCTGATCATTTGTGATTCTGTGCTCAGATGATTATGTATGGTCAAAGGCGTATTTCAATTTCACAAGCAAGTCATTATGTGCTCATACAAATTCCTTAAGCAGATTTAAGATCGGAGCTAGTAACATGCTTAGATGATAAATGCAATTTGTGAACACTAGCATGCAATACACATGTGAAGCGCGACCAAAATGCAAAAGCATATTTTACTATCTAAGAGAGCAGGTTAATGACATTGGTGTAAAGTTGTACATTAGACCATCAAACAATATGAACACCGGGATCTGACTTCTGGTTAGAGAAATGATCAAGAGATGTAAAAGTTAAGGATTTTCTAGAATCACCTGCTAAAATCCGTAGCCAACAGCAGTGGCTTGCGATGGCCGGCGACAATAGAGTCGCGCGGTATGGCAGCGATGCAGCAGAGGAGGTGGGTGCGTAAGGGTTGTGACAGCGTGCAGCAGAGGGGTTGGGGGTGGTTGTGGGGGCGCAGGAGGTGGGCGTCGTGGATGAGATGGCAAGCGGTAGAGACGGCCAGGTGGGGGTGGGGGTACGGCAGGAGGGGGCGTGGAATTGGGGGTTGGGGGAATTGGGGGCAGAGAGAGAGAGAGAAATAAGGGGGAAGGGTGTGAGCAGCGTGGAGAAAAGAAAGAGAAGGGTAGGGTTTTCTTCAGTTTAATAACTTTTAGCGACGGAATATTTGTCGTTAAAATTGACTTTTAGCGACGGACTTACTTCCGTCGCTAAAAGTCCGTTGGGAAAAGCTCCTTTTCTTGTAGTGTTATTGCTCATGCCATGATAACTAGTCTGAAATAACTAAAACTACCTCTCCATTTAATTTCCAGTGACATTTTCAGATCATAACATTTTCGTTAAACACAAGTCTTAAATAGAATTGCCGGTTACATACGCCATCAGTTACCAACAAATTAAAGGGGTAGGCATACGAAGCACTAGATACAAGCATTAATTCTTCCCCACGGTTGAGGTTAAAGTGATATGACTATATGAACCAATTCGTCAGCTACCTGAAAAGGATAAATGACAAATAATACCACAAAAATGGCTGAAGTAGATTTATCACAGTATTTACAACGCATTTATGACATAATAACCTGAGCTCATTGGTTGCTGGTCTGGTTTTGAATTGACCATTGTTTAATCTTTTTGACCATGACCTGCTACTAAATTATTCAAGTACCATAATCTCAAATGAGGTTATGAGAAGTAACGCTATGAGATTTACTAATTTGGCAAATAGATCGTATTAAATGATAGTACCGTTTGTAGTAAAATTCTAGCCAATGACAGAGCTAGCAAGAATTATTTCTAAGGTGGATACCGAACATCAAAGGATAAAAGTTAAAATTTACTATTAAAGCTGCACTTTAGTTATTCGAGCTATACTTTTGTCACTAAAGTGACTCTATAGCCACACTCTTTAAGCGTTTAGTGTTTAAAGTGGAACTAAAATGGCAAAACTTGCTTTTGTCGTTAAGGTGCACGCTGAAGGCTTTTTTTTAGCTTTGAAAGCAGAGTTCATGGACCAAAAAAATCACTTTTAAAAAAAAAAAAAAGTTTAACATGCAAAAAGACCAACATGACATCTCCTTTAAAACAATTTCCAAATTTTCACGTAAGTATTTTGTCTATATAAACTAAATTACTTAATATGCCGAACAGAAAAACGAGAGCAACGGGTGGACTCACCAGTATTACCTGTTGCCTCCGCCACTAACTCTAGCCATCCGCACCAAATTCAGAATTAAAAGTTCTCCGGCGCTCATATTCCTTCCTTGTTAGTATTTGTTCCTGGTCTAAAACAAGTGAGTGTGACTAATGTGAAAAGATTGGAATGTGACCCCTTTTGTCTCCATCTTCCCCTTTCTGTTTAGGCACACACTGTGCCTAGCCCCCTTCCACTTGCACACTCCAAAACCTCTTTTTCTCTTTGCAAACAGTTACATTCTCCCTGACTTTAACTTAGCTAGGCTGTTCTCATGTCCTCAACTTGTTTGCTTTTCCACTGCAAGAGTGTTCAAGCAAACACAGATATGCCTTAAAACCCCAGAAAGTAGCAAAACTGCAACCACAATTGTCGATCACATTCAAGCCAGTACGAAATGGACCTACCATAAATTAAAGGCACAACTCCAAGTATGGCCAAAATTATTTAAGTCAGAATATTCGAGTTAATATATGGGAATTAAGCACTCACCAATTTGTCCAAGCTCAACAGATTAAGACAATTTTTAGTTATCGTCATACGTTTATCAGTCACTAGCAATAATATCTGGTCATTGTCCACATGATCTCGTGGATCAGACTTGCTATTTGAAGAGCATAAGATCATATAGTTCCATCGTTGGAATGCTTCCTTCTGCATTCTTAGTTATGGTGCAATAAAATGTGTAATAATGCATTACAGGAAATTTAAGTAGCAGAGTTAAAAACAATTACTTTCACGTAACCGTAAGCTTTGAGAGTAATGTCTTTTTCAAAAAATTGACTAAAAGAAGTAAATATGACAACTGCATGTGATTGGACCGTCAATTTTAACGGCAACATGCATAAGGTACATGTTATCGATAAGTTAACGTTCATTCATGGTATCAAGTTTGCATCAAACTAATATATATATATATATATATATATATATATATATATATATATATATATATATATATATACAATTATTAAGTTTTTAATAATAACGTATGGCGATAAATGATTATCACGATTTCAACTATCAAAATTGCAGTTAAAATTCTCTGTATAGTTAGACAACAAGTGCAATTAGGGAATATTAATTTGCAATTTCACATAAATCTTTTTTAGCTTTTTGGTTGTAAGAGTGGTCGCACATTCTTGCGGTTGCATGTGACTTATAACTGACGCTATTACCAGTCATGTCGGCGCCTATTCGCTTCCCCTTCCCAATCCCCCCCCCCCCCCCCCCTCCCCACCGTGATACCTCAATGAAAACAATGCAAACGCCACACTCCAAATTTAGTCCCTTAAATAGAGACGCCCACCACCAAAACACACACACAAAACTCCCACCAGAAGACATGAACTCCTCCTCTCCACACTACCCCATTCTTCTTCTTTGTCTTCTGCTCTTTGCCAGGTTCCGACTGTACCAGTCAAGTTACCTTGAATACGGCGAGGCATTGTCGAAATGTATACTGTTTTTCGAAGGCCAGCGTTCGGGTTATTTGCCGCACGACCAGAGGATGACTTGGCGAGCAAATTCTGGCCTGGGTGACGGCTCGACGGTCAACGTCGACTTGACGGGCGGTTACTACGACGCCGGAGATAACATAAAGTTCGGCTTCCCGATGGCTTTCACGACGACAATGCTGGCCTGGAGCGTGATCGAGTTCGGCGAAATGATGCCGCCTGCGGAGCTGAGGAATGCTCTGGTGGCCATTCGTTGGGCCACTGATTACCTCCTCAAAACCGTTTCTCAGCCCAACCGGATTTTCGTACAGGTAATCATAGCAGCGTTTCGGGTGTCCGTATGACGTGTCGTTAAAGTTGTGATTGTCGCTGAAAAGGGTAACCTTAAGCGCGTTTGTATTTATGGCGGCATTTTTCGACAGAGTATGACCAAATAAACTGGACTATCAATTCTTGTGTAACATCTAATAAGTGAGAACTAGTGGGGTGGGTGGATGGTGTGAGTTAAATTGTGGCTTAGCAGTGCCAACTCCCGTGAATAAAGAGAGAATTTGGTTGTGTGGATTTATGCGAATGCATTGTGTGTTTGTCTGTTTTCTGGGTCCTTTCTTCTCTCTGAACGAAATCTAATGGTAGACGACCTACTTTCCTAATCAACTGACCCACCTGCGTATTCGGAAAATGCCAGATTGGTAAAGTTAGATGACAAACCAAAAAGGAGAAAAAATTGGCTGGAGTTTTGAAATTTTTCTACCTATTCATTTCCTAGGTTGGAGATCCTATTTCAGATCATAATTGCTGGGAAAGACCAGAAGATATGGACACTGCTCGGACCGTCTACGCGGTTGACGCCCCAAACCCGGCTTCTGAAATTGCTGGTGAAACGGCGGCAGCTCTAGCAGCTTCATCCATGGCATTTCGATCATCTGATCATGGATATGCGGAGACGCTTTTACGGACTGCCAGTAAAGTATTTGAATACGCAGATACTCACCGAGGGGCTTACAGCGACAATTCAAACATTAGGGATGCTGTCTGCCCATTTTACTGTGATTTTAGTGGATATCAGGCAAGCATTCCTCTCTATAATGTTCATGCTCCTGTTGAATATATATCATGCAAATATTTGGGATCTGTGGCGGCACTTTCATTGCAATTGCCACGAGATTTATTTTGCTGACAAAGAACGAACATATTGACTCTTCTTGCATAACTTCTAGTACTTACATGAGGGATACCATCTGAACTGTTATTAATTGTAATCTAGTGAAGTCCAACTTTTCACATTGGTGCATCTTATTGTGAAGCTGGTTCTTGTACTATTTTATAAAAGCAACCTTTATTTATCTTCTCATTGTCTGAAAAAAAATTCAGGATGAGTTGCTCTGGGGAGCAGCATGGCTAAGGAGGGCCTCCCAGGATGATTCTTACCTCAATTACATACAAAACAATGGCAAAACGTTAGGTGCTGAGGACAACATTAATGAATTCGGGTGGGACAATAAGCACGCAGGCCTCAACGTTCTCATTTCTAAGGTAACACCACTGATACATAATTAAACATGGAAGATTTTATCGAACAACATTATCACTTATGTCCGAATCTTTTTGTTACACGTTCCGCGTTACTTTTGCTCAATAACATAGACTTACGTCTGACGATACGGATGTTGGTGCAGGAAGTGTTGGAAGGCAACGTGTATGCACTCCAATCTTACAAGGCATCAGCGGATAGCTTCATGTGCACTCTCACGCCCAACTCATCCTCCTACCACATAGAGTATACCTCTGGGGGTCTCATCTACAAACCGGGGGGCAGCAACTTGCAGCATGCCACTTCAATCACGTTCCTCTCACTTGTTTACGCAAATTACCTAGACCGATCATCCCAGACCGTGAATTGTGGTAGTGTTAGCGTTGATCCAAAATTGCTCCGTCGGATCGCCAAAAGGCAGGTTGATTACATTTTAGGCGACAATCCTAAGGGCATGTCGTATATGGTTGGATATAGTAATAATTATCCACAAAGAATTCACCATCGTGGCTCATCGATTCCTTCCATCAAGGATCACCCTCAAGCAATCGCGTGCAAGGAGGGTTCTATTTATTTCAACTCGTCGAATCCTAACCCTAACATTTTAGTTGGGGCCGTGGTGGGTGGACCGGGGGAAGATGATGCGTTCGAGGATGATCGTGCTGACTTTCGAAAGTCCGAGCCCACAACCTATATCAATGCCCCATTTGTTGGTGCCCTAGCATATTTTGTTGCTAACCCGAACTGTAGTTAGCACAACGGTGCATTTAGATTTGTGTAGGATCCATTAGGGATCACATTTCTAAGAATAGGGAAAATGTCTCTCATCTTGTGCTAAAGCCAAGAGGGAAGAGGCTCGCCTTTTAGGAGGAGAATAGCGTCACAATAGCTTGTTGGGACATTTTATAGAAAGGGCATGGTGTGGGGCGTCTAACTTTGTCTCACAAAGTTGAAAGAGAAGACAAAATAGAAAAATGAAACTGAAGAATTTTTTTGGCCACCTTATTTTAGGCTCCTTTTGGTGTTTTATGGCTTTTACAAAAGTTATTTATTTATTTATTCCTGTTGATTCTTATTTATGGGCAGAGTTGGGCTGCTGAAGAAATCGAATAGTCAGTAAACAAGACGGGAACAAGATGAGAGAGACATCTTTCTGAATATTTAGGAATAACAAAAGTTCTGAAAATGGCACTAGATCGCATGAAAATAATTCCTTGGAAGTCTTTTGAAGTGGCTGAACTTTGAACCGCTTAAACAGGTGGACTTGGAATATAAATGGTAACAAATATACAACCGTTGATAAACATGATACTGTTACATCCTATTGGTTTTTGTCGAGTGTCCCCTTCACCGGAGCATGAGAGCAGAAACAACGCTCGCATCAAATTCTGATATGGGTTTGGACAAAGAATCCCTGTTTTGATCACCAAATTTGAGACAAAAAAGTTCTTTCTCGAAGGGATCAACAATGAAATGATGGCACCATCTATTTCTGTTCATTGGAATTTGGAGTTCTCTGCCCTCCGAGCGTCGGTTTGAGTTGAATCCTTGCCCTCACTGCCACTAAATAACAGGGGAGGGGAGTTCCAGTAAACAGGAAAAGCTTCCCAACTTCTTTCCAATCCTGATATCACTTGGTGAACTGCTAAACTGGATCAGGGTCGTAGAATATATACTTTACAATTACTACTCGCGCTCGCGCAGGGCTTTTCAACACCTACACTTCACTTTTATTCTTTAGCAATTTTAAGCGGCTGTCTTTAACATTAACTAGTAACTATGTTTTGTTGTTTGGTGACAAATTTGTGAATCTTAAAGGATCGAAGTGTTAGATCATATATCTAACGATTAAGCACGCAGCAGTTCTCTCTCACCGTTGCTCGCCTCGTGGGGTGACTGTACGAAGTAGTTAATTGATGGAACTCTAATACTAGTGACGGAGAGAACTTAGCTAATTGTAGCGTATTTGTTTCCTTCTAAGCGCAAGTGATATTTGAATTCTTCTTATAATCATTTGATAATCCACTTTTAATTTGCTATATGGTTATATATATATATTTTTAATAACAATCAATGATAAAGTGGAGTTTAAATGCCTGGAACAGAGCTTTAGTATCACACTCTCCTTAGATTTTCATGTAACTACGTCTTTCCTGCTTTTTGAGAGTTAGGTTTCATCATAATTCCGTGACAGTAGGTCCCTAAATTTCAGAAAGCAAATACCAAAGGCTCAATTTATATATAGCTTCAACGGAGAGTTCACCGAATCAAATTATCTGTTTCTATCTCAATCTTAGAAAATAGACACTCCTATGTGTACAACTATAAGATATAAACTTTCTAATACAAAAAGAAACGACTGAACGCATGGCAGCAATCTATTAGAGTCTAAGATCCATTTATCCATAGTCTAATACCGAGGCTTCCAGCTTCCTTTTCCAATGCTATGCCTTGCCAACCTTTTACCATTCATTCAGTTGTTATCAACTCTCCACCTTCAATTGTTTGCTCTTGCATTACAAATTATAAAGCAAAGGGTTGCCAGCGCTAAGGAGACTCGGTTAATTGGCAACTGCACACATTATAGCATAATTGCCTGGATAGTAGGTGAAGATATATCAAAATCTTGACCTGACAAGAAGTGGATGAGTTGTTTCACCTTCGGCTTATAAACAAACACTAGCCCTGTGACTGCAGTATACGAAAGTTTTAAATTCTAACTCAGATTGGACCTGTTTGGGTAGTTATTATAATCAAATGTGACCACCTTGAGCTATTATTCTATGCAGTAGAGCTTCCGAGGGGGACCAGGGCCTCTCATTTACGGGTGACAAGGTCAATTTGGGTTCATTAGAGGGGTGGAAATCGGTCTATTAGTGGGGGACTCGGGTCGAAAAGGTATATTGCCCTAGGGGTTCGTGGGCTAGTTCGAAGATTTAAGATGATGGCTTCTAGTCTGTGATGAGCGCTCTGGCTCTCACTCTTCGTCTCTTATGCTCTCGCCTTCACTGCAATTTTCTTTTGTTTGATTTGGATGAAGGGCACTGAATTTGGAACTCGCCTTATGAATTATAATCATTCCCTATTTGATCATTTGGATAATATTCATGAACGTGACAGATGCTTTAGCACGCTGACTAAAATATTGCACAACAAACTTAAATAGGCCGGCATTTCTTGTCAGCGGAGAGCTTTGACTCGTATGTTTACCAACAACGTTGACTACGTTAAATGGAGTAACGGGCTCTGACATCGTGCTTCCATAGTTTCATCTTTAGTTATCAAAGTTTTCCTAATTTAGATTTTTTCCATTATTTTGAGGGATGAAAGAAAACTTTTTTATAATCTTTTCATCTCATGCGTTGATTATATCACGATTACTATAAAAGCCGCCACTAAAAACCCGTCGAGTTGCAAGTGTGCCCCACCCGTTGCTTAATACTGGGTCAGAACTCAGAACGGAGGATGGTCTCCTATAAAGCCCATCAAACCCTTTCATGCCATCGGAGTTTTGGGGGCGGTAGCTTGATATTGGACCAGAGATACGGCTGGAACCTCGAAGCCCACCAAAGTCTCACTTATTGGGTTAGGTATCAGTTTGCTTAGGAGTTAGGATTTAGGAACGAGCAACTTCAATAAATTGATGGATTCTTGGCCGACTTTTTTGTTTTGGAGTACGCGGCCTACTATTTTGATTAGTGCGTTTGGACATTGCACTTTCACTAGAGTTGTCAAAGGGCCGGGCTTGGGCCGGCCCAGCCCAAGCCCATCGGGCCTGCTGTGGGGCCGGGCCGGGGCCGGGCCAGTGGGGCTGCCAACCGGGCCGGGCCGGGCCGAGCCACCCGAAGGCAAACCTAGGCCCAGTCCAGGCCCTAGGCCCAATATCTAGGGCCGGGCTTGGGCCGGGCCCGGGCCCTTTTTTTTTTTTTTTCTTGTTATTCAATTTTAAATTTCATCTCTAGGCAATATTCACAATTTAACGAACCTAATCTTTATCCTTTTATTTCATTATAAGTAATATACATATATATGTATGTATGTATATACATATTTATTTGTTAGCCATTATATTTTTTATTATATGTTAAACATTTTCATACTCTTCTTGGTGAGCTTTATTAATAAAATCTTAACACATAACAATTTATATAGAAAAATAATAAATGTATTCATAGGCCCTCCTCCTTTTATCCGGGCTTGGGACCGGCTGCTTGTAAACAAACAGGCGAAGTTACCTATTTTTTTATATATACGAAAAAATATATATCTTGCTTGTAAAAATTTATTTTATATATATGAAAAAAAAGTATATTTTGTGAAAAAATTTATTCTTAAAATTCTAACAATCAAAATAATAATGCATGTCTATCCAAAATATCAGCAATCAAAGATCAAGAAATCTGCAACGTCAACCAAAAGGATCAAAAGAGGAAAATAAAAACAAATTACCTAATCATCCAGAAGTACTTCAATATCCGAGTCACTGCTCTTCCTATCATCAATCGGTTTATCTTGCTCGCGGTATTTCGCATCAAGATAATCCTTCCAACATACACATAGCTCGAGCGACTCGGGGTTAAGACGACTCCTCCTGTCATCCAAAACCCTCCCGCTGGCTGAAAATGCCGACTCTGAAGCAACCGTGGAGGCTTGCACTGGCAGTACATCCCGTGCAATTTGGGATAAAGTTTTATACATGTTTTGATTTTGTTTCCAAAAATTTAACAAATTAAAATTAACCTGTTCTTGCCTTGATAAATCAGAATAATGATCAGTATTTGCATATACACCAATCTCATTAAAAGAGGAAAAAGTATACGAACCTGCCGAATTAGAAGTACCTTCACCTGGTAGTTGTCTTGCTACTAGATGTTCAAAGCCCTGAAGGTATGGCGCATAATACCTCTCAACAGTGGATGATGATGTAGCTCGCCCGCGCACGTCAGCAGAATTACGATAGACGTTGAACAAGTCCTCAAACCTCTTGCTCACTTTTGCTGTGAATGCGGTTGTCTCCTCTGCTGTGTAGCACATTAATTTCGATATCTCTTGTATCGAGGCGTTCACGCCATGCAACTTTAACCTAGGATCTAAACAAGTAGCCACAGTAAAAATAGCAGGCAGTTTACTCCAATATTTATTAAATTTTTGATCCATCACTTTTACTATTTCCTTAAAGGGTCCTATATATCTCCATTTTGTTAACATTGTAGCCATCTTCAGAATTTCTATTACAGCGAGAGGAGAGGTGGGATAGTACGTACCAGACAATAAATTGGTAGACGTGTAGAATACCTCCAAAAATTCAGCTAGGTATGTGGCCATCTGCCATTCCTCTTGAGTTGGCAAGCCGGCTGGGAACTGGGTTAGTAGAAAATGCGTATAGACTTCTCGGTATGCCAGAATGTGTAAAAGCATGTGGTATGTAGAGTTCCACCTGTGGACCACATCTGTAACTGCTCTCCTGCGAGGCATATTATATTGAACACACAACGTTTTAAATTGTTGTGTTCTCGGACTCGAGCTATTAACATACGCTGTCATACCCCTCATTTTGAGAAGAATATCTCCTGCAGCAGCTAAACCATCTTGAACAATTAAATTAATAATGTGACAAACACAGCGAACATGAAATAATTCACCATTAAGTACAGGTTGAAGCGTCTCCTTTAAAGCTGCAACAGCAACTTTATTATTAGAAGCATTATCAAAACTAACACTCATAATCTTATCCTTAATTTTAAATGTGGTGCATGCTTTTAATATAAGAATAGCAATGTTCATTCCATCGTGCGGATAAGGGAAGTGCTCGAAAGCGATGATTCTCTTGTGCATAACCCAATCTGCATCAATCCAATGAGCGGTCACACAAGAATAACTAACAAAAGTATAAGGAGATTGCCAAATATCAGAAGTAAGACTAACTTTACCGTCAAATTTATCGAAATAATCGATAAGGCGTGCTTTAGCAGCATTGTACTGTCGGAGTGCATCGGATCTAGTTGTGTTTCTATGAACCTTTTTGTACAAAGGTTGAACGTATGTGTTCATATATCTAGAGTGCTTAGGATTATCGGCAAAAGAAAAGGCTTGTTCATCATGAATAACAAATTCAGCGAGACCGTCTCTTTGCTCTCGCTGATTATAAACAAATAACTTACCGTCAAAAGATAACTGCGTTTGGGTAGGTTCGACGTGGCCTTGTCGAGGTGCACACTGAGGGTAATGCCTGTTAAGATGTCCATTACCACTACCAGACGAAAATAATTTAGCACAGTACTTACATCGAGCTTTTCGGATGCCGTCCACCGTAACTTCATCAAAATGATTCCAACACTCGGCTTTCTTTTTTTTCCCTTTTGGACTTCTGGCTCATTACCGGAGGCATTGCTCGGCCCTTCTTCATCATGACCAGGCATAGGGTTGAGATTATGCCACGGAGTAGTAGCTTCGCCAACCGAGCTGCGTCCTTGACTATAATGCGGGGGGTCTTCATCAGGCGTGTATTCAAAATCTGGAATGTTTTGATTGAACTCCCAATTGGCTTGGGTATCTATCATACAGCCTGTACTCATTCGTCCAGGAACGAATGGTTGTGTTGGTGCTTGGATTGGTGTTTGTGATGGCCGTGGCGCTGGCGCTTGTGCTGGTGGTGGTGCTTGCGATGATGATGATGTTTTTCGTGATGACGATGCACGCCTCATTTTCTTCAATAATCCAGCCATATTTCACGCTAAACTTTGTAAGAGTAACTAAATACACAAGTATAAGAGTAGTAATAAGAAATAACAATTAAAAGAATGAACGAGTAACAAATATTAGAGAGTTAGTAATTAAAAAGAATTTAGCAAGACTAGTAATTAATAAACAAGAGTACTAATTAGTAAATACTAGTAGTAATTAGCAAGAGTAGTAATTGGAGAGGAAAATAGTAGCAAAGCTTGTAGAAATATAGAATGTTTAGGTAAGAGAGAGTAAGAAGATTGGTGTGAAAAATTAGAGAGAAATGGTGTGAATTTATAGATTTTAGAAACTTCACAAAAGACCAAAATACCCCTACAAACTATCCGTTTATAGTTGTTGGGGAGGGTAAGAGTGTAAAGGAGTTGAAAAATATAGGTTAGACTAAAATACCCCCCAAACTAGCCGTTATATTGCTGTTGGGGGGGTAAAAGTGGAATTTTGGAAAAGGGGTGGAAGAAAGGGGGGGAAAAGCAAAAAATTCAAACAAGTGGTAGGGCCAAAACCGGGCCAGACCCGGGCCGTTTCCGGGCCGGGCTTTTTCCCAGAATCTAAAGGCCTGGTCCAGGCCCAGGCCCCAAGCCCGCTTGTGCTGGGCCGCTACTGTTCATGGAAGGGGCCGGGCCAGCCCGGGCCAGAACCGGGCCGGGTCGGGCCAGCCCACGGGCCGCCCGGCCTGTTTGACAACTCTAACTTTCACGGTTCAGTTGCCTTTTTTTTTGTTTGTTAGATTTACGAGTCATCGGAGCAGACGTGAAACGTATGTAAAAATAAAGTAGATAATATCAATTTATTAAAAAAATCAAGTATCAAGTGTTTATTGTTACAAATAAATCTTAAATTACAGCAAAATAAGTTAGTCATGCGCATGGCAAAATAAGTTAGCAAAATATTATCATCACATGATACTTAGATTTAATTTTAACTATAATTTTTTAATGAATTTGAAATTGTTAAAATCAAACATGTGAAAAGATAAAGTTAGTAATAAGATATTTTTGTAATATCAAGTTTGGGCTTTATAATTTATTTTAGTTATATTTTTTTAGTGAAGTTTAAGTTATGAAAATCAAACATGTATTTTATACGTAGTTGTTTACTATTTAAGATTTGTATTTTGTGTCATTTTATAAAAAATTTATTGAAATGTCACTTGTCACCATTTTACATATGTAGTTGTTAATACCACAGAGGTGTTACACCAAAAAAAGTTTACCCTTTACTAGCAAAAGCCCCGTGCTATGCACGGGAAGGGAGGCAGGTATCAATGGAGTGGGGAAAGGAAGATCATGGGGGAGATCATATGTTAAAGGTTATTTTGTGACCAATAAAAATTTAACACTTATTTAGCTTAATTTTAAAATTGTAAGAATTCAAGAAAATGAGATTAGAGGTTTGGAAGGTAGAGAAGATATCACCCAAATCTAAATATACATAACTAGCTAAACTTCCGTACT
The DNA here is from genome assembly GCA_033070095.1 of Escallonia herrerae. Taxonomy (NCBI): domain Eukaryota; kingdom Viridiplantae; phylum Streptophyta; class Magnoliopsida; order Escalloniales; family Escalloniaceae; genus Escallonia; species Escallonia herrerae. The sequence goes on along the minus strand of JAVXUP010000394.1, from coordinate 437,774 downwards.
AAACACGGAAAATGTGTTGGTTAAAATCCTGTGATATTCACGAAAAAATGTATTAATTAATTTTAAAATGGAAGATGGAGGTCTTGAGATTGGATGGTTAGAGGTCATGAGGTTGGAAGTTATTTTGTGACTAATTAAAATTTAACACCTATTAAGTTTTATTTTAAAATTATAAGAATTTAAGAAAATAGGATTTGGGGTTTGGATGACATAGAAGATGCTAATCCAATTCAAATATATATAATATAGATATATAGTATAAATACAGATTATTATCACACAAAAGAGGGTTAGCAATATTCTTGAGAAGTATTTTTTTTTTTACTATAAAATCGTCCTTCAGTGGCATGAGAGTCTTTTTAGTTTAAACATATGGGGTAAATGAATAATGCCTAAATCCACTTTTAATTTCTTTGGTGCATTTTCTCATGCACCCTATACTAGAGGTGTCAAATGGGCCTGGCTTGGGCGGGCCCTGCCCAAGCCCATCGGGCCTCCAGCAAAACGGGTCGGGACTGGGCCGGGCCAAAATCTGGGGATATCTGGGCCCAGTCCAAGCCCAGGCCCTAGGCCCCACATTTAGGGTCGGGCTTGGGCCTGGCCTGGGCCCAATTTTTATTATCTTTTTTGTATTTTCTTGTTATTCAAGGTAAAGGGTTTAATTACGATAATTTTTTGTTATTGTTTAAGCAAATTGTACTCTAGGCATGTCCAATATTCACAATTTAACGAACCTAATCTTTATCCTTTTATTTCATTATAAATCATATACATTGAAGATAAATGTGATTATAGCCCTCCTCCTTTTATCCGGGCTTGAACCGATTGCTTGTAAACAAACAGGCGAAGTTACCTATTTTTTTATATATACGAAAAAATATCTATCTTACTTGTAAAAACTTATTATATATATATATATGAAAAAAATTATATTTTGTGAGAAATTTTATTCTTAAAACTTAAGAGAAGGAAAATAAAAAGAAATTACCTAATCATCCGGAAGTACTTCAACATCCGAGTCACTGCTCTTCCTATCATCAATCGGTTTATCTTGCTCGCGGTATTTCGCATCAAGATAATCCTTCCAACATACACATAGCTCGAGCGACTCGGGGTTAAGACGACTCCTCCTGTCATCCAAAACCCTCCTGCTAGCTGAAAATGCCGACTCTGAAGCAACCGTGGAGGCTTGCACTGGCAGTACATCCCGTGCAATTTGAGCTAAAGTTTTATACATGTTTTGATTTTGTTTCTAAAAATTTAACAAATTAAAATTAACATGTTCTTGCATTGATAAATCAGCATAATGATCAGTATTTGAATATACACCAATCTCATTAAAAGAGAAAAAAGTAGACGAACCTGCCGAATTAGAAGTACCTTCACCTGGTAGTTGTCTTGCTACTAGATGTTCAAAGCCCTTAAGGTATGGCGCATAATACCTCTCAGCAGTCGATGATGAAGCTCGTCCGCGCACGTCAGCAGAATTACGATAGAGGTTGAACAGTTCCTCAAATGTCTTGCTCACTTTCGCTGTGAGTGCGGTTGTGTCCTCTACTGGGTGGCACATTAATCTCGATATCTCTTGTATCGAGACGTTCACGCCATGCAACTTTAACCTAGGATCTAAACAAGTAGCAACAGCAAAAATAACAGGCAGTTCACTCCAATATTTATTAAACTTTTTATCCATCACTTTTACTATTTCCTGAAAGGGTCCTATATATCTCCATTTCGATAACATTGTAGCCATCTTGAGAATTTCTATTACAGCGAGAGGAGAGGTGGGATAGTACGTACCAGACAATAAATTGGTAGACGTGTAAAATACCTCCAAAAATTCAGCTAGGTATGTGGCCATCTGCCATTCCTCTTGAGTTGGCAAGCCGGCTGGGAACAAGGTTAGTAGAAAATGCGTATAGACTTCTCTGTATGCTAGAATGTGTAAAAGCATATGGTATGTAGAGTTCCACCTGTGGACCACATCTGTAACTGCTCTCCTGCGAGGCATATTATATTCAACACACAACGTTTTAAATTGTTGTGTTCTCAGACTCGAACTATTAACATACGCCGTCATACCCCTCATTTTGACAAGAATATCTCCTGCAGCAGCTAAACCATCTTGAACAATTAAATTAATTATATGACAAACACAACGAACATGAAATAATTTACCAGAAAGTACAGGTTTGAGGCTCTCCTGTAAAGCATCAACAGCAGCTGTATTGTTAGAAGCATTATCAAAACTAATACTCATAATCTTATCCTTTAATTTAAATGTGGTACATGCTTTTAATATAATACTAGCAATGTTCATTCCATCATGCGGAAAAAGAAAGAGCTCGAAAGCGATGATTCTCTTGTGCATAATCCAATCGGCATCAATCCAATGGGCCGTCACACAAGTATAACTAACAAAAGTAAACGGAGATTGCCAAATATCAGAAGTAAGACTAACTTTACCGTCAAATTTATCGAAATAATCGATCAGGCGTGCTTTAGCAGCATTATACTGTCGGAGTGCATCGGATCTAGTTGTGTTTCTATGAACCTTTTTGTACAAAGGTTGAACGTATGTATTCATATATCTAGAGTGCTTAGCATTATCGGCAAAAGAAAAGGCTTGTTCATCGTGAATAACAAATTCAGCGAGACCGTCTCTTTGCTCTCGCTGATTATAAACAAATAACTTACCGTCAAAAGATAACTGCGTTTGGGTAGGTTCGACGTGGCCTTGTCGAGGTGCACACTGAGGGTAATGCCTGTTAAGATGTCCATTACCACTACCAGACGAAAATAATTTAGCACAGTACTTACATCGAGCTTTTCGGATGCCGTCCACCATAACTTCATCAAAATGATTCCAACACTCGGCTTTTTTTTTTCCCCTTTTGGACTTCTGGCTCATTACCGGAGGCATTGCTCGGCCCTTCTTCATCATGACTAGGCATAGGGTTAAGATTATGCCACGGAGTAGTAGCTTCGCCAACCGAGCTGCGTCCTTGACTATAATGCGGGGGGTCTTGATCAGGCGTGTATTCAAAATCTGGAATGTTTTGATTGAACTCCCAATTGGCTTGGGTATCTATCATACAGCCTGTACTCATTCGTCCAGGAACGAATGGTTGTGGTGGTGCTTGGATTGGTGTTTGTGATGGCCGTGGTGCTGGCGCTCGTGCTGGTGGTGGTGTTTGTGATGATGATGATGTTTTTCGTGATGATGATCCACGCTTCAGTTTCTTCAGTAATCCAGCCATATTTGACGCTAAACTTTTTTACTAGATTGAAAAATAAAATTAGTAAGAGTAACTAAATACACAAGTATAAGAGCAGTAATTAGTAATTAGAAATAACAATTAAAAGAATTAAAGAGTAACAAATGAATCACTGAGGGTAATTCAAAATTGGAGAGAGTTAGTAATTAAAAAAAATTAGTAATAGTAATTGATAAATATAAAAATTCACTAATTACTAATTACTAGACAAAAGAATTAGAGAGTAACAAATTAATAAGAGGAGTGGTTAGTAATTAAAATTTAGCAAAAGTAGTAATTAGTAAACAAGAGTAATAATATACAAGAGTACTAATTAGTAAATAAGAGTAGTAATTAGTAAGAGTAGTAATTAGCAAGAGTAGCAAAGCTTGTAGAAATGTAGAATGTTTATATAAGAGAGAGTAAGAAGATTGGTGTGAAAAATTAGAGAGAAATTGTGTGAATTTATAGATTTTTGAAACTTCACAAAAGACCAAAATACCCCTAAAAACTATCCGTTTATAGTTGTTGGGGAGGGTAAGAGTGTAAAAACCTTAAAAGAGTTGAAAAATTAACTTGGACCAAAATACCCCCCAAACTAGCCGTTATTTTGCTGTTGGGGGGTAAAAGTGAAATTTAGAGAAAAAAAGGGAAATAAATCCGTTGGGGAAATGGGAGAAAATTTGAATTTGAAAAGTAAAGAAAAGGGTCAGATTCGGGCCAGAACCGGGCCGGGCCATTTCCGGGCCACGATTCGGGCCAAGCCAAACCCGGGCTTTTTTGAGCCAGGTCTGACCCGGGCTTTTTTCTCGAAAATTCAGGCTTGGTCCAGGCCCAGGCCCTAAGCCTTAAAAGGCCGGGCCTTTACTGTTCATTAAGGGGGCCGGGCCAGCCCGCGGGCCGCCCGGCCCGTTTGACAACTCTACCCTAGACCACCCCCCACCCCACCCCACATCACCATCACCATCTCTCAATGTAATTATTTTTCGTCTAGGCTACATACATTAGCAATAGCACGAGTAGATTAAAAAGGACAATCGTTTATGTCTTATTATAAGGAGTCCAAATACCCAAATCAGTGAAAAGGTTATCCTAACAGGCGAATACTAAATTCACAAAAGTCACGAATTTTTAAAAAAAATATATTTTAAAATTTTTGTTACTTTAGAATTCTTAATCCAAACACAGTCTTGATTTGTTTCCACTTTCCCAGTAGCTTCTAAACGTTTTTTGCTGAAACAGTGGGCTATGTGTTTTAATAATAAAAATTGTTCTTTATCTTTATATATATAATTAAATAATAATCAACGTCATAACTAATCCGTTGTAGTCTAGTTGGTTAGGATACTCGGCTCTCACCCGAGAGACCCGGGTTCAAGTCCCGGCAACGGAATGATATTTTAATTTTTCGTCTTCTTAATAAATTACACTCGCGTGAGAACTAATGCGAAGTCACAGTATTGAGGTTTTTCTTTTTGCCCATTTCATACAAAATTAGGGTTTCAATCGCTGCGGCGACGAAGGTAGATAACCAGCGGTGGATAGCAGACACACCTGTATGAAGTTCTTTACCCCTCTCTTTTCAGAATTTCAACCTGATTGTCATGCTTGATTTTTACCTGAAGAAATTTGTAAGTTTTGATTAGTTTCCGATTCCGATTTTGTTGTCATCGGTTCACAAAAAGAAGAATCACTCTACCAACATAGTGTGTCTCAGGATAGAACGAAGTTTGATTCAATCGTTCGTTATTTTGTACGTTAAAATTACTGGTTTGTGTGAATGATCTCGAGCGACTCACTAGAACTTTTTTTTTTTGGTAGAAGTCCTTTGTATTGCAGTGAAATTTAAATTACTACCTAATCACTAATAAATCTATACAAGGTTTATACACAAGCTCTCTACATGCACTTTGTTCACTACTGATATGTGTCAAGAAAACAGGGTACATTACTGTCAAGTGCGAACTGGATTCCCCATTGATGGCAAAGGTTAACATTCACAGTATTCCTGCAAAGTTTGGACCAGCTGAGAATTCGAAACCTCATCCATTGGTCAATGCTCTCCATCACTTGATCACAAGTCAAAATTCCTGTTAAAGGTTCCTTTCGAACCAGAAAAAAATGTAGTCACTGTAATGGCAAGCTTGCATGTTCTTTCCCTGAAACTTTTACCTGTGAAGTATGCCACAACAAATTCAATAAGCTGAGAACAACTATATACCTGCCATTAGATCTGCAATTTATCCGGTACCTGTTGCCAGACCTGTTTTACGAAAGAGCAGTTCACAAATAAATGATCCATAGTCCCACTATCGCAAGAGCACAAACAACAACTATGATCCTGTACAATGTTCCGTTGAAGCGGTCTATCCCTGGTCTGCCTCCTTCTATGACATACGAGCCACATAATCACAGCCATTTTTGGAATATGACCAGGAAACCAAACTAATCTCCACCAAAACACCTTAGGTTTATGGATTTGCAAAGCATTCCAAGTATATTGAATAGAAAAATCCCCATTAGCTGTTAGAGTTCAGTATACCTTATCCTCATTCTCCATGCAAGGAATAGGCGTATGGTGATGTATAGCACTAGGAGAGCTTAGTGCCCGAGATCTGAGATATTGGTGGTGCCATCCTGTAGGTGATAGAGTACTGCTAACCTTAGCACACAGAGGACTGGCTGCATCATACACAAATCTAGCTCCATAGTGATCAAGAATAGATCCAGAGCCAATTATCCAACCACATCCTTAGTATCCCGTCTGTTCCCAACTCTGCATTTAATGAAAAACTACTTGTTAGCTTAATCAACTTTCTCCACGACCAAGACAAGTGAGCAGGGGGTTTAAAGGTCCACAAGTGTTGGCCCTTTATAGTATAGGTATGACACCATTCAACCATGAAGTCCTTTTGTTTGCCAGATCCCTTAGATGTTTGGACATTGCAGTTTGATTCCATACAACTAGGTTTTAAGCATCAAGCTCCTTCTTGAATAGGGAAGACATAGATTATTCCATGCTACCTTTGCTTTGTGCATCCTACATCCTTACCATGCTAAATAAGCTCTAATATTCTTCTCAATAGACCTGATAACTTTCTTGGACAAGATAGAAATAGAGCACCAATAAACTTGCATACTCGGTAGGATAGATATAGTCAATTGTATCCTACCTGCGTAGGAAAGGTGTTGACTAGTCCATGTGGTAATTCTCTTTGTGAGCTTCTCAACTGATCTTGTACAACCGTTGGCAAAAAGCTTGGTCGAAATGAATGGAACTCCCAATAAGTCACAGGAAGGGAATCAAGAGAGGTGCCACTGATTTCGACCAAATTCATTGTTATACCTTCACTGATTCCAGCAGTTAATAGAGAGCTTTTCTGAATATTAGGCTTTAGCCCAACTAATAGCGAATTTCTCCAAAGCTTGACTAATTATTATTGATAAAGTTAGCATCAGCAGCAGCCAATATAAACAAATCATCTGCAAAGCAAACATGAGTGTATTCTTTGCACCTAGGATCACTACAACTTTATTAGGTCACCTCCTAACTTGAATGGGTCTAGTAATTAGTCCTAGAGGCAAAGGTATATGTGCATCAGCAAAGTTCTTGGAGCGGGAAAAGCCTTACAAATTGGAAATATTTGAAACCTTTTATTTCCGAGGTCTTCATAATTTGGGTCCTTTTTTTCATAGATCTACACAGGGTTTTCAGAAATTTTGTTTTGGTTTATGGGGGTGTAGTGCACTTTATTATCCTGAATCAATAACAAGTCTTTACCAACCCGTCAGGGATGAACATGCTCCACGTTCCTCTTCTCTATCATTTAATCAACATGTCGTCTCAGTTGACATCTCAATGCCTTATGTAGAAGGCTGCCTCATGTCAAAAATATAATGATGCAATTGATGCTATGTATATCATTGTTATGTATATCTTTCCATAGTACTTTGTCAACATAATGGACAAGGGAAGTCTCATTATTCAAAGGACACCTTCTGCTACACTTGCAATAGCCTTACCGAAATCAGGTTTATCTGAATGAGGTTGTGCAGGTTATACATTTTTATGGCCGTGAAAATGCAAAGATGAACTGTAAACCAAAAATAGAAGGAAAATCTGGGAAATATTCTCCTTTCCTTAAGCATACAAATTTAAACACGTTTACTGTTTCTAAGAGGAGGATTCATTCATCTCTGATATACGTGAGGCCAAATTCATCTTATCTGTTATTTTGAGACAGTAAGACAGATTCTTATGTTTTTTGCCGTAAGAATCATGTGATATCGCTTATTTTCTTAACCAGAGAGAGTCAGATAGATTTGCATGCTTGCTTACATGTATGCGTAGTGAATGCAGCGAAATTCATTATTTTTTTCCGACCACGTGAACCACTTCTATACTATTATATTAGATCAACGGAGGGAGTCAAAAGGTTTTTCCTCCATGCTGACGTAGAAGAGAAAGGGATAAAGTTTCCTCATTTACATCAACTACTTGTTATTCGAGCTTTATTCGGAGAAAAACTTGATATTTGTCAGTTTCAAAGTTAAACTAGTCGAAGCTTTAACTGTTTGACCATAACGATTTTATTGCGTAGCATTGACATGACTTCTTCGCTCCTTTTCTTTAATCTCTATTTGACAGTATTTGCTTAGGGTAAGGAGTTATTGGTTATGATGTTGCATGCGTGACACATTGCCTATCCTGCAATTAGTGACAACCCTGACGAAGGGGTCTGATTTATTTTTTTTTGGGGTCTTAATGTCTTTCTTAGTTGTCGTCAATGCATTAGGTTCAACTATGTTTTGACACATACATTTATTAATCTTTTGATGTTCGACAATTGACTTCGTGAATAAACTTTCTATCTGCTCGTTCACCTAGAGATCGGAACATGTAGGATGGAAACATATTCCAGGAGGTATATGGATCGTTGTAGCAAGACTGACGTGTTTGTATTTCAATGGCAGGGGGAGTACCTTTGTCCAACCTGAAACACAGCCATGGTTGGGGGAGATGACATGACTGAAGGCTCTACCTCTTCCCTTTTTCTCAGTCTAAAGGACTTCCCCAAACAGGTTGAAGATGATCTTTCCTCGGAAGATGTAGCCTGGGTAGATTCCTGCCTAATCAAAGATCCCGACATCTTAGAATGTAATTGGAATTCTCTGACAGATGCTTTACTAGATATACTTGGTTCCCAACCTGCAAGAGAATATGGTTCAGCGGAAGGATCTGAAGTTAAGATCCTTCCTTCCTCTGAAGGGACAGGTACTTCCAAGGATTTGGATAGAACTGTTGACAGCATTCTACGAACTAATGGTGAATCAGAAATGAGCATTGATGATCATCTAATGAACGAAAAGACTGACGCTTTGTGGTCGACTAGCTTAGGGAATTCTTTCCTTTTAACTGACAAAGAGGAAGGAAATGTTGATGATATATTTCGAAATCAAGAAGCAGCAGCAAAGAGCAGTGATGATCATCTAAGCGATGAGAAGGAAACATCGTGGTCGAGAAGTAACTTGGAAAATGCTTTTCTTCCAACCTACAGGGAGGATCAGAGAGAGACTGAAGGTTCTGATGCCGAGGGTGATTGGGGTTTTCAGTCATCTGTGGTGGAGCCATCAACTGAGGATATATTCAAGGTCTGGGATTTAAAAATTCCTGTTGAGGAAGACGAACTGTTTGAACAACTGAAGAAGGCCTTTTTGGAAAGTTACTCGCAACCAACACCAACACCGTCAACTTCTGATGATTCAGGGGTGTGGAAAGGTCCGAAAGAACAATCACTTGATGATCTTATATCTGGCTTTACAGATCTATCTTTGAACCAAAGTTCCAGTTGAGAAACTTCTTAGGTTTTTGGGTGCATATTGGGGTGGATGATCACTGTTGATCTATGGTACCGTGAGCTTGTGAAATTATGCAAATTGAATCTAGCTGGGCTTGGCAGAGATGCTTACAAGCTTTGCTTGCTGTCCCAGTATTTTGGCCGTCAAAGATATGGTACTCTTACTGTGCTTCCAGGTTCATGTACTGGGATAAATAAGATGAGTGTAAACAGCGTAGTAACTCAAGTAGTGCTTGGCTAGGTAATAGTTGTCCCTCGCCTTTTAGGAGTCGAGGCGGGTTTGTAGCTTAAGCGGTTTAAACATGTCTCACTCTCAGTTTATTATGTAAAGAGTTTCTAACCAAGTTTAGAGCCAAGGTTGATTCGTTTACTTCCTGAAATGTTATGAACTAGCACTTGAGTCAAATGGACCGGAAGAGTTTCTCATTGCACAACGAAGGCGTACTCGATCAGTCATTCGAGAGATTTCAGCTCTCAGATTTTGCACTGCCAGCTTTTCACATATTTTGTTATGGTATAGATAGATATAGATTGTTACTTTCACTCTTGTAAAACCTGTGCCTCTCACTTGTGCTTCGAGCTTTATAACCACAATTATTATTTGGGCTATTATCACTTTTGTCCTGCACCAGCATTCGACTTCGGCCCTCAATGAGGACGCACCTGTTGATACAATTTTGAAAGTCCCGGTCCGCCTGGCATGAACCGATCACATGGAACAACGTCACAAACCCAAAAGTTAATCGTGGCCACTAATCACTTGCGGGTAACAAACAGAGAATAGAGAAATCACTGCCTCAGATTTATTTTTATCGTTAGAAATCTAAAGAAAACTTGGACGCATTTTGTCTCTGTAGCTCTCTAAAACATGAAGGAAACGTTTCCTAGTTTTTCCATCGTTTATTTTTGTCAAAATTATTATGAGGTGGGAATACACCCATCCATTTCAGCCACTTCTTGAATAATGCCAAGTAAGGGAAATATCATATACCTGGAAACCCACAATTGGCAGACGCACGAGAGCCTCAAATGAGACGTCTTTGCTGTAACATTCAACACCGAGGACAACTATAAATACAGTAAGCGTGCGTGTGTGGCATTGACTAATTAAGAGCTAGGAGTGGAGATAAGATTGCCCTGCTCGGGCTGCTGCCCTTTTTTTTTTTCGTTTTTCCTTTTTGTGTTAGAGATAACCCACGGCCAGCTTTTACTTGAGCTAGCAACAAATCAACAATGGCCTCGGCATCCCTCCTCAAGTCATCGCTTGTTCTCGACAAGCCCGAGTGGGTGAAGGGCCAGACGCTTCGCCAACCTTCGTTTTCAGTGGTGCGATGCCTCCCCGCCGACTCTTCTGCTCTTTGCGTGCGCGCTTCCTATGCCGATGAGAGCTCGTCAAGACTGCGGTACGTTTGAAACCTTTGCTAAATTTAGTAGCTATTATAATGCTATGAGCATTGTGACTATATTTATCCTTTTAGTTCGTTTCTCCAAATCTCATATGTTCTGAAGTACCTTACTGACCCAATACCCAGAAAGAAAAGAAAGAGTTGATAGTTGTATATTGGTAGAATAAAAACAACTGTGCAGAGAGTGAGTGCTGTTTTGACTGCTCAACTATTTTCTCGAGTTCGCACAATTTGAAGCTATATCACAAGTCAGGTAAACGTAAAGAAGAATAATAACATCAGAAGAACTCTTTGAAAGATGGTTGAAATATCAAAGAGCGGGCACTCAAATTTTAGGACGAAAGTGATAGGAGTCACTCAGAAACTGAAAACACAAAACTTAGTGGGGGAAACAACGCGCGTACACTCTTTACTGCAACAGCTCTATTTACTCGGCCAAAATTTCTGATGTAGTGATGCTGTATATGGACACAGAAAACCGTAGCCTTGCCAGGACGGGGAATCTTGGCGATGGATGAGTCAAACGCAACCTGTGGGAAACGTTTGGCCTCAATTGGCCTTGAGAACACCGAGGCTAACCGCCAAGCTGACCGCACCCTCCTTGTCTCTGCCCCGGGCCTTGGCAACTACATCTCTGGCGCTATCCTCTTTGAGGAGACTCTTACCAATCGACTGTGGATGGCAAGAAGATTGTGGACATCCTTGTTGAGCAAAACGTTGTCCCTGGTATCAAAGTTGACAAGGTGAACTAAGTCTGTCCTAGACATAATTTCAATAGATATATAAGAACACATACCATGTTGCAATCTTTTCACGTAGTTACCTATATCTATGCATGAAGAGAACGGCTCTAACATGTGAGTTGGACAGGGTTTGGTGCCTCTAGCTGGCTCAAATAATGAGTCCTGGTGCCAAGGTCTTGATGGCCTTGCTTCTCGCTCTGCTGCATACTACCAACATGGAGCTCGCTTTGCCAAATGGTACACGTCCTTTACTTTTCTACATCCCTGGAAGGGGACGCTACATTATGAGAATGAACGGTCAAATAGCATGGTTTTTTCGTACTTACCCGTAACAGCTTATTTGCGTTGAGAGTAGAAAAGTAATTATGCACCATAGGGAAAGTTAAGTGAGGAATTGGAAGTGAAAACTGTCCACAGAATCGAGAATTCCTAGTGTTAGATCTCCTTTGAAGGATTGTAGAGTGCTATTCTGTTCCTGTGTGTTAAACGTAGTACACTAATACCGCTTCATTCCTAAGATTATTGAGTGTGACAAGTACCAATTCTATGATCAAACAGGCGTACAGTTGTGAGCATTCCTAATGGTCCGTCTGCATTGGCCGTAAAAGAAGCTGCCTGGGGCCTTGCTCGCTATGCTGCTATCTCTCAAGTACGGAAAAAAGAATATTTTTCGTGCCCAGAAATTAACGAATATCCCTTGTTTCAACAATTTCATATTCCATTCCCATTTCTCAGGATAACGGATTGGTCCCAATTGTCGAGCCAGAAATCTTGCTTGATGGTGAACACGGCATTGACAGGACTTTTGAAGTGGCACAGAAGGTTTGGGCTGAGGTGTTCTTCTACCTGGCTCAGAACAACGTCTTGTTTGAAGGTATCCTCCTTAAGCCCAGCATGGTCACCCCCGGAGCTGAATGCAAGGAGAGAGCCACCCCACAACAGGTTGCGGAGTACACCCTCAAACTTCTGAAAAGGAGAATTCCCCCAGCCGTCCCTGGAATCATGGCAAGTATCACATGCATTTACCTTCTATCCGGTCATATATGATGAGTGATAACCTGTTTAAAGACCCTCACTTTGTTCGTCACATGCTAACATCTTGAAAAATGACAACATGGTACAAGCTTTCAAAATTATTTATCAGATATGTTACATAAAGAGTAGTACTCATACTAGGACTTTCGATAGATATGCCAATGTGTTAATTTTCTGAGATGGTTGGTGTGAACAGTTTTTGTCTGGAGGACAATCTGAAGTTGAAGCTACCCTGAACTTGAATGCAATGAACCAATCACCAAACCCACGGCACGTTTCATTCTCATACGCTAGAGCCCTCCAGAACACCTGCCTGAAGACGTGGGGTGGACAACCCGAGAAGGTGAAGGCAGCTCAAGAAGTTTTGCTTACCCGGGCTAAGGCCAACTCTCTTGCTCAACTCGGAAAGTACACTGGTGAAGGAGAATCGGAAGAAGCGAAAGAGGGTATGTTTGTCAAGGGCTACGTGTACTGAGTCAACCTACAGAGAAGACAAGATGAGGATGGTGTTGATGAAGATGAAGATGATGAAGCGGTGAAGACGAATTCCTCTAATGTGATATTCTTATAGCCGTGGAGACTTTATTTTTGTTTATTACATGTATGGTTAGCCCCTAAATAAGCTTTGTTAATGAGACTAGTTAGTGTGTATTAGAGCATCATACCCTAAGCGTATTAACCACTTGCTGTTTGAGTACCTTTAATCACTTCAGAACTTGAATGAGCTTTAATCTATTTCGGCATATCATCGATGGACATGGTTCTGGAAATGGTTTCCATCATTGGTACATGTTCAAGCAAGTGCCTTTTAATCAGAGAAAAAACTATGAAAAGTAGAGAATGTTCAGTAATGCGAATTTTTGTGACAAGTTCAAATGAACACATCGTTCTGATGTCCTACTCGAGTATTGCTCTCGAACAATATTGTGTTGTGCATGTTTCCCGCTGTTCCAGCACCATTGACGTTAAAGGAGTACATGAAGTCTTAGCCCAAGCAAATTGTGGCTTTTCACTCTGTCCCCAACGCGCGCTGCCTAACATGAGCTCATACCGTCGGTTCGTCTGTGTAACCACAAATGCGAGATTCATCTGAGTTTAACACTACCTAGGAAATGTGAGTTGATTCATGGTGTACGAGCATCTTAGTTAGCAATGACTTTAGTTTTAGGGTCTATGTATGCATTGGGATACAGGCAAGGGTATATAAGGTCCATATGCATTACTTAGGTCAGAGTTCTGCGTTTGGACTGATTTGTAATCTAGTATCACAGCCTCACTCTTTTTGGTTGGAAGTACTACGTACTACAGTTAAGTCCTATATAAGAGTTTAGTCTGATATAGAGTTGTCAAAGGGCCGGGCTTAGGCCGGCCCAGCTCTAAGCCCGGCCCAGCCCAAGCCCATCGGGCCTGCTGTGGGGCCGGGCCAGTGGGGCTGCCAACCGGGCCGGGCCGGGCCTGCCGAAGGCAAACCTAGGCCCAGTCCAGGTCCTGGCCCTAGGCCCAATATCTAGGGCCGGGCTTGGGCCGGGCCTGGGCACTTTTTTTTTTTTTTTCTTGTTATTCAATTTTAAATTTCATCTCTAAGCAATATTCACAATTTAACGAACCTAATCTTTATCCTTTTATTTCATTATAAGTAATATACATATATATGTATGTATGTATATACATATTTATTTGTTAGCCATTATATTTTTTATTATATGTTAAACATTTTCATACTCTTCTTGGTGAGCTTTATTAATAAAATCTTAACACATAACAATTTATATAGAAAAATAATAAATGTGTTCATAGGCCCTCCTCCTTTTATCCAGGCTTGGGACCGGCTGCTTGTAAACAAACAGGCGAAGTTACCTATTTTTTTATATATACGAAAAAATATATATCTTGCTTGTAAAAATTTATTTTATATATATGGAAAAAAAGTATATTTTGTGAAAAAATTTATTCTTAAGAGTAACTAAATACACAAGTATAAGAGTAGTAATAAGAAATAACAATTAAAAGAATGAACGAGTAACAAATATTAGAGAGTTAGTAATTAAAAAGAATTTAGCAAGACTAGTAATTAATAAACAAGAGTACTAATTAGTAAATACTAGTAGTAATTAGCAAGAGTAGTAATTGGAGAGGAAAATAGTAGCAAAGCTTGTAGAAATATAGAATGTTTAGGTAAGAGAGAGTAAGAAGATTGGTGTGAAAAATTAGAGAGAAATGGTGTGAATTTATAGATTTTAGAAACTTTACAAAAGACCAAAATACCCCTACAAACTATCCGTTTATAGTTGTTGGGGAGGGTAAGAGTGTAAAGGAGTTGAAAAATATAGGTTAGACTAAAATACCTCCCAAACTAGCCGTTATATTGCTGTTGGAGGGGGTAAAAGTGAAATTTTGGAAAATGGGTGGAAGAAAGGGGGGAAAAGCAAAAAATTCAAACAAGTGGTGGGGCCAGACCCGGGCTGCAGACCGGGCCAAACCGGGCCGACTTCGGGCGGGGCCAAACCCGGGCCGTTTCCCGGCCGGGCCGGGCTGGGCCAGCCCACGGGCCGCCCGGCCCGTTTGACAACTCTAGTCTGATAAGGTCGTACTGGTAAACTAGAAACAATCAAGGTAACTCGCAACCTGTGAGAATCCCGGGGAGGATATGCTGAAAAGGAGCAAGGTTTTCTGCTGCAACCCGGATTTTCGGAAGTGTATACACCCCACTATAGCGACAAACGTTAGTTATTAAATACGTTTATTGACTTTTAATTACGGATGCTAAAAAGGGCTGCTAAGAACCGTATTAAAATATTTGCATAAATGTCTATATCAATATTTAACGACAGTTAATGATTAGAGATGTCAATTGGCCGGACTTGGGCACGGCCCCAGCGGGCCAGAGGAGAAAACACGCCAGCCTAGGCTTCAGGCCACGGGGACCGGGCGGGGCCCACTGGGGATATCAGGGCCCAGTTCAAGCCCAAGCCCTAAGCCCTAACTTTAGGGTTAGGGCCGGGCCTGGATAATTTTTTTAAAATCTTTTTATTCATATTTTATGTTACAGAAAAAAAAGTACCCACTATATTATGCTACAACTCCTTTGCTCCAACTTGATTACATGTTTCCAGAACGAGTATAAAACTAGAAAATAATTGCTAAAAAGTTGCTCCAATTAAAAAAAATGTAATCCACATATATTTAGTTATATTTATCAAAGTCACTTCGCACAATGTGTCTTGTTGCATTAACTACATACAAATTGCTCCCAAAAGTAGTATGAAGAGTAAATTACTACAAGAATACCATAATTTCTCATATATGTGGAAAGTGCTCAAAATGATAACACATAAATAGTCTTAACCAAAAAATAAATCGGGGAAGCAATAAATATACAATTAAAGCCACAACAAAAACAAAACCATAGATGACAAAGCAAATTCTATAACAAAAACATTAAATGAAAGCCCACTTAGAAATCATAAAAAACACGTCTTCGTCACCACACACCCACACTTCACTATGTGTGTTAAATAAAACACTGATCAGATAAACTCAATAATACCTCAAAAACTATTAATTTAACCAAAAAGATCCAAAACGTAAAAAAGATGAAATGTAATAAGATGGAACTTCCAAAAAAAAAGAAAAAAATATATGGGGATGCCATAGGGGCAGGCAGGACCAAATTCGGGCCAAACCATGAACTTTTTAGGGTCGGGCCAAAAAAGGGCCTTTTGGGGTCGGGCCCGTTTCCCCAATCCTTCAGCATGGCCCATGGTCTTTATGAACCAGGGTCGTACTATTCACCCTTTAAAGCCGGGTTGGGCTAGCCCGCGGGAGGCCCAACTACTGTTCACCCTTTAGAGCTGGCCGGGCCATTTTAGGGTCGGGTCGGGCTAGCCCAGGGACGGCTGTGTATGTTGGATTTTTTTTTCGTATATCACCCCTCCATCTTATTTTTTTCCTTTCTAACAAAACACCCCCGCCCCCATTCTTGGTCTTCTCCCTTCAACTCCAACACCGCCGCCACCACCAAGCACCAACCCAACACCGCAACCATAGCGCCACCACCAACCATGGCTAAACCACCAACCACCAAGCGTAACCATGGCTAAACCACCAACACAACCACAATACTACCCACACGCACACTAATTCAGTGTGTGTGTGCACAGTTATCCAAAACTTCTACATGTTTTACAATGAAAGGCTACATGTGTTACGAATTTTAAAAATTCTAATATGGCATGTAAGCTTTTGAAAGTCAATGGGGTTGACTGATATTATCCCTAAATGCCTATTATCATTTGTGAAAAGTTTAATATGTTTAAGAAAATTGTATATGGCCATCCCGGCCTTTCAATACTCTACTAGCACTTGTTAAGTTACAACAATTGTTAGTTATAATACTGCATCATATTTTGAGTACATACTATCATTAAAATTTTATAGACATAAAGCGCAGCTACAAACTTTTCGCCCGAGGTTCACATTGTCTTCAGGATATCCGTTGGCTATCCTACTTGCTTGGAACCAGTCCATGCAGTCATTTGCTTGGAACCAGTCCACAATTATGTGACCATAAACTTGCATGTAGGAGCAAGTTTATCAGTGCGGTGAACCGTGAATGGGTCCAAAATCACAACCCAACTTCTGACCTCTCCTATTTTGGCAGGTGATTCTTGTACCTGCTCTTTTCCTGAATGCATTGAATTTACACCAAATATGGATGAAGATGCCACCGGCATTTGGAGTAACATCCAGAATTCTATTCGTTTACTGGGACCGTTTGGATTGTTATATGGGCTCACACTATTCGGTTCAGAATTTGGATTTCTTGTGGGACTCTTTAAGATGATACAGTTTAGGATACTGGCTACCAAATTATGTGATTTGATGATGGTATTAATAGGTTCAAAGTCTTGATTGAAGCGCCAAAAAAGAAAAAAGTCTCTGCGAAAAAGCCCCTTAGGCAGGGGTCCTAGAACAGACCAATTACTAGATTCATTCATCGCCCGCCTCCAAAAATTATTGCTCATTTGGGTAGCTAAAACGTCTCTTTAGCTCTGCGCTGGGGGGTGGGGGGTATTTGGTTGAGTCTAAGATCCAGGCAATTAACCATTCCACAGAAGTTGAGACATCAGTGTCAAGTGCAAACACAAATCTGTACGAAACAATAAGATTCAGACTGAGGTACATTGAAAATAAATGATCTATGGTTCCATCACTGCTGTTGCAGATAGGGCACTCCTTTTCATTGGTTGAGAAAAATTTTGCTAATTTAGGAAGACAGTTCAACAATAATTGACGTAGGAAAGTTTGAATGGACTGATGAGACTCGGTACTAGGACCCTTTTTTTGGATTTATTCTACATTTAGTCTATGATTCTTGTACTAATATCCATGGCCACAAGGCCAGATTATTGTGTGTGGTATATATTTTTATTATCTGCGCAATTCTCTCGTACTTCAACCCAAAAAAATTAAAGAATGAACTAGCTTTCTTTTAATCACAGTAAAATATAAATATTTCAATGCATCCCGAAATATGTAAGTGCTTTTCATTGGGTACTTTGCAGACGAATGTTTCCATAACAGGATTGCATTGCTACCTGTATCTCTACCTAAATCTACTGCCACTGCCACCTTACAGGAGGACGACTTTGTCCAAATTAACAAAGCAAATACACTGAAAAAGTAAAATGCTACTAACAACAATACCATTTCTGAAGGCAAGAAATTTCGCCATTCGTGCAGCGATAGAACAACTCCTCCTCTAACCAAATATCGCATTAGAACTGGGGGAGAAGTAACGAAAAGGCATAGCGGGTAGAACAAGTGCATAAACAGAGGTTACAGGCCCGGTATTCAGCAAAGACACAAAACGTGGTAGAACTTGTCCAAGAATATAACTTGTCCAAGAACATCTGCAGCAAAAAATGAGAGGGACACAGTGTCAGAATCTTCTATCTAGCCTCCATCTTGTACAGTTCTATAAGGAAAAAAGAGGGGTTTTTTGAACAGGGGGAAAAAATAAATGGAAGGACAAGTAGCTACTTTAACAAGGTCGCACAGTGATGAACTGATGCACACATCAAAGAATATTGACAAACTATCACACAAAAGGAAAAGGAAAACTAATTAGAAAACTCGTTGAACATATCCAATTCACAAGGCAAATGACCAGACATCATCAAATAAGAGTTGCACGAGATTGATGCCAATCATTAGTGATGTGGGCACGCGCGTGTCCACAAAGACACGCACATACAAAGCTGAAATAGGGGATTTTTCACCTAAAAGCATGGAACTTTAAGATACGCACTACAAAGGGGATTCCTCGTGCATACTTGCTAGAAAGTAGATAACCTTACTCAAATGAATTTTATAGCGGAAAACTCATCTGCAGTAACAGCACTAATCACCATCTGCTCCCATACATGCATGCACAACTTAGTTGGAATATATAACTCAACCGTGGGGGTGGAGGAGAGGTGGGGGAAGAGAGATGAAGATAGAGAGAGTGCCAAGGACAAAGTTCTCGTAAAAGCAAATGGATGGCCATTGATGGAAATGGTAAGAGGTAACTTGACAAGAGGGGCAAGAGCTCAATAACTTCTCCCTCCAGATTAGAGTAAGCAATCGTCAAACGGGTAAAATGATCTCTCTTTTTTCCTGCATAGTTTCTTTCATCTTTGGTTTTCCACAGCAAGCAGGCGAGAGAACTGGACCCGACTATTACAATACAACACTGAAGCCCACATAAGTAACCAGTTATCTAAAATGGTCAAGTTCAGTGACTCAAAAACCTTCACACACAAAGTTCATGGAATTGGCGAGGGAAAAAGACGAAGGTGAAGGTAAGTACATTCAGCACTAAATTAATGCACGATCAATATTGCTAGCTAGCACGATCAAGTTCCTAAATTAATGCACTAACACCCTATGACCCATTTCGGGCCAAAAGCCTCGTCAGAGTGCTGAAGTGGCGTTTCTCTCAAGGTAACCTGGCAAATCAGAAGAAATTATCTTTTTCCTTTTGTTTATGTTTCTTCTTTTCTCGAACATTTTTGTCTGCTTGTTTTATGAATATGTTTTAAAGATCCCTCTTACTTCCTCCGAGAGTTGTAACCACTGTTACTAAATAACGACTTAATAACTTATTAAAAATATCCATGAGTATACAGGGCTTGGCCTTGTATCCAGCTTGTCATCCACACACCTCATCAGATATAAGAAGATGAACAGAGAGTGAAATGAAAGGAGATGCAGGTTGAAAAGGACTAATTTCATGGGTGCTACAAAATTCTCAGAATCCAGGAATGGGCAGAATCTATGAAGCACGGAGACGGGTGCCGCTACAGGGATACGGCATTTTTGAAAATTTTAGGATACGGGTGCGGCAGGGATACGGGAAATTATAAATATTTTTCTAACTATGTACACTTAGTATTGAATTTCTAAATAATTTGAATCGTAATATGTATTAGATATATGTAAAAAACATAAATATTCCAACCAAAAAGTGAGAGTTTGTTAAGTTTAATGGGTTGCTTTGTGAATTTTGAAGTTTTCAACCAAATCAGTGAAAGTTTGGTAAGTTTAATGGGCTGTTTTGGAAATATTAAAATTGTGTAACTGAACACAATGAAGTTGGTCCGTGTACTACTTTTATTCCTTTTAAGTATTGGGGCTGACTTAAGTAATAAGTCAATAAGTGGTATGAAAATGAAAAAGGCAAATTTGTAGATATAAAAAGGTCAAAAGTCAACCATCATCTATTCAAAATCCAGCCACAAAATAACATCGGTAGGGTTTCCTGATGTTCTTCTTCCAGCCACAGCACCGCACTAGGATTGCTGGTGAGAACTTCTCCTTCACCTCCTCCTTCTGCTTCTTCTTCTTCTTTCTATCTCCTCTCCTCTCAGATTGGTCGCCGCTGGTCGCCGGCTATGTTACATGGACTCTTCAAAATGTGTAAAGTACCCGTGTCGTACACTTGACACATAGACATGGGTATGGGACATGTGTCCGACACATCCCTAGAATATGCCACTAAGAACACTATGTTATAGTGTTTCTTTTAGTTCATTATTACTTTGAGATGGTCTCGGTTTAAATTGAAACGATTTATGTAACTTAAAACATCACGTAGACTAAGGAATAAGTAAAAAACAAGAATAGGAAGGAACATTTTGCCGTGTCCCCCGTGTCTTGGGTTTTGAGAAACAGACGAATCCAACACTTGGACACGTATTCGACTCAAACACTCGTACTGAGTCCAGGTAAAATAAGTCGTCGGTGATCGCTAGAGTTGCCAGTGGTGGCAAATCTGTCGGGTGGTCACAGGTCGGAAACGTACCGGAGCCGCATCCGGTATATAAGAGATTAAAAAATAAATATATAAAACCGGACAAGCACCTGCGCCGCAGCCACACCCGACGCGTACCCGGTGCTGGTGCTTCAGCCCAAGTGCCGCACCGGTACTTCATAGGGAAGAATAAACAACTCTGGTTCTAGAGAAAGAAAGTGGTGAAGTTCATCTAATCTTACCTATCAAAATTCTCTCAGTAATTCCAAAAGTACAAGTTCAACAATTTTTAAAGCCAACTGCTCAACCAGTACGAGTTCATAAATGGCAGTTGGCAGATCTAAACTCATTCGTCTTCTAGCTTCTCGTCACTTTAAGCTTATCATCACCCAGATCTGGGATCAAGTGCTCAACAGTTACCATTTGTCTCTATGTTTCTCTCTCCCTCTACAGAATCGTCAAATATTTATTGTATATATAGTAAAACCAAACGAAGGCAATTTGGATGTTTCTTTTTGTGAATAGATCGCATTTGTGTTGTTTATTAACGGGATGAGTAAGAAGTTCAAGAATGGAGAGAGAGAACGGAAAGTAAAAGAGAGATGGCTCATTGAACATTCACAAAAAAAGAGAACAAGACAACAAAAAGAGAATATCGGGCTTTACAAAAATTACTTTCCAGAAATTGCCATGCAGCACTCTGATGAGGCTTTTAGCTGGAAATTTGTCATTGAGGTTTGGGGGCTCTAGATTAAAAACTTCATGATGCTAAGCTAGCAACATTTAACTTAAAGTCTGCAGTTATGCCTAGGGAAACAACTGCCATCATCTCTCCAAACATCAAAGCAATCGGTATCAGAGGGAAGCTAATTTATGTCATTGGCTTCCGCTAAATGTAAGGTAATCTATAAAGCCTTTCTCCAACTCTATAAAGTGAAGGCTTTTTCTACAAAGAATTAACCCACCCACCCCCTGTACACGGTTCAACTTTTTGCCCTATATATCTTTATCTGAGAGATTGAAATAAGAGATTGTGCAACTGGCCCTTTAAGGTGCCCATTTATTTTGATATCAGTTAAATGATTGTCTTTATAAAGTTTGAAGCATAATCTTGATTCCTGAAAAAGAAGCAACTATGTGCACTAGCAGTAACCCTAAATTAATACATTCTTAATGCATGTAGGAAGATAATCAACAAAACTCTTGCATAATTCCCCCGACCCATCTCCAGTGGGTGGGGTTGAGATGGACTAAAAGAGGAAGGGTGAGGTTGTGCAATATAATATATTTATAAGTTCTCTCGCCATATCCCAGATACCTTTCTTCCAATAGCAACAGATATAATTTTACCCAGTGGCACAGTACATGACTGCATGATCAAGCTTGTGCTGCGTAAGAATAAGGCCTAAAATCCTCCTTCGCTTTGGAGGATAATCATCAAATTGGTAAGTTGGAAACCCATGGAGTAATGTTTAAGAGATATGCAAGTGACGGTATGAAAGTACTCCACATGTTGAACTGAATATAAGAGCTGTAGGACCTAACAAGGATGGCAGCACAGTATCAAAGAGAAGAGAAATGAGAGTGATGGCAAAGAGCAGTTCAAGGCCTCATTACATGAATTTTTTGCCACATTTGATTATAGAACTATGCTACATGAATACGCTTCTTCCACTCACCTCAACTTAACTCACCCTTCGTCACAAACTAATTGGGGTTAGGCTATTAAAACTCCTGTTCTCCTGATAGATATCTGGCAATCAAGTCCTTTCTCACTAATTCTACCCACCAAACTCAATGAGCCATGCTATGATTAGTCTCTTATCAAGTCCATTTATATATATATATGGCATTATGGCTAAAAGTATTGATGTGCCCTGAGAAATTTCTCATTCTCGGTCTAGTTGCAGGAGAACTATTCACTGAGCCATGCTATTATTACCCTACCTATCCTTAACACATCAACATGGCACCCTAGTTGCAGGACCGTTCTATGCTAGTTACACTCCTGCCCACCCACTCCGCTTTATGGAACCAAGCTTGGCACAAAAACTACCTTATCAGGGCTTCTAAAGGCCTATGTAGAAGATGACCAAACCATTTTAAACAATGCTCCCACGAATTTTTTCTCACAATTGAGCTCACCCCACCTACTCACGAAAATCCGCAAGTGCGCCACCTGTTTGAAAAATGAGTTAAGATATTGCTCATGACCTCTTAAGGGAACTAGACTCCTGCTGTTACAAATCTTGAACCAGTCCGCCCTACTCCCTGCCTGGTTCAAGGTAATACGAAGCCAGGTCAAAAGTAATATGAAGCCTATCAGCAAAGATGGATGTGCCAATAGCAAAAGAAAATCGTGCACACTACCATTTTAGTCACGTCATTTGCTTTATGTGGGTTACCATATGCTCCTGAGTCGTATAGTATGGGAACTTCTTTTGATAAAAGCACTACTCTCAACGGTGGAAGGAATAGTCAGTAACCATTCATTTTGGAAGCAATTGCGACCAAGCAAGTTCCATGAATGGTGATGCAGATCATTAGCCGGCAAGGGAACACTGGAAGACTATAAGCTTACAGCGACTTTTATACTTTTCAAAAAAGAAAAGTCACAATTTAACAGGAACTAAGAAGAACGACAAAATAACTAAGCATATGAATGAACCGGGCACTTTGACAGTTCACCATTCATCACATGACTTCAGAGTCATCGCCTTGCATATTCCAATATAACTAGTATAAACGAGAGATGTAGAAAACAGACAACTAAAAGTTTCTCCATAACATGAATAAAGCGGCCATAGAAGTTATGGCTGATATTTAAAAGAGCGAGATTGGAAGAAAAACATCACAGGAACTAAGAATAGCAATACCTATGTCACTTTTCAGGCTCCGTTTTAAAGGATCCAGCAGGAACCACGCTTGCAGATTCGTGATTACTGCCACTTAGAACATCCATTCCTTGTTCCTTAAATATAAAAGCCAAAACAATATTGCCAAGTTACTTGACGATGGAATCAGAACTAGGGTCCAAAAACAGAAGCCAATCTAAACACAAAACTACCTCACCAAGCAATAATAACTGGAGTACTAAGATAATAGAGAGAAGGATAGACATTCAAAAAATGCATACTTGATTATTTGAAGTTTGCCCAAGAATCCTTTGAGGCCTGGCATTCAGATCAATCAATTTACTGTCCATCTTCCCGTCACCATCAGTGTCATTTTCCAACATCGGGACAGGAGACACACGGTGATTTTGGTGATTCTCTCTTGTTGAAAGCTTAAATGGATGGGTAGGTCCTCTCCTTGCTTCACCTGAATCAGCAGGTTGCATCCCTAGCTCATCGTACCGACCTGTTTTATCCCCTGGAAACTACAGAAGAAAACTAATGAGAATGTCAAATTCTGGAGCGTAATGCATATAAGAAGAACCAAAAAATGCTTTGAACACGACAATAAACCTCAACTCTCTGCCTTAACAGGAGATATCTTCCATGCGTTCTTTTACCCCCAACATGAACAATCATATCACATTGCAGGCAAAGGGAACTTCCATCGATTTCACAATAGAAAAATGCTGCGCACGTGTATTTAGGGAAGAAAAGGATGTCAATCACGATGCCTTACAACTGCCACATGAAAGAATGAGGAAAACAAAATGAATCAACATACCAGGTGCATTTTCACATATGTCACAACGCGGGACATCACTAGGGTCAGCAAGTCCAACCCTTACATGCCGACTAGCTAGTTTATTACACATATGTACCTGCCAAAACAATTTATGTACGTTAATAGAGTGTGCAACAGATGTTTCAACGACATGCAAGTATGAAAGTTTTCCTCCCAACGTCCCTTTGTATAAAACCTCCTTTCCTTTTTCGGTATGTCCCCGAGAAAGGACCACTTTCTAGATAATATCAACCATAAGAGCAAAAAATGTCAAAACCGAACCTTAATTAAATTGGACAATAGAAGGCTAGGCCAATTGCCAAAGCACTTATGCCTTTTAGAGTAATGTACTGTAGATTAAAGCAGTTGGTACAGCCAGCCACAAGCTGACAATGCTTGGCAAAAGTCATAGCAGCTTTGGCATTAGGGCTAGCAAAAAAGGGAAAAATTTGTCAAATGAATGTGGATTCTAAAAATAATGATCTCTTTTAATAGGACGAACTGGGCAAGGTGCCAAGGACGAATCATGGAAGCGTGAAAGAAATTGGCGTCAAAGCTGGAGAATGGCTCCTCTTTGCCTTTTGTGGCGCATATGGTTGGATGGGCATAAGGGTCTCCCAATTGGCGCGAAGAGAGTTTTCTTGAGACTTTTATGCTCTTGGTCTGCTCGCAGAAAGATGGCTCCTTAATATTGTCATTCTATCTACTTTGTAATAAAGAAGGCTAATAAGGAAAATCAAGTCTCGAAGCGGCTTAACGGCACATGTCTGCTAAATATCCACAATTTCTTTGCCGTCATCTCATGACTTTTCACCACGTTCTGTTGGCAGTTCCATGACTCAAGATATGTGGAATTTTGCAATTTTATTCCTCTTAGCCAGTAGTCTTCCACAAGGGATGGTAAATAAGGTTGTGGCTCTATCTTTATCAATCTCTGTGCAATCATCAAGGTATTGTTTGCAAGTTTCCTCATAGCGCAACTGTTCACAAATGTATTGCACTGTTTTACTGTTTTCGGGCTTCCGGATTTCCTGAAATATGTTTTAAGCTATGCAGGATGAATTCTTCCTCTTCAGTACAAACTACTCTACTCGTTCCTTGTAGATACCCTCAAGTCCTTAATTGATATTAAGAGCTTGTCATATTCTGACTAGATCTGTTGAATATTCAAGCAGATACATCAAATACATACATCATATATGCACAGATAGGGTACCTTATCGTCGCAGGACCGGCAGAGGGCGGCTTCGTCTGCCGCACAGAAAAGGATAGCAGCAGCACTCTCGCACACGTCGCATAGTGTTCGCATAATTCCTTCCTAGCCTCCTTCTATACGTTTATCCCTCCATCTCTCCTCATTTAACTCCTCGGAAACTCAAAATCGTGTGATTCTGTTCACCTACCGGTGCAAAATCAGACGAATATACACAAACTTGTACCGATCAATCAGCACAAATTTCTTACACACATGCACATGTTTGTACGTGCTTTAAAGAAATGGAGAAGACGAAGAGGAGAGAAAGTGCGTTTGGCTCTTTTTCGAGAAGCGGCTGGAGGAGGAAGAAGGGAGGAAGAAGGGCAGCCGAGCTGCTTATATTTATATATATACACACTACTGTAATATATGTGCCGTCGTTTTCTTTCTTTCCGGGGGTTTCTATTCAGTGAGAGTTTGACTAAAATGTCCTTGTATGACTTGCTGCGACAGGTGGTTGGCATGCTTCCGTTTCAGTCTCTTCTTGTGGCTCTGCTGCTGCCTGCTTCAGCAAGCCATCACCGGACTGCTCCTCTCTCTCTTTTTCATTTCTCTTCCTTTTTATTTCTCCTTCGAAAACATTTTACTTCTTACCCGACTTGTAAAGAAATAATTATGATTCTTCGTGTAACGATAATTTATGACCGTTACGTATCTTTAGTGAGTTATATTTAATGATACGTAAAAGATACTGCT
Organism: Escallonia herrerae; assembly: GCA_033070095.1. Classification (NCBI taxonomy): domain Eukaryota; kingdom Viridiplantae; phylum Streptophyta; class Magnoliopsida; order Escalloniales; family Escalloniaceae; genus Escallonia; species Escallonia herrerae. Next base: position 411,550 of record JAVXUP010000394.1, on the reverse strand, counting down.
AAAAAATATTACAAAAATATTAACATATATGTCACTAATTATATTTAGCAACTATTAATTATTGCTATATGAAAAGTTTTAGCTATAACCTGAATAAGTATTGTTTAGGTCTGGAGCATTTATTTTTGCACTCTATGAGCTTTCTCTTATCCCTATTTTGTCTCCGTTAACAATGTAACATGACTTTTTAAAGATAATGGAGGGAGTGAAAACGCATGTTAGGCCTTGAAAATAAACATTTTTTTATTGTGTTAGGATATATATGTGCCTACCAAGTATATGAGCAATAGATACAAGGAGAGAGCAAATTGTCTAAGGTTAATATAAAAAAATACGTAGTTTTGATTAAAACATTCTTACTCCCTTAAACTTTCTCCCCAGCCCCACCACCCCCATCCCATCACTGTGCTCGCACTCGCGCGCGCACACACACACACACACACACACATGGTCTCTCTCATTCCATATCTCCCATTTTTTGCTTCCACTGACAGCCATCACCGCAAACTTATTGCCCCGAGATGGACCACCACCCTTCTGATCGGAATCCCCAACAGCGCTAAACTTCAGTTAATGACCACAACATCGTCATTATAAGCACCCCACCCCCTTAACCATTGTGGAAATTTCCTCATATCGTGTTCACAAAGTTGTCCATCTTCGTAAAGACCACTCATGAGCTAAATGGCCAACAACCAAACTCGGAGAGGTGGCTTTGAAATTAACCCAAAGGATGTTTCTCTATTTAAAAAAGTCCAAAAAAGTTTGAAATTAACCAAATTGCTCAAGTTTATTTCCAAATCACCTTACAGGCTAAAGTATCACGTTATAATCAATGCTCTTATGACCAGATGATAATAGTGGAATTTAACTCTTCTTCTTATTTTAGATCTAAGAATTTGGACGTCAAAGTGATTGTTGGTGAAATGTGAGGTAAAGGATGATACAACAAGGAAATCGATGGTGCGAAGCCACCTCAACTAAAGATCGGTGGAGGTAAAGTCGAGTCGGTCATGGTGGTGGTGGGTCTGGGTTCGAGTGGGACATGGTGGTGGTGGGACAAGGCTCACTAGGTCACGATCAAAGGCGGAGTTAGCGGGTGGTGCCGGTCGACCAACGCCCACCTGCTTCTCCAAAAAAATTTCCCTTAACATATGACATATTAACTCAACATGGTAAAAATGCTCACCAAAAAATTTAAAAATACTTTAAGGATATATTTTTTAAATTATTTTACATGTTAAAATACCTAAATTTGTTAGGGATAACTAAAAAAAATGTCATTTTAATCATTTAAAATACTAAACATTCACAAATGAGCTCAAAAAAATAAAGTCCAAACTCTAAATAGATAAAAATATAAAGTCAATATATTTAACCACACAATTTTACAAGGCGGCAAAGTACACCGCCTCTGGTCTTTGGCTACTACACTGCATTCTCCGCCTCTACCTCTCACTTGTTTTCTGCTCTCCCTCCTCCGGCAGTCCACATTTGGCATAAGGTTTGATCAGTCGAGCCAACTATCTGGTGGTGGCTATGGGTAAAATTGCTTATGTTGGTTACTATTGCACCTGAGTGAAGTTTTTTTATTTTGTTTTTGAAGTACCTTGAATCGAGTTGAAGTGCTGCAGGACAAGCAGTGATTTCACGGTGGAATTCTTGTTTGTTTCCCAACACTCGAAGGTCATAGTTGAGTCCTTGTTTGTTTCACAACATGATCTGTATTTGATTCTTACATAGTTGTATTCTTTTAACCATTTCTTAGTAATAAGTACGGATTTTTTAATAACTTATAATTTTTGATTTTAAGAATAAAATTTGAGAATTTTCAATTTCAGATTGAGAATTTGACAATTAAAATTTTGGAACTTATAATTTACAGGTTTAATAGTAACAAAAATTGGGCCTTTAACACTACAAATTTTCTAGTGAGCTTCAGCTAGCTAGACAAAATCAATGGAATTTAACATTGAATATGACCATTCCAGTAGTTTGAATCGTGGATTTAATTCCACGAGATTTATATAAATTCTTCCTCATTTGCGTCCACTATTGACCATTCGAATATTTAGTGGTACATGGTATAATACAATTGATGTTTGTGACGATATTACCAAGTTTTTTTGTAGCGTCACCATTTTAACTTATTGACGACGAAAAAGGGGTAGACAAATATGTTAGAGCATGAGTTCAAGGATATCTATATCGTCAAACCATAACAAAAATTCAAGTTCCCACCACACACAACATTTCTGGTTCTGCCACTCGTTTGGGGGTTCGGAGGGTCAAGGTGATCGTGTGTGGTTGCATGGTAGGGAAGGTGGGTGAAAACAATTCAAAGTGGTGGTGGGTCCTGCCAGTGGCAGTAGCGACGGTGGCAGGTAATAGTTAGCGGGGGAGAGAGAAAGAATGAGTAACGGAGAAGGGAAAAGAAATAAGGAAAATTGACTAAAACTGTGTAGTTTTTGGATTTAGCCATAAGCAACTAGCTTAAGACAAGTCACATATTCATTTTTTTCTAAATATAATATTTTTCATAGCATGTGTGAAAATAACAAAAAGACTTATTTAATGTTTTGAAAGTAAAATTGTTCATGCGCATGTTATGAACTGATTGACATGCATAAGTCTGGTAATAAAAATGCTCTCAAGAAATTATTTACTAGTTTTGATCCAGTCCGTTGCACATGGGAACAACGACTATCAAAATACTTGTTGAGAGATCTCGTATTTGTATACCTAATAACAATTACGAAATTAGTACTGACAATAAAATAATCAAAAATTTTATTTTTTTACCTTTTAAAAGGAGTTTCCTTACCAATTTTTATCGTTAGAAATGAATTTGAGTGATAATCTTTAGTTTTTAGTGACAAATGAAGATGAAAAATAGTGTATGAAATAATAAAAATAATCTCTCCTAACTAATAATAATTGCAGTGATAACATTAATAAAAATAATCCGTGTATTGAGGTTGTATTATTCAAGATCATCAAGAAATAGCAACAGTATATAATAAATAATTGAAAAAAAATATGAGAGTATAAACTATATATAAGACCTGTAATGAAATAAAACGAAAGAGATTATGGTAGTTTAATAGAAAAACTGATAGATAATATCGTGTTTCTCTAAATAATAAAAAAGATTAAGAATAAAAAAGAATATATAGAGAATTACTTTTGTCAAGATATAGGAATTAATGGAATTGTAAGTATATAAATAAAATTTTCGAGCAATACATGTTGAGATAGAAGAGAGAAAAATATAAAATCTATATAATTGGTTGAATTTCAAATAAAAAAGGAATTAAATCAAATTGTGTGTGTGTGTGAGTGAGAGAGAGAGAGTTTAAATCATTATTACAAAGGTAAATAAATTTAAAATGTTTTAAAATTTCAAAATAGAAAAGTCCATATGGCGAATTAAGAGATTGTCCAAGTAAGCAATGACTTGACAACATTCTCCCAGTTCCGGCTTTCATATAAATAATATAAATTAAATATGTAATGTTGAGCTTCAGAATTTTGATTACAAGAAGAAATAGACAAAAACTAAGATGTTTTATCCACAAAATAAGAACTTAGGACAAAAAAACCAATATTTTTTCTAGCCTTACATGAAATACGATAACTTATACATAATAAGCATTAAAACACACACACACACACACTCTTGTATATGCATAAAAGCTCTACATATCTCAAACAGATTGCATAGCTTTCGTTGAGAACGAAATCATGTCATCCAATCTGATCTTTATGGAAACGTGACCTTGTTAATTGTATGTCCCTGTTGGACGAAACTATCATAATTCTCGTTGATTACCAGAATACTGACTACCGTTACACCATTTTTGCAATATAAAATTCATCCCGTTAGTTTGAAGATTGCGCTTTTATCCTAAAAAAAGAAAAAACATAAAAAAAAATCGGCTACACCGAGCAAAAAGTAAGGCCATTGTTGATTTTCGTAAATGGAGTGATACATTAGTACTCGTGATTTTTACTGAAGGATTTTTGATGTCGTGGCCCAAAAAGCCTACCATTCGTATTATTAATAAAGATGCGATACATATTAGAATTTAATAAAAAAACAAACAAACATAATAGTGCACTCTCAACGGTATATAACTTCAGGGAAAGATAGACACATGGCCAAGCGTCCTCATGTAACGGATTCTAAGTCCCAATGTAATGCAACTAAATTTTAAATCACGAAACGAATATTAAGTGAAGAATTGTTAGAAATAATGAAGAAACGGATAGATTCATATACGAAGCGACATAAAATAAACTAGATTTGATACCTGAATATTTCGGTTCGATAATCCGCTACTGATTCTTCTTCGGCTTATGATAAATCAATATATATATATATATATATATATAAATAAATAAGAGTAAAAAGCATGAAGCGAATATTGTGCAGGGAGTTTCGAGAAGGTGGTAAGTGCGTGGCAAGACGGTGTTGGTTGGTCCACAACACAAACAAAAGCAAGATAACATATGTTTTGCTGTGACTGTGAGCAGAACATGCGAAAAAAGTCAAGGATTTCTCAGGGCTGTGTGTGGGGCTCACCTGCACATTCACGGCCACAGGCCTTCAGCGGGCATAAAATGAAGAGCGATGGCGACCCCCAGTTCATCGATAACCACCACTTTCATATCTCCCCTGCCTCCCCCCACCTACTACTCTCACTTTACAAACTCGTCTATTTCCCTTCTCAATTTATCGCTTCAAACCCTTAGAAGGAAACACAGCGTTTTCATAGAATCCGACGAAATCTCAAAGTTTCTGAAGGAATCCGAAACTCTTCTAGCGTCTTCAACAATTCCATCGGGATTAGATAGGTCCACATTCAACTTTTTTTTGAAAAGCTAGAATAACATATGGAGAATTGTTAACGTCCTTAAATTCACATTGTGTCCTAAAAGTGATCGCCTCCGAAGCCCGATTATGTTTAAGGAGAATGGTATAATTGGTACAAGCATAGTAATTCGAGATGATAAAGTTTTTTTTTTCCTCTTGCACCGTGTCACTTCGTTTAAAAGGTGACAGACAACAACATCAACATTCGGCTTAAAGAATTTTTAGCAACCTGAATTTCTCGTGCCTTGTTCCTAAATACACTCAAATTAGAGATCTCACTTATCAATATTTGCGGAGATTTACAAATTGTTTTTGCGGAGATTTACAAATTGTTTCGCACTTATTCGTAAGTTTGCTCATTTTTTCTTCTTCTTGATTATCAATTTAAGTTGGTTACAAATGTTATCCTAACAAAGGTAATATTAGTGTTTGATGTTCTATACGGTGTTAGTTTATCAATTTTCAAAATAACATGACATTCTTGTAATAATTAATTTGAGTCCAAGGAGAGTGGTGTTTGAGGTATTTTACCTTATCTCTTAATTCAAGTATATCATCCTTAAATTCATTTTTTCTTTGTCAGAATTTAACGCCACCACGGGGCACTGTCATCTCAAATACATAGCTAGATCTGTGCGTTTGTGTGCGAATCCAATCCTTATCCCCCCCCCCCCCCCCCCCAACAAAAAAAAAATATCCCCATTTCTCACACTATCTTGGTGCAAATTTACAAACTCTCATCGTTATCATGGATTCCCTAGATCTGAACCCAGCAAAGATTACCAATCTAGCCCCAACTCTCTCGACCAAAATGGCCTACTCCTTTGCGAAAGAAGTTCTCGAGCGTGTTCTCATTCATACCCATCGCACTCGTATTCTAATCTCCACGACATCACCACCACGCACTACCCCCTAAAGCCATATCTATGCTGTAAGTGTATGTGTGTTTATGCGTGTGCGTGTGTAGATGTCTACGGTGGTGGTGTCGTGGTAGTTCGTGGTGTTAGGTGATGCCATGGTTGTAGATAGTGGTGCTGGTGTAGCGTCGTGGAGTGAGGATGGCTTCGTTAGAAAGAATAGCAGCAAAAGGAAAATGAAGAAAGACATCTGAAAGGAAAATTAAAGTATAACAAAAAAGAGTAAATGAGTCATTCTATAGATTTCGCTATTCATCCGGTCAAAGAACGTACTTAATATTTTACAAATAAAAATAGATACACGAGTAATTATATCCTAACTTTAAGGAGTTCAATAATTACTTTACTTTCCATAGATTTAGGTTGCCCAAATGGAGGCCCAAATTGGGCTGAAAGGACCATCCAGTTAAATCTCCGATTAATCTACAGCCATTTCCCATCAGGCCCAAGGACTCCACCAAGTCGTTTTTCCCCGAAGTCTTGCCAGCCTTTTCATCTCGTTGGTCAGGCGATCCTGTCAAACGTGACATCAAACTGATTCTCCAAGCAGATAAGCGCAATGCTGGGCATTTCATCAAAACCACCAAAGTTCTTCAAACGAAAATCCCCGAACCCTGTTAGCCTACAAGAAAAACAAGGAATTCATTATGCTTCTACTCATCTTCGGGCGAAATTAAAGCCTCTAGGTAAGAACCATTCGGCCCACAAGGAACGAAAGCGTCTTCAAAAAATGCAGCAAAGCCTCCTGAAGCTGTGCTTGGTGTGCCTATTCCATAAATCAACATAAGGATTCTTAGTTTGAACAAAGGGCCGAAGAACCTAAGAATCCTTCTGGGTTTTTGTTATACTTGGTGTTTGTTAATACTTATGCTCTTCGTTATTAATATAAGGGTGATAGACCAACGAGAATCCCCATGTTATTTAGGACTCCCACTTCTGTTGTAATTTTTTGAGGAGAAACTAAATTACAACGTTTTTTTACCCTTAAGTAGAAATAAAAAAATTCAAAACTAGCATGTCAACGATGATTCTCTTTTGACCTGTATTACGCTACAAAATGCATCGATTAAGACTAGATTAAGTAAAGTGTAACCAGTCTCTTATAAGATTATTATTCAGTCAATAAGTTTAATTTATTTTGTGGAGCGAAGAAGTCAAGAGGAGGTTTGGCAAACATGATCATTATGTGTCATGAACAGAAGGGAAGGGAAGGGAAGGGAAAGAACAAAAGAAGAAAGCATAATAATAATCATATCAATCCATGAACTGATTGATCCAACCCCTCCCCGACCCCAACCACGTAGACCTTGCGGTGGGTAATTTTTAGTTGGGCGTTGTTGGATTCCGCGGCCTTTAGGGCGCTATTAGCGGGTTATTTAAATATGCTTTAATCGTCTTCAGATTTTCTCAGGTGTAACATACGAACGTTGGTAAATAAAGTTCAGAGACAAAAAATTATCATTGTAAACATTTATAATACTAACAAAAATTTTTTAGTGGCAATCTTTTACTACTTAAACTATTACAGTTAAAATGCAGTATTATTATTCATTATATAGGTAACATTTGAAACATTTTTTGTTTTCAGTTTCTCTCCGTTCCTAAAATATCGATCACAATGGCTTTTTACGCATATTAAAGATTTAGGTTATGTATTGTGTGTTTTTTTTTTCATTTTACCCTTTAGAGAAAGGGGGAAGAGAGTGACCCATGAAAGAGAAACTTAGTTGGTAGAGTGTTCAATGTGGAGAATAAATATAAAATAAAAAAGTGTAAAGTGGTGAGCAGAACATAAGTTGGTAGAGAGTTAAATGTGAAGAGAAAAATATAATAAAAAATATAAAAAGGGTAAATATGTAAAGATACCTATAGAATCTTATTTAATTTGGAAGTGATCAATTTTTATAGGACGACTCAAAAAGAAAAGATGATCAATTATTAAGGGACGCATGGAGTATATCGATGTTTGACAAACAATTTTAATTTTTTTCTTCAATTTTGTAAATCAGTTTTCAAAATGAGACTATTTTTCAAAACTCCATTCTGGAGTTTTCAGTTTCTAGTTTTCGTTTTTTTTATAAGATCCACCTTTCACCTTTCGTTAGAAGTATTTTACATCTCTTTTTCTATTCAATCTTTAACGCCAACACCTATTACCTAAGAATACCAAGTTACCAAAATTGCCAACCACCATATCCATTTAATGCCACCATCCACCATATCCATGTAATGCCGCCACCATTGACCAACACTCCCGAATGCCAAGCTACAAGCACTACAAATGATCACAGTTAATGACCGTCGATCTGGCACCATCACTGATTAACAAACCCAAACATCAAACTTTCCAACACCATCAACCATGATAGCCACTAACCGTCGCCGCCACCACCAGTGACCAAAACCAACGAACACCACCAACCACCATAACCACGACCTCCACCACTGACCAACATCGCTGAATATCAAAACCTCCAACATCGGTTATCACCACGGCACCACCACTACTCTATATCAAAATCTACCATCATCCCGACCACTATTGTCCCTGCAATAAACACTATCCCAAGCTTTCATCCATCTCATAGCTCTGGTATCTTTGACATAAATTGCAAGCCATTCAAACCCCTTCCCCCAATCCAACCTAGTGAAGCCCTTATTTGCAAGTTAGTGTATTAATGCCATAGCAATAGTTGCACGATGACAGATGAGATGTGTAAGTCGTGGTGGAGGCACTTCTAGTTGTTGAACATAGAAGTTCAAAAGAAACTCTCAAGTATTGAAGAATACAACAAAAGAGAAGAGAGGAAAACAGGGAGAAAAAAAAGAAAGTAAAAGTAAAAACCAATTATATAAACTGCTATGAAATAATCCATCGGTTTTATAAAACAAGAAAACTTAAAGAGGCTTTAAATTTATTTTTTTTTTATAAAAAATGAGTTTCAAACACACCCATAATTATCTATATAAAACCGTGACACCTTACTTTGAGAAAAGAATCAATTAAAGCTTAAACATTCTATTTTTCTGCCACATCATGTCATCCGTTGATGTTCTTCTTCATTTCTTTTTCTTTTTTCCAAATTAATTCTTCCATATTGTTGTCCACAACATGAATTTACTCTTTACTGTGGCAAAAGATGGAAAGTTAGCCATTACTTATTTTTCAACAATAATTCTAGTTAGAAAGTAAATAAATCTAGCCGGTGCGTGTTCATATGTTTGTTTGTTTCGTGTAGTCTGACTCTCATAATGAAGGTGAGGCACTAAGCATGGGTGCAGAGGCATGGAGTATAAATAATGAGCAGAATTCACCCTCTGTTCTTCTCCTCACGGTTCCATAATTTGAAGCAGATCCTTTTGTTTTTGCTTTCACGTGTTGTGTAGTCCAACTTTATTTAGTAAACTAACTATAAGGGGAGTACCTCAATCATAAAATCAGATACGAAGAAACCATAGTCCTCCATTAATTTCTACTACATTCTCTTGGCAATCTAAGATTTTCTTTGTCCTTCGTCACGAATATGTATTTCTTTTTTTTTTTTTTGGGATAAAAGGTCATTTATTAAAACTTCAATTATTTACATACTCATATATCTCTTACAATCATAGCAGTCCAACAACATAATGCATTTATCATGCTTCCTAACTGCTCAATAAAACTCCTTCATTCAGTCCCCATTCCTTGCATATATGTCTGTTTTCTATTGTTCCTGAAAAAAAAAAAGTCTGTTTTCTACTGTTCTGGCTAACTTTTTCCCGTTGCTAACTTTCATTTGCACAAGATTCTTGATCATCATCGCATCCTTCTTCAGGTCAGACTGTTGTTGTTGTAAAAAAAAAATCCTTTGATTCCTTTCATACCAAATGGTGTAGATTATTATGATTAATAGGGCTAGTTTCCTAATTCTAACTAGGAAACTTTTCCCTCTGAATTTATGAGCAATGAGGTCCATTACTTGCTTCCATCTCTGTCCTGCCAGCCTTATCTTGAGTTTAGTATAAACTTGATTCCAAATGGTCCCAGTGTATTTGCAATTCCAGAAAAGATGGTCTTCATTTTCATACTGATCAAAGCATAATCAGCAGCAGGTATCACTGTCAACGCAATTCCAGTGTTTTAAGTTTTACCTTTGTTCTTAGGCCACCTTTCCATGTCATCCATGAACATGATAGCACACCTTGGAATATTTTCACTAAAATAAACCAAACTGTCTTCCACCATGGAGCCACACCCTGTGCTGTTCTAAAAGCATTCCATGCTGATTTCACTGAGAAACTCTCATTTTTTTCCCCCCAACATCCACATAACCTTATTCTCAAGTTCAGGTTGTGGTATTGCCATTATCAGCATATATGCTCATGCTATGATTTTAATGCTATTGACCTAGCCCAGTGGAATGATCCATTGACTGTTATCTCTGCAAATTTAATTAATGAATTACACCATCAACGTGATGAAAGTGTATTTCATTTAAATTATAAAGTATTATTTGAGCTCCACTTTTTGTATTCCCCTCCGTCTCAAATTATTTGATCAGATTTGATTTGTACGTTTATTTATAATATAAGTTGTATGTTACGAGTTTCTATTATACTCCGGGGGGGAGAAAATGAGTTGAGAGAGAAAAAATTGAATATGGTGAGAGAGGAAAAAATAAAAAAAAAAGTGTAAAAAAGATAAATATTGAAAAAATACTTATAAAATATTTTTTAATTAAAAAAGTGATCAATTTTATTAAAATAATCTAAAAAAATATGATCAATTTTTTTTGTGACGAAAGAAATTTAGACTTTATGACTGTTACTAAAAAACTCTTATACAGTGACATAATATAATATATTTTTTTAAAGACACGAAGGTCAAATATTTGATTCCTTTTCCTTTTCTGGATCATCTCCATATTGACAGGTGTCAGTAATTGCTGGCGGCTTTCTTCTCAGTTGCACCAACCTGCACGTCTCGCTGCTCAGAGTCTCTTTCTTGTTTCTTTCTTGTTACAATTACAACAACCGATGGAGAATGCAATCCACACAAACAAATAAATCTGGACCGTTTCCCCATTTTTCCGACCGTTGCTCAATTTCCTTAACCAGCAGCGATAAACCCCCTCCCGTCGGATCCGAGTCGTACGTTGTAAACTGTAATATCCTTACTTTAGTTCACTGGTATTCTCACCTCACGTGACCTGCTTACACGCTTTTGGAATAAAAAAATTAAAGCAATGGCAAAATCGTAATCAGACGTCCTTCCCTCCGAAAACTTCCGTTAAGACGTTGTCGCTCTAGCAACTATTTCCCCCGATTTGCTGAATCTCCGTTAACACCTAGTAGTATGTGATGTGTGTGAGAGAGACAGAGTGAACGTAGTGAGAAAGATGCGGTTACTGTAAAGCATAGAGATCGTGGGTTTCACGATTTCGCCGTTTTATACTGTTCCATATAGTCTTCTCTTTCCTTTCTTGAACCTACTTTGTACTGAGCTTCAAGTTCACATTACTGATTCATAATATCTGGGCTTGCAGTACCCAGAATTTTTGTTAGATTTACCCCGAAATATCTTTGTAATTTGAGGAACAGGTAAATAGTGATGGACCCTATTTTTGGGACCATTTGCTGAAAACTCTGGCATATTCTTCATTACAGATTGTACCGTTAGTCTCTTATAAATACGTAAAACTGGAGTTACAGAACGAACCAAAGCATTAAGTATCTGCTTGAAAGATTATTTAGTTGCATCATATATTCGTTTTGTTTCTAACTCTTGTCTTGGAGTTTCACTGTTGCATTCGGATTTCTCCTGTTCACAGGCGGAAAATTGAAGAACATTTGCTGCTAAGCTCTGATTATGGCGTTCGAAACCCGACTGAAATTTTTGGTGTAGGTGAACCCATTATCACTGTCTCCTTTTCCACCTATTCTGTGTACGTGCGTCTTATCACTTATTGTTTTGGGGGACCACCATCTGAGAGTTTAAGCTTTCACCGGCTTCTTTCCGAGAGATCCATTAAAGCACACCGTTACTTAGTCTGCAAGCATAGTAGGGTCCCCATTAAGCAAAGTTTTCTGTTGTGAGCTTGAATGGGATTTTAGTTTTTTTGCTGAAGCAAAGTGCTTAATCGTCCAACTAACCCATGATTGACCTTTTTCTTGTATGTCGTTGGTTGTTTTGATTATATCAATAACTAGCTTTTTTTTGTGGCAGATAATTGAGGGATGACAAGTTGGGGGCATAATTGTTTCTTACTGCAAAAACAACCACCTAGCTTTTAACATCTTAAATGTCTTGCTTATTTTGGGTAGCAAGATGGTCTGTGAGAAATTGTGATTGTTTAGGGGGTTTTGGGAGAATCCTTGCTTTGAGGTCTTAGTTGTAGCAAGCTGGTAATGCGAGAAATTGTGATTGTTTAGGGAGGTTTTGGGAGAATTTTCTATTTTCATTTTTCATGGAGTTGGTGGTGGTCTGAGAGGGAAGGAAGAGGGGTACGGTAAGTCATGGGGGCAATTGGCGAGGAAGATGTGATGAAGTGGGAAAAAATGCAAGGAGGAGGGACTGCCCGAGAGGAGAAGATTCTTGTGTTAGTCAGATTGAGGCCTTTGAGTGAGAAGGAAATTGCGAGGAATGAGGTTTCAGATTGGGAATGCATCAATAACACCAGTATTTTATTCCGGAACAGCCTCCAAGAACGGTCCATGTTTCCGACCGCCTATACATTTGGTAAGAAGATGCATATCTATAATTGTGCTTATCATTTTGGTCTTGTAGATTCAAATCTTATTTTGGGGCTCGAGATGTGAATTATATGATGGAGGAGACAATTTGGGGATCCATTATCCTTTAGTAATTGCTGTGTGGCAACCGTAAAAACTTGCTTTGCCCTTTGCTGAATTTGGATGGACTTTGATTAGGTGGCTGTGGAGTTCATTGCAATTTCCGAGTCTTGTTCATATGTAGTATGGTGTAGAAAATATTACTATCATAATGGCTTGCACGTGTGTAGAAAAATAACTATCTCAACATGTGACGAATTTGTTCTAATCTTCCCTTTGTTTTTCATGATTCATCGTTTCGGGATAGACAGAGTATTTGGGGGAGATTGCTCGACCAGGGAGGTATATGAGGCAGGAGCTAAGGAGATTGCTCTTTCGGTTGTTAGTGGTATTAACTGTAAGTATAATGCTTTTGCCGTTGGCATTGTGGTCATTCCATCCTTGGTTGCTACTCATAGCACAATTTTCTAATTTGATCAAATTGTTTTCACTTTCTAAATCATTTTCAGCAAGTATTTTTGCATATGGGCAAACAAGCAGTGGCAAGACATACACGATGGTTGGAATAACAGAGTACACGGTGGCTGATATTTACGAATATATACAGAGGGTAAACCTTGTCCAAAATCTTAATAAAGTTTAAATTCGATCAATACAGAATCACTACAAGGTGGCATTCTTTTTCTTTCTCCAGCATGAAGAACGAGCATTTGTTTTGAAGTTTTCTGCAATTGAGATCTATAACGAAGCTGTTAGAGACCTCCTCAGTACAGATAATATGCCTCTTAGGCTTTTAGACGATCCAGAGGTGAGTGTCATGCTAATATCCAGTTTCATCTTTTATACATGTGTTTTTGCATGCGTAATAATCTCCAAGTTCTATAGAAAGGAACTATCGTCGAGAAACTCACAGAGGAAACTCTGAGGGACTGGAACCATCTCAAAGAACTCTTGTCTGTTTGTGAAGGTAAGGGCATTTTCAAATATGTACACTTTTGAAATATATGCCAAAGCTTAGTGTACTAAGTATTGCATTCTTGCAGCTCAGAGAAAAATAGGGGAGACCTCCCTGAATGAAACTAGCTCTAGATCCCATCAAATTCTTAGATTGGTGTGCACTCCTTCTCTTCCTTGTTAACTTCCTGACAAGAGTTTGAAAGCACTTTAAAAAACCTGCTCATTATTATTGGGTTTTGATTACTGCAGACAATAGAAAGCTCTGCTCGCGAGTTTTTAGGAAAGGACAAGTCGACAACTCTTGCAGCTAGTGTGGTATTCTTTGTTTATTGGATCAGTCATATCATCAAAATACACAAAAACAAACTTTAAAAATCATATATCAGGCATTGATTCATGAAAAGTACGTTATTTTTTGTGACAGAATTTTGTCGATCTTGCTGGGAGTGAGCGTGCATCTCAGGCATTATCAGTTGGACAGCGACTGAAAGAAGGTTGCCACATTAATCGTAGTTTACTGACTCTGAGTACTGTTATTCGCAAGCTAAGGTTGACCAGTTATTCCTTTCATTCGCTTAACTTCAACTTAGTAGCTTGCAATTGCTGAATGCGTAAATGTTTTTGACATAGCTGTATGGTGTTCCTCTTTCACCTGGATTCTTTTTTTGTTTACTCTGGTTTCAAAAAGCCACAAGTGAGACAGGTTTCAAATTTTGTAGGCATCCATGTTCGCATTAAGCTTAGTTCCTTTCTGTATTTCCATCTGAGGGTTGGTGGTTGTTGATTTTTAGTAGTAGTATCATTGTATAGTTAGATGGCATATTGCTTGATAAGGGTTAACCTACAAGTTACTACACTTTGTTGCGTAATTGTTGCAATCAGACAAAAAACGGCAATATTTTATTAATAGTCAATAGACACATCCTCTCTCTCTCTCTCTCCTCCCCCCCCCCCCTCTCGCTCAACTGTTGTTTTGGTATAATGTGGAGTTTTATGTATATATGTACTGCAATTGATTAGTGCTGGGGTCACTTGCAGCAAGGGCAGAAACGGACATGTCAACTACAGAGACTCTAAACTAACGCGCATACTGCAACCGTCCCTGGGAGGCAATGCAAGAACTGGCATCATTTGCACCTTGAGCCCTGCACGAAGCCATGTTGAGCAATCTAGGAATACTCTCTTATTTGCTAGCTGTGCTAAGGAAGTCACTACCAATGCGCAGGTCAATGTTGTTATGTCTGATAAGGCTTTGGTGAAACACTTGCAAAAAGAGTTGGCTAGACTAGAGAGTGAGTTAAGAGCTCCTGGATCCACATCCACTTGCGATTATGCAGCACTGCTGAGAAAGAAAGATCTGCAGATTGAAAAGGTTATGACTCGATTCCAAGCCCATTCCTTGTTGTTTAGCAGGATTGTATTCTTGGTTACCATAGATGGAATTGATTCTAGATGAACATTACAAGTCGACTCAATGATATAGTTGTGTTTACTTTTGAGTCAATACTTGTGCTAGGATTTGGCAGATTCAATATCATCTTTACACAGCAGGCAGCATGTTGTTAGATGGCTCAAATTCAATTGCCTGATTTTCTGTTTGCAGTTGGGGAAAGAGGTGAAAGAGCTGACTAAGCAACTTGATCTTGCCCAATCACGGGTTGAGGAATTACTACAAGTTGTCAGAGATGATAAAGCTTCAAGGCAAAGGGTATATTTGTTTTTACGTTTTCAGAAAACCCGAAAGGTGTTGCTCAACTTCTAATTGTTATGTCATTCTCTGTGATTAGGATGGGCACAAAGGGAAGACATGGGAAGATGATCATTCAGTATCAGAGTCATCAGATGCTGCTGATTCCCACTCTTCTGGCAGAAACAATGGGAGAAATGCGGCGCCCTATGGACGGCTTCAGAAAAATGACAATGACGAAGACAGCTCTATACTTGGTGGTTCTTCATCAATGCTGTCAAAAAGAAGTAGGCTTGTCAGGTATAATGAGGGGTTTGCTCTGGATGCTGGAGAAGATTCTGATGACGTCTGCAAGGAAGTTCGGTGCATTGAGATGGATGAGTCCAGTAACAGCAGAACTGCAGAACCCCTTGTCATGTTAAATGGTGAGAATGAAGGAGGAATATCGGCATCGACTGTTTCTGCTTCTGGAGAGGTGGCAGATCAAGGATTGGTATTAGCGCTGCCTAGGGGAGTAAGTCCATCCAAAATAATTCCACTTTCGGGGCACTGCAGCAGAATATCCAACATGTGCAGAGGAGTATTGATTCTCTAATAAGCCCCTATGCTGATGATCAATCTCCCTGGTCTGTCGCAACAGATGTGTCTAGTTTCAGAAGCCCCAGGTTAACTAGGAGCCGTAGTTGTAGAGCACATCTCATGAATGGTTCATCTTCACCTGGTTTTGAGATGTTGGAACAAAGTGAGAAAACCCCGCCTAATTGTTTTGAGAAACACTTTACTGGAAGACCAGAAGGCTTCCAAAGGAAGTTCCCTTCGTTAAATTATGGCCCCAACATTAATCTGTCAAGAAATGGTTCTCAGTCCTCTATTGGAAGTGCTTACTTTGAGGAGCAAAATGGCCGGAACGATAAGACCTCTGGAGATGAGGATGTTCCTAGCGTACATACTTTTGTGGCAGGACTGAAGGAAATGAAGCTCCAGTATGAGAAACAACTTCACGGTCATCAGGTAAGAATAGGCCTATTTGCTTGCTGGCTTGCATGAAATTGCTCAATGATCGCTGTCTTGTCCGTAACACGATAAAATTCCTTTACGAGTGGTTATTTCATGCTTCTGTCCAGTAATCAAATTTTAATTGCCATAGTGTATTTTTCATTATGCACACAATCATTACAAATTATCATTTTTTGTTTAATTTATTACCCACTCTACACCCTTCATATGTTCTTTTTCTTGTTTATGATTATCCAAAGGTTACTGAATGCTGAAGCATGTTTAAAATGTTCCAAAGATAGCCGCATTGCGGGATAGAATGACTTAAAATAGATGGGTCTTCTAATGAACTTTCCTGTCTTGATGTAAATTCATCATGTACATGCTAGGTTGAGGAAACTGAGCTGGCTGATAGATGTGGGAAGAATGTCAAAGATGTTGGCTTGGATCCTATGCACGATTCATTCGGAACTCCTCCAAATTGGTCCCTGGAATTCGAGAGGCAGCAGCTACTGATTCTTGCACTCTGGCAAATTTGCAATGTTTCGTTAATCCATAGGACATACTTCTTCCTTCTCTTTAAAGGTGACCCGACGGATTCTATTTATATGGAGGTAGAGGTGAGGAGACTTTCCTTCCTCAAGGAAACCTTTCTCACGGGGAATTCGGCTGTGGAAGGTGGTCGGATTCTAACGACGGCTTCAAGGTTTTTAATCTCTCTCTCTCTCTCTCTCTCTGCCCATTGGTTCGTGCATGTGGAGCACGTTCCAATCTTATGTTGAATGGATAACTATTTCATATCCATATAGCTTATATGCTCCATTTCTCCCATTTGTTGGCATGTGGCATGATGATCAGTAGAAGACATATTTTTTTGGGGGGAGGGGGTTGGGGTGAGAACGGGGAAGTATCAATTAAAGGGTTGGTGGTGGTGGGGGTGGCGGCGAATGTATCAATTAGACCACCTAGTTATCTCATGTTAGGATTGACTTGAGTCCAAATGGAAACGGAAACTATGTTCAGAAGTTGGTCTCTGCTGTAGACGATTCACGATTGGTTACCTGTTTTTAGTATCTTGTCTCCTCTTCCTATTTTTCCAATGTACCTCAATACTATCTTATGTGGAATGACAGCATGAAAGCTCTTCGTCGTGAGAGGGAGATGCTAAGCAGGTTGATGTATAAAAGGTTTACTCATCAGGAGAGAAATAGATTCTACGAGAAGTGGGGTATCAGTATCAACTCAAAAAGGAGGCGGCTGCAGCTGGTCCAGCGACTGTGGAGCGATACAGAGGATACGAACCACGTCAAGGAGAGTGCTGCAATTGTGGCCAAGCTGATCAGGTTCTCAGAGCAGGGTCAAGCCGTTAAGGAGACGTTTGGTCTAAGCTTCACGCCTCCACGTATGAGGAGGAGATCATTTGGCTGGAAACACAGCATGCCATCCTTTTTATAAGCTTTGTTATTTGCTTGGCTGGAGAACCAAATATGGTTATCATTTGGTTATATCCAACACTTAGTAATAGTCTAAACTGAAAAAAAATCTAGTCCGTTTAGATGAGAACCAAGTTTGAATTCTTCCTTCTTTTGTGGTTTGAGGTTTGAATGTGTATCTCTATGGAGTCTTAAGGGTTATACTTGTTCCATTGTGGTGTTCTTCGATCCTCTGAGTGGCCTAGTTTGATGAATGGTAACTTCAATGAATAGGGTTGAGGGCTGTATCTAAGAGTTCTTGGCTAAGACAATGGGCAATCCAATTGGCTACTTTGTTAAGAGAACGCTTGTGATTGATTTGAAATCTTAATTAAATCAAAATTAGTTTTAACTAATTTTAAGAATAATAGATTAAAAGTTGTTGACGATGTTTGGATAAAAAGAGATTAAACTAGGTTTAGTGTGACAAAATTACTATATGGTTTATTCAAATTGGAAGAGAGCATTTAATTTATGTCCACATGTAAGGATAATTTGATAATTCTCTTGGTCAAATTATTATGGTCCATTCAGATCGGAAGAGAGCATTTAATGTATGTCTACATGTAAGGATAATTTGACAATCCTGTTGGTCAAATATGATTCTTGAAAACTGATTTAATCAGTTTTGAGCACATTGAAGCAGATTTCAGTTTATAATTTTTGCCGAACACTTAAAAAACCTGATTTAATTTGAATTTAATCAGATTTGACCATTTTAAAATTAATCCCAAACACCATCTACCATTAATTTACTATTCCACGGAATTTGTATCCAACTCAACATTTCACAGTAACCCATCTTATACCGTTGAATTACATCAAACTCTTGGATTGTAAATATCAAGAAATGCTTTAATATCATCAAACTCGCGCAACAGAATTAAAACAATTCTTTAAATCACCACCACCACACCGTAAAAAAGCATGACATTTTTCGAAAATGTACATGCTTTGTTGGCCTCGACCCATGAACAAGAGCTTTCTCTCTGGGCAAAGAAATACTTTCATGCGTTTAATACCTTAATCGCAATGCGATATTTGGTCATATTTTGATAATTACGGTAGCATTTAAAAACACTTTCAGTTTTGATTTTCTGTTTCTAAAAATACAAAAACAAAAATCAGTTTTAATTTTTTTTTAAAAAAATAGGTGTTTGATTACCCAGTTTTTATTTTGAGTATTTTTCTTTAGTGGTCATTTGCGGTGGCGGTGGCGGTGGTGAGGCGTGGCAGTGCCCGGCGGCAGTGGCCTCTGGCCGTGTGGGATGCGGTGGCAGACAGCCATGGCTGTGGTGGTGGTCTCAAAATTAAAACTGAAAATTCAAAACTCCTAAATGAGAGTTTTTAAAAAACAGTCTTGTTTTAAAAACTGAAGAAAAAAAAAACGAAAACTGTGTGTCAAACGCGTTTATTTTCTCTAATTTACAAAAATGATTTTTTTTTTGAAAAAATAAACGTTACCAAATAGTGCCTACAATTCAAGAGCTTGTTAATGTTGTACGTCCAACATTTCAAGAAGTAAAACGGAGCAAAAAATACTACGGTTCGGTTGCTTTTTTCCTACAAAAATTTGGTAAAGTCGAAGATCACCTCTTACTCTATTCTATCCCGTGGGAGCTATTTGATAGAAGTAGTGCTCGTGTAGGAATTGAAATTCGAATAGAGAAAAATGGAATTTGGCTCCTCAGCTGTTTCTTTATTTTTTGGGTGATTGAGACCTTCTATTTCATTTCGGAGTGGACATTAAAATTTTTGGCATTATCTTCACCTCACTTGTTCGTAAACTAATGGGTATGATTTTGACGGAAAAAATTAGGTCCTAATTCTCATTTAATTTTTTAAATAATGTATTATGTTAGGGGCATGTACGTTTACACTTTTCGTTGTGTATTTGTATTGTATTTTCGTTTTTAATATTTTGTATTCAATCAGAAATTATAGTTGTGTACTTTTATTATTTTCACCACTTTTTTTGTGTCTACCTTTTTCATTTATTTTTTTATATTTATCATTTTTATTTCCGTTTTCATTACTGTTATCACCATTTTTTCCGGTATTACCTTTACTGCTTCTCCTCCTTCCAGTTCTTCCTGCCGAAGACAACCAGTTCTTTCTGCCGGCCGACAACAACAAGAACAACAAAGGCAACGCGTCGTGGATTCCAGTGAGACCTTGGCGGTTAGTGACGGCCTGCTCGACTTTCCCAAGGAGGACGATGTGATTGCCGACTCCTTCTACAGCAATCTCGTCGTGGATTCCGGCGAGACCTCGAAGGTCACCGCCATCAACAACTTCAATTCCTCCATCTCCGATAGCAAGCATCAGTTTTACACCAGTTTTTTTTTTCCAAAACCCACTTCCTACAAAATTTGTCCTCTATGATCTTCCCAAGGAGAGCCTCACTTCAAAAAGCATACAATCAACAAATTCGCAAGCCTCTCTTCTTAAACCCAACGAAATTACCCAACAAAAACATCCAAAAAGAAAAAGGGAACAGAGAGGAGAGCCTCAAGTGGGGCTTTGCACAGCTTCTGTACCTTGGCACATCGAGAGTTTGTGTTGGTATGGGCAGCTTGAAGGGATGGGGTGAGAGGGAGTTGAAGATCTAGGCCATGGATCTGAAAATTAGAGAGAAATTGAAGAGAGAGAAATTGAGAGGGAGTTGAAGATTTAAGCAATAGGTCTTTTCCCTCTGTAACGATGCATAGAGGGAAAAGGTGAACAATAGAGTGGAGTGATTTTCTCTGATATTGAATTCATCTGTGTTGGAAAAAACGGAAAAATGTGAAAACACTCCTTTTTTTCAACACTTTGAATTTTGTATAAAAAATAAATATCTAAAATGATAAAAGTATTAAAAAAAGAGTATATTTTTTGTCATTATTATAAAATTAGAGTACAAAAAAGACAAGCATACGCCTCCTGAATGTTTACCTTTTAACGACTCCCAAAAACCGTCAAACACACATTTTACCACAGTAATGAACTCTAGACAAAAAACAAGTGCGACGACATCGTTTGTAATGTTCATCTAACCAGAAGGACATTGTTGTAGCGAGATCGACTCAGAGCGAGCGAGAAGCGAGAGATGAATATAGCGACGTCGTACCTGGCGAAGAGGGCTGCACAGAAGGAGAGGGTGAGGATACTGTACAGGCGAGCCCTCAAAGAGACTCTCAATTGGGCCGTCCATCGCCATCTCTTCTATCCAGATGTAAATCTCCCCTTTTCCCCATTAACCCCTATTAGGTTTTCTTTTTTCCGAATTTCCAATTGACGGTTGTCTTGTTAATTCAGGCCGACGCCATGCGCGAGAAGTTTGAGGCCAACAGAAACGTGGTTTGTTTTCTTCGTTTTTTGCTTTGGTTGATAGTTTCATAAATTGGTATATGCGTGAGTTTATACGTGGTTTTGTCAGTGTTTGTCTTATGCACCTGTCGTGAATTTCCTCTCCTGTAACTGGATGGACTTTGTAGTTGAAATGTTCCAAATAGCTGCAGACTTTTGTGTTGGAATAATGATCGCCAATTTGGTCCATCTGATGAAATTTCATTGTATTGGTACTGTAGGAAGATCTTGAAACTATTGATAGACTGATAGCTGATGGTGAATCAAGATATAATAAGTGGCGGCACCCTGATCCATACATTGGTAATGATGCTTATGAAGCTTTTTCCTTTTGTTCTTTCGCTGTAACTTTTACTATTTGATTAGAGTCTAGGACGAAAACGTTTCTCTTGCTGAAGTACATGATTCCTTAAGCTTCTTTTTCTCCAGCCTTCTAAGTTATCTTCTTCGGAGAGGATAGTGGTAGATTTCCTTGGTTGAAGCTCAATCCAGCAAGAGATCTCCTCTTCCTGCATGAGGACGGTCATCTTACTGATTAGGTGTCAATACGGTCTAGTTTGAACCATCTACAGATGGAAAAAGCCCTGGCGGCAAATAGAGAAAGTATTTCGTTCTTTAGGAGGCATCGAGTTTGGTACTAGATCTATATTCCAACAGCATCAGCACTTAAGATATTTGCAACCTAACGTTGCATCATTAAGTCAATGAAATGCAATGAATTACCCAAAACGTATGAGCCTAGGAGAAGTGTCATGGACGTGTGACTGGAGTGTTTGAAGTAGAAAGAAAATGCAAAGAATCTGACATTTCTACACAAGTGTCAGGTGCATGTCGGAGGAGTGTTCTAGCCCGATATATCGGGACATCAGCACGTAGGCATCAGTGATTCAGGCGTCATAACTGATTACAATGTCTAGTGACTTAGATGTAATGTGTGTCCTGACATGTTAACATTTGCTTCAGTTTTCATTATGTGTTTCCGCCTTGTGACTCCTTTCAGAACACTAGAGGAACTCACTTTGTTTTTGATAATGTGTATCAGCCGCTTCTTTTATGGCAATAGCTTAATGCGGTAGGTCATAGTCCTCTCCTGGCTTTTTGCATACTACTAAACAGACACAATGCAGCTTACCTTGAAAGAAGAGGGAAGACATCATAAGAAAATGCTATGCTGAAGTCTAACTGCAAATTTACTTATGTTTGTCGACCGTGTGTGAGTCACATCTGACAAAATTTCAGTGGTGTTCAGTATTGCTCTCCAAAATATACTGTTGAATTGAACTCCAATCATACGGTTTGAAGGCTTACCTATTGTTTATATTAACAGTTCCATGGGCTCCTGGTGGTTCGAAGTTCACGCGAAACCCGACGATGCCTTCTGGGGTAATTTTATGGTTCATTATATTGTACAATGTGCTTAATTGGGAATTGATACCTTTTGGAGATATCCTTATTTTCTTGCACATATCTTCTTTGTCATCTATACGACTTGGAAAGCTTCTATGAAGAATTGTCTTTCCCTGCCCCGATAATCATCCAACTCTCATATTTAATTGTGTATGAAATTGTCAGTTCCAGTCTTTCTTATTTGTTCTCATGTATCCACATTGGTGTGTTCTTTACTCTTTCATATATATTCAAGTGTTCGGAAACAGTTCGGAAACAAGGTCTTCCTTCTCAAAACATGTTGATGTATCGGAACTTCTATGACTGAGCTGTTCTTATCAGTAATGCAACATCTGTGGTCTAGTGTAGTTTCATCTTGCGTGGACCCATTCACTAGTTATTTTTTATTTTAAAGGTTTGTGATCCACCATAGGTTCAGTTTGCAATGGTCTTTTGGTTTTGTCATACTACAAGTTTTAACTCTACCCGTTGGGCGGGTACTGTTTATGTGTTGTATGTACACACTGCTTTTGTTTGGGGTCTGCCTTAAATGAATTTCAGGTACCAAGACAGCTTTCCTAGGCATCATGTGATCTGACCATTTTCAAAAGCTACTGTTAAGCAACAGTTTTTCTTTCGTTTATCTTCACTTCTAGTGCTCACATTGTTACGCGGTAGCGCTGTTGGAAGGGTGTTCTTATACATGTAAGTTAATTGGTCAGTTTTGATAGAGGTGGTCTGGCACTGGGCTTGAAAATTTCTATAACAACATAATAATTTGAGAAGCATCGCCTGACTAATAAACTCATCATATCCTAGCCTGATCCCATTTGGCAAGTTTTAATGGGTTATGATCTTTCCTCTTTGAAGATCAGAAGGACGGTTTTATCCGTTTTCTGTCATACAGCTATAGGCGCTGCAATACGTCTGTTTGGTGCGGAACGACAAGTCTGTTGAGGAACACCTCGTTATATCATCGAAGCTGTAATGTTGTCCACTTAGTTTGTGCCATGGATTACATATAACCATGCATTTAAGCATGTAGTCAACAGGGTGTTGCTTTTTGGTCAAACTTGTAAGTTTGGATCTACGATCTACTTCTACGCTTTTGCTTGATTGTAATCTTTTCTGTCATTGATGCAGATTGAGATAGTTTACGACTTTGGTCGAGAAGATAATGCCTGAAGCTGTGAACCTTTTGTGGCCATTAATAAAGGTACGTGAGCATCATATTTTTTAACAAGTACATTATTATTAGCCACAAAATGTCATTTTATACAACACCAAATTTTATCCTAGTAACATTACCCTATGTTTTGTCCAACGTCCCTTCGCCTCTTTTGTCCAACCACTTGCATTGTTCTTTTGTGAGATGATGCACTATTATTTTGTTCACATTTTATTATATAACAGATTTCTCTCTCATATCTCAGAGACCTCTTACACAAGGATTTCATCAATAGGTTTTGTTTTGATGTTGACACAGGATGAAATGGATTGCGGTTAAGGGAGACGATTCTGCACTATTTTGTCTCTGTTTTTTTTTTTAAGGTGAAGACATATACCGGCTTTGGACATTTTGAATGTGGCATCAATTTGGAATTTCGTTTTCTACTCAAATTTGATCATCTGACAGCTAGTGTTGTCATGACGTGCTTCTCGTTAAGTTGAAAGTTAAAAGACTCCCGCTAACTGATATGCCCCCCTTCTGTTTCCCTGGTATTGTTTAATCAGACCTTATGTTGACCACAGCCACAATGAAATAAGTCCACGTTTGCAATTGCACAAAAAGTATTGAGCACGCCTTTTATGAAACCCTCACAGCGATGTAACAATTGGATTTGGCGAAATGAAAGGGAAAGTTTAAGCAAATGATTAAGAAATAAATGCTGTGTATGTGTGCACACGCGTGCCTCTGTGACAGCAGGGGCTAATCTTCCAATGAAGAACTCCGTTTATTCAAGGTGCATTTAAACGTAAAAGGTGAATCAGTGAATATAAACAAATCCCTATGAAGATCATAAGCATATGACATCTGAAGAGTTCTAACTCATAAGTTCCTCAATTAGCTGTTATGTTTATGCTTCAAGTACGAATAAGGAGGGAGTTGCTGAATGATTGTTTGTTGGGTATCCAGCGTCCCCTTCCCCTTCTGTCTCTCTGTACGCAAGTTTCTAGCTCTCAGGACAACCTACCTATCGCAGTCTCTTAGGAAAGGGAAGGACCCTGAAGTGGAGTTGTCTCAATCTTTGGATTCTTCTCACTCGGATTCGGTCTAAATAGATGGCCACATCCATCTAACCGAAGCAAGCCATAGGCCAACTCTCTAACAATTCAGTTTTAGGGAACGTTGCAACAACTGAGCTGCAGAACATGGACTTAGCTTGGGGTGGCCCATCCAATTTGGCTAAGCTAAATTTAATGGAGCGTGAGATGCAGGACTATTGGGGGGTTGGGGCTTGGCGATTGATAAAAATCTGATTCTTGAATGGCACTAGTGAACTCGTGATGTTGAGTTGGATGAGCCATACTGCAACGCGTTTGGTGACCTTGCAAGTAATGCCAAGTAGAACCAAGACCCTAGCAAATACCTTCCCTAGAGACGTACAGCTTATTGCATAATACCGGGGGAGCCTTTCTTTCTCTCTTGTCGGTGTGCAGCATATTATTGAAAGAGTCTCTCTCTCTACTGAAGTTTCGGTCAAATCTGCTTTCTCCATAATGACAAAGAAGTATGTGCGAAAGGAAGAAGAATCATAGCGTAACCACAAGCTGATGGAGTTTCCTCACAACTCTTGAATTGTTTTGTAGTGGTGGTCCATTCTCAATAAGATCCACTTTTCATGTTGTAACTTGTAACCTATTCTTTGGAGACATCCACTGAATACAGTCATGTCCATGTCATTAGGCCAGTGTCATTTTCAGGGGCTGATCTGAACTGAGTAAGGGTGTTGCTAGCCCATCCCGCTTGGCATCAAGGGGAAGCATTTCTTACATTAGTTCCAACTGCCACTTGTACCAACTCCAGGGACATGTAACTATTAGAGCGCGCAGCAATATAAAACATCACTTCATGGAAAATTTCAGATATGTAGCAGACACAAAAGGTAGTACGCTAACAGGTGCAATACACGCCATTTCGACTCTAAACTATAGAAAAATAAAGGGTAACCCTGCAATTAGAAACAATCCTGTTCACGGGTTTCAAGTATGTTGGAGTTTGTAAATTGGTGTAAGTATTAGCCCCCACATACTCAAGATGTCTTCAATCCACCATCTTCTTTTTTACAAAGAAACCTAGACACCGTTGTTCAGAAATGGGATACCAATACAACTTCACTCCATAAGAAAGTGAGGGTAATCGCCAATGGAGAGATCAAGTTTCTCGACAATATAAGTAGCAAGAACAGTGTTGAAGATCCCAGAAGCCATTGCATGATTCAGCAGAACAGTTGATATTGCTACCCTGATAGTGTCTTAGAATAAACATTTATTCCCAGTTTGATAATGTCAACAGAAGCAGCGTTAAAATGTCTTCTCTCGTTGCCTATAAGCAGTCAACTTATATTGGCAATACCTCTACCATCTCACTTGCGTGTTGATTTTCCGTTGTCTACTCTTATTTTTCCCATCCACCACCCGATCATCAGCATCTCCGCTACGCTACTCACTCTTGGGAACAATATGTTTCAGAGTTATTCCGTCACTTAAAGCAAGGCTGGTCTGGTCTTAATGCTGAGGAATAAAAAATTTTCACTTCAAATTCACTATCTCGATGCCAGATTAATACGCATACACTCCTTAAACTTGATAAAACATCCACTCCAATATAACCATCTCTAGAAAGGTCGACCGGAAAATATTTACAAGACACACTCTTCTTCCAACGCCTAGTATTTTGAGATGGAAGTTCAGCTACCCCATGATATCCCTGAAGCACTTTCGGAGATGTGAAAGCTAATCAGCTTATATGGCTTGTTTCGCGATGGCTGAAGTTTGAACGTGGGGATATGATCCCAAAGATACGTAATACCCATCGATTTCCACACATCATTTACTAAGCAAACAAATTTAATAAGCATAATGTCTCCTTTGTTATAGATATGTATAATTCTGAAGCACCGCTCTCCGGAAATCATAAAACCGCTCCAAGAATCTACCAACCCACCGCGTCCTCACTCAGATGAATAGTGTAGTTTTTGAGTGTACCAGCAAATGTATATCAATTGGCTGAATTCTTTTATTTCTGCACTTAAGGGAAGAGTATAACAGTTAAGTTTTGTAGCCCAATTTGTGGTAAACATATTGATTAGCAATTGGAACAGTACAGCAACAAAAATAGTGTCATGTTAAAGGCTCAGATGTAGTTTGAATACGCAAGTCCAGCAGATATATATACTATACACACTGTAAAATGCCTAGAAGGAATCCAGAGCCGTCACAAGAAGCTGAAAGTGCCATCAACAAAGGACTAGATGATAAGTCATTTAAGGTGGTCTTGTAGCAAGAACACAAAGGCCGAAATATGCAAGGCGAACAAGATAATGAGACAAAGGTTCCCTAAACACGGAAATTAACTACACACGGTCTTTAGTAGAATCTAGTTGCAATAAGCGCCTATTCGAGTAAAAGCACAATCCCAGTGCATCCGAATGCCATAAAACCACCAAGGACATTGCAAAATTTTCACGCCAATAAATATCAGAGACCAATTTACCAGCTACTCAAAAATTGTACGCCCAATTTACCGGCTAAGGATCAGCCAAGATTTTACAACCCAGTAAACAGAGTGATCATTAAATATCCAGGGTAAATGTACATGTTCTGATCCTGAAGTTAAAGATAAACCCTACTGCTCAAAAACTTCGTACTAGCGAAATTACAAACGAAAGTGATACAGAGATGCAGTAAACAAAACAAATTATTAGATGAGCTTGAAAGGAAGGGGCCAAGGGGTGGACCTGGGGACCTCGACCCGGTCCTTGATGCGCTCTTGCTTCTTCTCCTTCTTGGGCCGAGCGTTGCCGTAGGAGCCCTTGAATCTCTTGCCCTTCTTCGTCCTCTTGTCTCCCCTCCCGCACAGGATCGGCGCCGCCGGAGAGGGTGTTGAAGACGAGGACGTTGAAGACAGTGAGGAAAACGCCAGCCGTTGCTCGGTAGTCAGCGTGGTCAGTCTCTTCGCCACCGCGCCGCACCACTGCATCATCGCCATTTCTCTTCCCCCACCTCTAAACCCTAGAACCAGACCCCTTAAGATCGATTCGAATGGCGTAATCTCGTTAGCAGTAAGGTGGCCTAATTTTGTTAGCTTTTGCACATTGTACTGCAGGCATAGATATGTTTCGCAAAGACTTGAGATTCCAATTTGGGCAGGCTGGATGAGCTCAGTCTCTATGTCAGCCCAGCCCATTTACGGACTGGAGCATATATTTTTGTCCACAGCCCAGTCTCTATGTCAGCCCAGCTCCTGTAAATATATTTTTCCGAAAACTTATTGTTGATAATATTTTTTCGAAAAATGCTAGTATTTTTCTTCTCTTATGTGATTTCCCTCTTCATTTTTTGTAGCTAAAAAAATATTTTAGTGAAAGATGTTAACCTTTTAGTAGCAAATGAAGGGTGAAAATAGCTTCTCCCTAAGTTTTTTAAATACAGAACAACAAAAATATAAAATTCACAGTTTCAAAGAAAAAAAAATTCCATCATGATAAGCACTTTTATTGCAGTTAAATATAGGATGATCGACTGTTGAGATTAAATGTTTTGCGACTGAAGGTTAAATCCATTTAAGAAAAAAAAATGTTAAATATGGTAGTTTGTATGACAGAACAAATAAATTCAAAGTGCTAGACAAGTTTAGATGGGCTGGACACAAATTTGAAATAGTTAGGCTAAGCCCAACCGATATATTTTCATGGACATAGTTCTTAGCCCAAGCCCACCATGGACTTAAAACTGCGTGACCACGATGAATGTTTACGAGTTGGTACAGGTTGTTTACAAGTTATTCAAATTTAAGTTGCACCGTTACAAGAAATCAAGTTGCTTCTGATTGGCTTCCAAGAAACTCTAAGCAAAGACCTCAAGAGATAAAATATGTCACTAAAAACTACGTTAACGTCTACCTCTTGCTAATGCAACTATGTTTTTATGCTGATTGTATAACTTTGTTTAGGTCATGTTTGCATTTTGATTGTTCTTCCTTTCATTTTCGGGAGTAAAAGAAAAATGCAACATAAGTGCAAAAAAAGATTTGGAGTACGGATGCTCAATGCATCCCCGTTGTAAGTCGGCACTTGAGCATGAGCTGCAGAAATTTCAAACAGTTTGGCCATTTCCCTAAAAGTGAAAAATCGTTTTGCAAACTCATTATCGATACAAAAGCTCAAACTTTTTTTTAATTATCTAACAAACGAAAGAAAATGATTTATGTGGCCTCCCAAGTCTTAACTACCTTCAACAAGGCTCCCGTTGTAAGTAGAGGATTCTTTAGGCAACAATTGATTTTTGCACACTCTTTTGATGGTTAGCCGGTATGTTTTTTTATTTTTTTTAACTTTAACGAATTCTTAAGCTATACTTAATATATATGTAAATGTCGACCTTAATTTGACTTGTCAAAAGTTACTTAATTTATAAGTTTTGAGTTCAACTGATACTAGCTTTTATCCCGTGCGTTGCATACGGATGATCATATTTCTCAAAATAACTTTAGCTGTAGCTTTATGTTGCAACCCCTTCCCCCATCCCCGGTGATAATTAATTACTCAATAATTACTTTTAGTGACAAAATGGTAAAAAAGTATTGCGAAGAAGATGATGACTCAATAAATGTAACGAACAACATTTAGTGACAATTGCTACATTAAAGTAAATTTATAATTACATCAAACATCTTTCCTTCCGAAAGTAAGGATTGTCCAATTATTTTGATCTTATATTTGACCAAACGCGTTATGTTGTAAAGAGAAAATTAAGTACATGTAGACTATTTATATTTATTGTCACATTGCCTAGAATAATACACATGATATATATATATATATATATATATATATATATATATATATATATATATTGTATCATTGCTAACTTAAAAATAATTAATTGCTAATAAATATCATCGAAGCATGAAAGGAATATACACGGCCAATAACTAAGGCAACATCATTTTAGTGGTCTTTTTTTTGCCTTCAGGATGAGTACTTTAGGGATAACACAATCAATAAAATTTTAACATAAAGATATAAGAGGAGAAGATTTATGAGAAAATGAGAGTGACCTGAGGAGATAAAGTGGAGATTTGCTGGATTAAAAGTTTGAGTCAGGGATTTCAGGATGAAGTGAGTGAATCTAGTCAATTTGAGAGAGAAAGAGGCGAACAAACTTGTGGAGAGAAAGGAAAAAGATAATACATACGTGACAGAAAGAAACAATATGATAAATATAATTGATCAAAATTAAATTTTCTTAGATTAGATGACAAAAATATAGAAAATATAAGTAAGCGATGGCTTGACATACTTTGGGAATAATTATAAAATCAAAATTTAATTAGATTAATGAGAAAATAATAATTACAAAAACTTGATTGAAGTGCTATAATTGCGAATTACTTTTGAAATTTAAATTGATAAGATAACTTTAACTGATCGGTGATTGGTGAGAGAATATAATTCAACAATGGAAAGTGATAATGATAAGTGATTAAAATTGGTTTTAGATAACAATAAATAAAATTCACGTGGTAAAAAAAAAAAAGTATCCAGACAATGAGGTGGACACGCTGCTTCAATTTTTATAGATATATAAGTAGATTTAAAATTACGGCGACGAGGCTCAAGAAAAGTGGGTGTGGATATGGAAGGTTGGCAAGCGATGTGGCTCCAATTTAAACACGATGGATTGCAAGTGGAATCTACGTTCTTTCGAATCCAGTGATTAGGAACTCATAAGCTTCACAGTCGACACACAACGTCGGCTACAAATCCATTTCCTTGTGTGTAACTTCCAAGTTCCAACCATGGAGCTGTGCAGAGCAACTTCTTTTTCCTGGACAAGCTCCATCTCCCCCTCTTTTCGCATCCCAACTCAACCCTTGTCCGTAAGTCTCTTTCTCTTTCTCAATGCGGGCACACACACACACATTCACACATTTAAGCTAATGAATTTATTTGGATTCTTAAACGCTGATGAACCTTCAATCCGTTTGTGTTTGTTTGTTACACTCTAGATGTGCGAGTGCAAGAAGTTTCGAGCTCTGTGTGCCATCAAGGAGGTAATGTTTCTTCAAACATCTGTTCTTTTTAAATTGGGTTATTGCAATCATCTGCCAACAGCTCTATTTTTTTTTTTAATCCTGCGCACTTGTGGATGGCAATTAGTGCAATGCATAGGGCTTAATGCCAAGAAATCCTTGAATGTACCCAAAATTGTAATGAATACATTTTGTATAAACAGGTAACTTTCAAATTTTGTAAGCAATTGGCTCTACAATGATTTGGCTGAGAATTCGGCAAGTCATTTGGGAAATTTTCCCGTGGACTCATTGTTAACATAAGATATGCATGACTTAATGTTGTCTGGGAATCAAAACAGTGTGCACGTATGGTTAAGGTAGAGATAAGATTTATTCCTCAAAAATGTACGCAAATACCCTGCCCTGCCTTCACGATTGCCTTCTTTGTTCCATGAGAATCAAGGTTTTCTTGTTTAGATTTCTTTGATCCCATGGCACTACAAGCATTATGAATTTGTGGGATCAACGTTGATAATTCATCAAGTGGGAAGCCTCTTGAAACAAATCACAATTTGTATGATTTGGAATAGCTAGTAGCCTGTCTCGTGGTTCTCCGCTCTTGTCCCTGTGGTTTGCATTATTTCTCGTCTCTTGCTTGCAAATAGAGCCATAGCTGACCCCCCAACTGTCCTAAATAGAACTGCAATTACGGTCTCAGCTCTTCAAACACTCTAATATCCGCTCTTTTCTCCCGGGTATAGTGGAATGTGTAATATAGCCACTCATTGTAGTGGGGTTGGTCCAATACCTGGCTGATTTGTATATTGAGCCAAATATTGGACATTAAGGGTGCACCTCGCAATGCCAAGAACATTGCCTGCGATGGGGGTTAAGCTTAAATTGTGTTAGATTTCCTACTTATGTAATTTGGCTTTGATACCACACAGAAGTCACGTACCCTTTGTGGTTGGTTGCAGGAAAATCAAATGACTGTATCCGTAACAGGAGCGACAGGTTTCATAGGTAAAAGGTTGGTGCAACGGCTGCATTCAGGTTATGATAACTCCATCTATTGAACAACTCTATAGAGCAAATAACTATCATTTAATGTGTTTCTGATTGCGGGCCAGAGCTACCTTTTTCCCTCTATATGTCTTTCCCTCGTAGCTAAAATATTTGCCTATAATTTTTTTCGCTCAAGTATTCCTTATTGCTACTGTTTTTCCTTAGCAAGTTCAGCAATCAGTGAATGGTACCTGAGAACGGCATTATCCTTTGGGGATTGCTAGAGGGTACCTTTAAATGGTTAAATGGTTTGCTCATTCCATCCTCCAAAACAACACTAAATAAATATGTGAACAACTTGTAGTTTTTGGTTCCCAAACAAGACTAAGCTAAAGGAGCTTTTGTTTGGACCAACTAAAGGTCATTCATATGTTATTCATGAAGGTTATTTATGATGGTTTCCTCAAAGATGTTAAAGCAAACAGGTGAATGAAACAAAACCAGCACACCCGCTACTCATAGCAAAAAGGAACAAAAACCTCCAATACTTAGGTACGAAATGACGTCTTTTAAAAAGCCTATCTGTCCACTTCTTCTATTTCTTCCAATTGCTTAAGGTGAAGGGCATTTGAAAAGGCTTTCTCTGGGGATTCCTTGGTAAGTATTAGATTGTGGTGAGAGCCCCCACTCCCTTCACCCAAACAAGAGATCCAAGAAAACCTATATTGATCGCTGCATAAACCATGCCTCAGTAGCCAACGACCGGTTTTCCCGAAAAATCCTTAAATAAGTGACTGACAAAGATATCCTGTGCATGTCTGCTCAAGTATAGTTGGAGTACCCAAGATATTAACCCACAATCTAAATATTTTTTTTCCCGTGATATATTCAACTTGGCTGCATATCCAAATATATTGAAGCTACCCTAGACTACTTAAGCAGCCTACTTTTTCCGGCTGCTCCCACTTAATCCTTCGTTTAGTACTGTGTATGAGCATGAATCTCTCATTTAAATTGTAGCTTACCTCTTAAAGTATATATTTAACTCTTGGAGTTGTAGATGACTCTGATGAATGACATTTTTCTCTTGTTTACCTTTGAAAAATGCAGATAATCATAGTGTTTGCGTATTGACGCGGTCCAGATCTAAAGCTCAGTCCATTTTCCCGGGTAAGAAGGTAATGATTACTTAGAGTTGTCCAGATATGTGTGAATAACTCTTAGAGAAGTATTACAATTTTTTAAGTTTCAGTGTTTTTGAAGCTTCAATTTTTTAAGATCAGTGGTTTTTGTATATATTTGGCTGTTGATGGTTTGCTTAGGTTTTATGGTTTTTCTTATATTGCATTTGTAGATAAGGACTTCCCAGGGATTGTAATTGCAGAGGAGCCAGAGTGGAAAAACTGCATTCAAGGTTCAACTGCTGTTGTAAATTTGGCTGGAATGCCCATAAGTACAAGATGGTCTCCTGAGGTCTTTACGAGTTCATTAAACTGCCTATTTGAACTTTTCTACTCTAT
The DNA here is from genome assembly GCA_033070095.1 of Escallonia herrerae. Classification (NCBI taxonomy): domain Eukaryota; kingdom Viridiplantae; phylum Streptophyta; class Magnoliopsida; order Escalloniales; family Escalloniaceae; genus Escallonia; species Escallonia herrerae. The sequence continues at coordinate 378,373 of JAVXUP010000394.1, read as the reverse complement.
ATTTCAAGTAGCAAGCTAATATTATCACCATAAGTTTCTTATTTGCTAACAGTATCTAAGTCGACCAAATCTTTTCATTGACATCTACTGCAATAGATATTATTTGCTAGGCCTGGGTCATAATAGTCTTGATTTTGGTCCTAGATTGATGGTCTAAAGCAAAATGCTATATTCAAAGTCAGCCCCTTTGTAGTTGATATTCTGTAACCTATACGAATGACATCGAAGGCAAGCCCTCCGAAGATGAAGTGAACAATCTGAAGACCATCACCAATAAATGGTGCAAGTTTCTTATGACCTAATATATTTCCTTCTTTAGGAGAAATGATGGTCAGTATGTGAAGCAAAAGTGCATGAGCATACGAACCTATAGTCGGTAATGTTTTTGAAGATATTTGTATATTTGTAGTATAGGAGATCAGGAGCGTAATTTTATGTACCAGTATCTGTTAGTCTTTTAGAGTTTTGAATTTGATTGATATTGTACTGGTTAATATTTGTGATACAGGTTGATACCATAGGATGCTGCATCCCGGGTGTGCCTGTGTGGGCATATACATATTATTGTGTGCACATAGTGTGGATGAGCATGCTGCAGCGTGCTTAGAGATAATATGTAAAGGCTTGTTGTGCTGATTTTATATAAGAAAGACTTGTTTTGTTTTAAATTTTAGATATAGTTTTGCTATGCATTCCCGTTAAACTGTAGATGCTAGATATATCTTCAAATATATTGTCTGTTATATGGAACCTTAAAGCAATGTCTTATATTTTTTAAATTGAGGTTCCGACATACGGAGAGACCTGATACATCAATTACTTTCTCATGCAGATTAAGAAAGAGATAAAGCAAAGCAGGATCAAAGTCACCTCAAAGGTAATCTACTTATATTTTCTTAGCAGAGGTTGTCTCCACTTTGAAGATTTTACTCTTGCAGAAAGTGGTACCTTGTAACATTCTTCATTATCGCTTTTCCCCTGGACACTTCTACTACCTCTTAAGGTTGTCGAATTGATAAATGCCTCAGAAGATAAAGTACGGCCAACCGTTTTGGTTAGTGCAACAGCTGTTGGTTATTACGGTACGTATTGAACAAAGATCTTGGACATGTGCTCTCTCTCTTCCAATTGATTTATCTCACCCAAATTAATAGCTAACGCGAGTTTCTTCTGTTAATTCTATAGGATTTTTCAGTTGTATACGAGATTAATATCATGCTAATGTTCACAAACTTGATATCAAACAGCAAAATTTCATTCTTTTCCTTACACGAACTGATGTTATCCTTTTTGTTAAAGATGATGCTTGGCATAATTCTTTTGGAAAATTTGTGTCAGGTGCTTCATTGTGAAAAGCACTAGTTTAGAGGCAACACAAAAAAAAAAAAAAAGAAAACCAAATCAAGATGAAAATTTTGCTCTTGGTTATTTGGGAAATTTACATGATATGAACAGAATTAAGAGGGTGCTATTTAATCCTTTTCTTAAGATGCCATGTTTTTTGCATCCTACAGCTGGAGTTATATAATAGGATGCAAAATTTCGCTTTATCTGGCATGTTAAAGACATGTCCGGAGGGGTCCTCTTTGCTTTATTTACATAGTCAGCCAGAAGTCATAAACAAATGTAGATAACTTTACATTACCTTCTGTCCCCAACGAGTTCCACAGAAAGTTAAATTATGATCCACGTTTCCACAGGAAGTTGAAAATATGATTTGCATTTCTGCGGTCCTTCTGGAATATATAGCAGTTATCTCAATTGGCTTGATTGAATTTTTGTCGGTCCCTCATCTGATTTTTCCATATCCATTACATCTCTGTTAAATTATGTATCAAGTTTCATGCCATCATTTCTCATTCCATGATTATTTTCTTGTTAATTATTCCTGTATGTGGTAATGCCGGAAAATATATGGCTATTCTTTTACATGGAAAATAACCATCACTTGAAGCTCTATTCAGCTCGAAGTCAAGAAGCTTTCACTTCTCAGTAATAATGCCTTTTAAATCTTAGGCACTAGTGAAACTCAAGTATTTGATGAGCGAAGTCCATCAGGAAATGACTACCTGGCCGAGGTAAACAAATTACACGATTTAGTTCTTTAAGCGTTTGAACAGTCCCAATTACATGCAATATCATTCTCAGTTCCACGTGTTAAGTGACAGAACCTCATTACTGTTACTAACTCAATTGGCTTCTGTGCTTTCAGGTTTGCAGAGAATGGGAATCGTCAGCGCTCAGAGTCAACAAGGATGTCAGATTAGCTCTTATCCGCATTGGTGTTGTCCTTGGAAAAGATGGTGGTGCTCTAGGTTTGCTCTCTGTCTAGTTCTCGGTGTATTCAATAATCGATCCTAAATTTGTTCGAAATTTTCAAATTGGTTTATGCGGACGAAATTTAGTCCAACCTCGTTGCATTTTTATGTACTTCATGGTTCAGTGTTGTTATTTTGAAAACCTGAAAAGATGTTTGCCAACACGGTTCAATTGCACCTACTCGGGAATCATATATGTATTTACGGTCCTTCTATAGTTGCATATTTTTTAATTTCTTGATACTGATGTTATTTTCTTTTGGTCTTTGACAGCTAAAATGATCCCGATATTCATGGTGTTTGCTGGAGGACCCTTGGGCTCTGGAAAACAATGGTATCACATTCAACTTTTCTCCTCCATAGGAATATACCATGCAGACTAACTTGTTTGCATCTTTTAATTAAAACATTGGAAGTGAATGTTGCTTCGATGTGTGTTTCCAATATGCTTACTGATATTCAGCTATCTGTCTCTACCAATTCCTTTAAGAAATATGGCTAGGATAGGTAAATTTCCATTGAGATTGAATAAGCATGGCACTTTTGTAGGTTTTCCTGGATTCATGTGGATGACATTGTGAGTCTAATTTATCAAGCTTTATCCAATCCGTCTTACAAAGGTGAATCATGCTTATACTTAGACACATATGAAAGGTTTGGTCTTTGGGTACAGTACTATGTTTTCATGTTGATTATCTGAAACCCGGTATGGGCCTTTTATAAATCAGTAGAGCCCTGTTTCAAGTCTCTTTTCATACGGGTTGAAAGTTAAGTGTGGGATATACGGATATAAGCCTCAGATGGTCATCAATCTTGTATCTTTATTAACAACTGTTGGTTTCGTAACTATATTGGGCAAATATCAGGTGTTATCAATGGCACTGCACCAAATCCTGTTCGTCTGGGGGAGATGTGTGAGCACTTGGGATCCGTCTTAGGTCGGCCGTCGTGGTTACCGGTACCAGACTTGGCACTGAAAGCGGTCCTCGGAGAAGGCGCCACTGTGGTAATGATTTCTAACATATTCCGATGATTTGCGTTCTCTCTTCCCTCTTTTCTTTGCTATGCGAAACTAAGTGGGATTTCTGCAGGTTCTGGAGGGACAACGGGTTCTTCCTGCTAGAGCCAAAGAGTTGGGTTTCCCTTTCAAATATCCTTACATAAAAGAAGCATTGAAAGCCATTCTCTCATAAGAAAAGCTGAAGTAGGGCATGAAACGATCAACATTGCATATCGTTGACATCTTTGGGACAGAGGCGTAGCTGGACATGAAGGCAGAGTTTTAAGAGTTAGGGAGCCTAATATAATTCTTCATTATTCACTGTATAAATGTATTTCCGTGTTAATGTCCAGTTTTTCAAATTTGAAACGATTGACCTACAATGATACCTGTATAAAAACTGATCCTCGCAACCATGATCCTTCTCATAGTCACCATGGGATTAAGTGAACGAACAAGATCTTAACCATGAATTGCAGTTTGGATAATACATGCAAGGGGCATCTATTTTCACATGTTTCTTTCATATCATCATCTTGTCGCTAAAATGTGCATTACTGACAAAATATAAATGTTCTAGAGACAAATGAGGGTGTGAAGTAGTACATAATAAGTTGGGAAGTTTACCTCCCCCTTAATCAAATGTGGTAATATATTTGGGTATCTTTTGCTGTATATTTTAACAACAAAAGATTATCACAATAAATTTAACAAAAGTGACGACATTATAATGACAATTTTTGTAAGTAAAGCTTTCCTAAAATGGCATTACAAGTCAACCCTGGTTAATCATCTAGACAAGTTCCAGTGAAAAACTTCATACCTAACAGATTTTTCTCTGATGGAAGTGGTTTTGTGGCAACACGATGCGACTCTTTCTCTGGATTTGCTGCTTAAATTATGTTTGGCCAAGACATGGGGGGCCGAGGGGGCAGATAACGAGATACAAATTCATCATCATCATCATCTCTCTCTCTCTGTTAGCTGCATGTGAGCAGTAGGATAGCAAAAGGATCGGACACCTGTTGCAGCTAAAAACTGGATCGGGAACCACATCAGAAATCAGGCCTGCAAAATAGAATACGGAATGACCGCCGGGTGGGGTTCCGGCGGGGAACGCTCCGATGCTTAAGTCAGATGGCTAACAATGTAGAACTCTGAAGAAGCAGTAAGACAATGTGTGATTGTGTGTGAACTTGTCTTTACCTGAGGGGCTTGACCCCTATATATAGTGGTGGAAGGAGTCGTCCTAGTAGGACTGGGCTTTGACCAACTCTAATCAGAATATAATTAGGATCCTAGAGGATCTTATGTCAATTTGAACTGATAGAGTCAGAGCCTCTTTAGGATTCTGTCCGGTGATTGATACGGTAACTGCCATATCAGTAATGAGCCAGTGTGGGTTACGTGTCATAACTGCCACGTGTCGTCCGTCGATTGGAGGGATATTTTTAGCTATATCATATGCCCCCTGCTTTCACCAGCGTTTACTGAAGCGGGTGGAAGCACACTTTTCCCACTGGTGATAGCGAAATATGCCAAAAGCAGGATCGGATCTGTCTGCCCCCATTGCAAATATTCGAAGAGTTCTCTGCTCGGATAGGGTTCTATTCGGACAGAGTTCTGCTCGGATGAATTCTGCTCGGGCACGATTCTGTTCGGACAGAGTTCTGCTCGGACATGGTTCTGTTCGGACAGAGTTCTGCTCGGGCATTATTCTGTTCGGACAGAGTTCTGTTCGGCCATTGTCACTCTACTCGGGCAGAGTGTTCGGACACGATTCTGTTCGGACAGAATTCTGTTCGGCCACGGTCATTCTGCTCTGGCAGAGTGTTCGGACACGATTCTGTTCGGGAAGAATTCTGCTCGGCCACGGTCACTCTGCTTGGGCAGAGTGTTCGGACACGATTCTGTTCGGGAAGAATTCTGCTCGGCCGTTGTCACTCTGCTCGGATAGAGTGTTCGGACACGATTCTGCTCAGACAGGATTCTGTTTGGCCACGGTCACTCTGCGCGGGCAGAGTGTTCGGACACGATTCTGCTCGGAGAAGATTCTGTTCGGCCACGGTCACTCTGCGTGGGCAGAGTGTTCGGACACGATTCTGCTCGGGAAGAATTCTGCTCGGCCGTTGTCACTCTGCTCGGACAGAGTGTTCGGACACGATTCTGCTCGGACAGGATTCTGTTCGGCCACGGTCACTCTGCGCGGGCAGAGTGTTCGGACACGATTCTGCTCGGACAAGATTCTGTTCGGCCACGGTCACTCTGCGTGAGCAGAGTGTTCGGACACGATTCTGCTCGGACAAGATTCTGTTCGGCCGTTGTCACTCTCATCTGGCAGAGTATTCGGACACGATTCTGCTCGGGAAGGATTCTGATCGGTCATTACCTTGGTTCCCTCCACGTGTCTCCTTCATTAATGTCTTTGAGCGGGAATTGAGAATTTTCAAGTTTCTCTACTCTGCTTGTGACACGTGTGTGGTGGATGAACCGTTGCATTTCCCTAGAAACGGTTACATGGGGTTTCTCTATAAAAAGAGAACTTTCAATTCATTTTTTCTTCACTCGAAATTTTTGGAAGCACACTACTCTTCCAAATGTTATGATGAAATTTGAAAGGTTAGCTGCCTGTGAGCAGTAGGATAGCAAAAGGATCGGACACCCAAGCAATATGCCAAATGTTATGATGAAATTTGAAAGGCCAGAAATATGTACAGGAGAGAGGTCTCAACAAATGAGATGCACATCTGCTACAAATGCAGAACGTGAATGCAGCCAATAGATGAATTGCCTCTTTCCAAACTTCAAAAACAACGTTATATTCCTTTCGTTCATCTCTGAAACGACGACCGAAATCGAGTTATTATAGTGATACAACACCCCGATATTTCAACCCAATCCACATGACAACAGGTGGATGTGGAAGATAAGTTAAAGAGGGCCGATAGTTGGAAACTAAAATCAACCCTTCAACGAGTACTTCTTCCCCGAGAAAGGCTGGAACTTTGGCTCTTCTTTCTTCTCGGGTTGCTCTTGTTTCTTCTCCTTGGCAACTTCCTGGAAAAGAAAAACCAACCCACGTCAAAATGTCTTACCGGAAATGTCATCATTTCAACTTCTGGGTCAGAAAATAAAAGTACTGAAAATGTCACGATGTCATGAAATGAAGTACCTTTTTTGTGTCTGTCGTACGGTTTGCATTTGAGCCAAACACAAGCTTTCCCTGCGCTTGGCGAGAGGTATTTTGTGAGCTAGACCCCGATGAAGGGCCTCCACCGTTGGAGACATCAGGCCCCTTACTTTTGGACCCAGAGGAGGAAACTGGTAGAGGCTGGTACTTCAGAGGTTTCCCATCCAAACGTCTCCCTGCACCTGTAAAAGGGTTAAATTTTGCTTCAGCCTCAGCTGAAGCCTCTTGACCTGCACAAACTCAATTGATTCTTAATTTACTCGAGGATAGAAAAAGGTTCTAAAGAGTCCTGCTCCAGAAACAAACACAGATCCATGCCAAAAGAGTAAAACCGAGGTAGTTTCTGCCAGACCAGTCAGATCCACCACATCGGGATCCAGATAGTACATCGACATACCATCCTAGTGTAGGAGCAAAATCAACCATGATATAAAATGTACTGGCGAGAAATGTTGGGCTCTTTACAAACTAAAATAAACATACTTTGTCTCTACTTCCCTTTTTTTTATTAGTACTTTTTGTCTCTCTTTCTTCCTCTCAATTTCCGTCGTTAAGAGAATTGATAACCTTACGAGGGACTTTCTTTTGAAATGGAATGAGGAGTCTCCCAATCACATTTTAGTTGGATTGTGGGTTGTGGAGAGGTGCCACTTCGAGAGAACTTCTCACAATTATTTAAATTGGCTGTGGATATAGAGGCTACGGTCTCAGATTACGTGACTTTAGCAGCTGGGTGTCAGGCATGGATGGCAGCGCGCACATGAGGAGTAAGAGAACAGGAGAAGAGGTAATGTGAGAGAGGAGGTAGAGGTAACTAGAAGAAGATACAGAAATGCACTGGCTAAAGAAGGGAAGATAGAAGAAAATTCTGTTATCTCTTCTGCGTTGAGGTAGAGTCCAGACCCATTAGATTGAAGACACATGGCGATATCACATGCTTGGACACGCTGGCTTGTTTGATAGGAGGAGACTACGGTCCCCCGCGTCCTGAATGATACGCCCCAGTAGAAGACGCATATGAGCATCACTATCATCAGTAGCTGATTTTAAATGTCTAAGAAGGATGCAGAATACATTGCGACTTTGAGAAAGGCTTTTGAAGGTTGCTATTTGCCAAGTTTGGGATAGTCTAGGTAATGCCAAGATCACTTACAGATCTTCTGTTGAGTTGGGATAGGGCAAGGGTGTCAAGAAGGATTTGGAAGAAGTGGAGATTAGCACCTCATGTGGTTCATTTGATTGTGTCAAGCCTCTTATCAATATCACTTTTGTGATTGATTTTTTCCTTTCATACTTGGTTATCTTGTACGGCTAGGACACTTTCTTGGTGCTCTGGCCTCTCTTTTTGCTTGTAATTACCTAATTGGGTTGCCCATTCTTGGGTCTCATGTATAACCACAGACTTGGTAGGAAGCTCTATAAGAATAAAGAAAACATGTGGCTTAAGTGAGTTGGGCATTACCGTTAACGGACAACAGTCATTACCATTACCTATACAACAGGTATATGTACGTATCGAACCTCGCTAACTTCTCAGATAACAAATACAGTTAAGCATATATACGATGGAACATAATTGTCAGAAAGAGAAAAGCCAATAACTGAAAAGGTAAAACCAAAAGAAAAGATGTGCACCTTCTGCTGGTGCCTTACTAGAAGGAATAGATGCTGAAGGTTTTTCAGGTTCTTTATAATCAAGGGGAGGAGCAAAATCCACCTCGCAATCTGTCTCAATGATACTTATTGCATGAGAAGGTTTTGATTCAATGATATCTATATAATACTTCTTATTATTGTATGCCACCATAATACTGTCCCCTGTGGTTAAGCAAGAAAAGCTCCTCAGTGTTGTCTCCAAGCTGCATTATAAAAGAACAGAAATGAAATTAAGTAATGTATTACTTTGCAGCATAAGTACTTCACAAATTGTCAAAATGGCAAACCTCTAACTCTAAGAATACAGTTCCCTAATCCCCTTCAACATTGGGTGACCATCTATAGTTAGCAAAACTTTAGCTTTTATGGTGATTTGGTTAACGACATTTTTTACTATTAAAATTTAAAAAGGTGGCAGAATGAACTCCACAACATGAAAAGTTTGCCAACATTCAGAAATAAGATAAAACCTAAAAACAAAAGATGTCGAAAGATAGAAAGTGTATTCACTTTGTAATATTGTCAGCTGCCTTGAAAATTGTCTCACCAACGCCATAAAAACTCATTATCCAATGAAGTAATTTCTTGCCTTTCGTACTGGGCAAGTGGCGTCCATCCAAGTCAATTTTCTAACTTTTTCTGCAACGGTGCAACTTTTACCGTGTCCAAATATGTGCTCATTACTTATACTATCCTTTCTTTCCAACCACTCTCGGAAAGTCCAGGCTTTAGACACATTAACAACATACAACATGGGACCCATCTTTAACGCACCTTCAATTTCCCAAAGCTGTTTATCCAAAAGGAGTTGTAGGCACTATTAACTCAGTCAGCTTGAATGCGCCCTTCTATTTTAAAAGGAGTTGTTTTACACATTAATGTTAACTTCTCTAAAGATGATCAAGTCAAGAGCTAAACACTCACTAATAGACATGTTGTGTGGTGCTTAAAACTGGTAGAAATGCTGTTTAAGTAGCTTTTAACTTGATTGCTGCATTAAGATGGCGTAAAAACTAATAGAAGCTGAACATAACAAATAGACAAGTTTTAAAGAAAAAAAAAATACAGTCCTTTAGCTGACTTACATGGCCTTTGGGTTGGAGATATCCAAAAAGTCACTTGTGTGGGGTTGCAATTTAACATATGTACCCTTTGGAAGAGTTGCATTTTTCACTCGCACTATGTCTCCTTCTTGTAAGAGTAAATTCTCCATCATCTACAAGGAAAAAATATAAAGTATATCCATGAGAGCTGGGTTTGGGGGAGGCTCTGCACAGTGAAAGTCAAGACAGCCAACACAAACATAAATGGATGCCTACCCAATATGGCATGTAAATCATGCCTTCCTCAGCAATAAACTCCAAAACCCCACAGTGAGAAACTCGCTCGACAGCAATATTGCGAAGCTCAAATAACATTGGATAATCGATGTGAAGAGATGCTGTAATCAGAATCTATCTTTCATCAAGAATAGGAGAGGATGCACATTAAATTGGAGATAAAAAGTACAAAGAGATCAACTAACCAAGGCGGTCAAGGGCCGACGGAGGCATTATAACTGAGAAAAAAAGAAATGCAAAAGATGATTTTAACGACAATCACAACTTCATCCAGCAACTACCTAAAGTTATTGAGCGATTAACGGTAAATTAATAGAAATTTGGTACTTACTTTTATCACCATTTTCCAGCTGTGGCTGCGACATAGGAAAGAGGATCGTATTAGATAAAAAAATCAATTAACATGAAAAATCAATCAAAATGACATCCCAAGTACACTCATATTTTTTTTCCTTCAGGAGGGGTGGCGGGGTTGGTGGAAATCATGTTTTATTTTCAACAGGAAAAGGCAGCTATAAGCGAATGCTGAGTGGATAGGGCTCCCAACCTTATCGATAAAAGATGCAGGGTAGCATCTATATGTTTGCTCAAAGGATGTTCCATGATATCCATAACCATCGAAAAACTGCAGTATAACAGCCACATGGTGAAAACTTCAGTGATAAGATAACTGGGTGCACTTTCATGTATGACCTACGATGCTTTGTATGAAAAATACAACACATAAAACTTCAGAAATGTGCAAATTACATTGTTAAGCAACAGCAAAAAGAAATAAGTATTCAATCGCATGCCAAACTACTTATCCACCCCCTTTGCCAACACATAGGAAGAGCCTACAAATTATAACCTAAGAACGAAAGAGTTGATAGATGGTAGCTCAACTCATCAAATGTAAACTAAAAAGAATTTCATAAAAAAAGTAACAATGTGTAAACTAAAAAGTTCACAATTAGTGAAAAGAAAACTAACTAAATCATTTAAGAACTGAAAATTCTATATAAATGCCAATCCACTTGAACAACTACAATACACAAACCCAATATAGGGTTGTAAGAAACTAAACCGAACTTATCTGGCTAATTCAAGAACAAAAATCAAACACCGGTTCCTCGTGTCAAGAAAAAGGCCAGTACACGTACTACATTCAAAAAAAAATTTCACAAGGTCAGTAGTAGATTTCTGTACTGCTCATGTTATACTAGTGTGCTCAGAAAAAACCTCAGTGGCATACATAGAACTGCTACTTCACCAGGAAGTACTACTTGCAAAGGTCGTAACAATCATACTAGGACAAACTAGGTAAAAATCACGCATCTTGTGTGTATCCAAAGTTTACTCCAAAATTCTACTGGTGAAACGCGGTATTCCAATTAGCAACTTCCAATAAAGCAATTCAAAAAACAAAATTACCATACCCATGCATCGATAACATACCATGATTACTTCCGCAGAATTGGCTAGCCGCTAAACCAACCGTTCACCGCTCTAGAAGAAAAAAGTTCCAATTTTTAGTTAAATATGCACACACACATTACTCCGATTGATCAACCACAATCGAAGTACTACTAATTTCAAAGAATCACACGTGCATACGCACACATATGACAACCTGATTAAGATGAGCCTATTACTAATGTATAGAATTTCGGATCGAGAAAATTGATTACCGCGTGATACCGTAAGTGGGATTTACAGCGTTGCTTGTGGGAAGCTCCTTGTCTTGAAGGATTAATTATATAGGGGAGGAATGAAAGAACAGAGACCGACTCCAGAAGGGGAATCGGAATCAGGGGGAGAGATGGAGAAAGTAACGAATGCTGAGATGCGCTAAGGTGCGTGTTGTTCACGCCAGGTGCGTGTGGTCCAAAATCCAAATACCTTTGGGCTTTCGGCATTCTTCGATCAATGTCTGTCCTCCAACCCTTCTCTCAATTGAACCCTAAACCCACACGAAAAGCCCATCCTTCAATAATTACCAATTTCCATGGCGAAGGCATAAATGTTGCTATGGCATAAAAAAACTTCTCTGTGTCATATTGTCAACTAATGAAAAAAGATAATTATGGTCTTTTTTCAAGCTTGCATACATTAATTCATTAAGGATAATGAGGTCATTTTGTTTGAAATGTACGACCATAATTCTTTTGTCTTTCTCCCCCAACCGTCACCGTTATGTCGGCGGCAGCTAGGGCTGTATAAGAACCGAACATGGGTGTGTTCGAACTCGGTTCGTTTAAGTTTCAGCATGTTCGAGCTCGACTTGAGTTCGTGACGGTGAAAATCGGGCTCAACTCGTTTAAAGTACGAGCCGAACTCGAGTTTCCGCATTCGTGTTCATTTCAATCAAATCCCTAAATTAATTCAAAATCCCCAAATCGTTTAAACAATCAAGCTATTCTCCAATAATAAGTCAAAAACAAGAACGGAGATACAACGAGGGATGCAAAAAAAAAAGCTGTAAAACAAAATCTCGATCGGTCGATCGATCGACGATGAATCTTTATGAATCAGCTCCCTCTTCAAGCCCTTGGCTTTGCAGCTTGAAAACATGCTTGAATCAGGCGACATAGGTTGAATTCGGCGACACATGTTGAATCCAACGTGATTAATTCTTAAATATATTTTTATAAGTGGGCTTAGGGTTTTAGGCTACTTAATTTTAAAGTCTGGCCTTCAGGTTTAAATTTTAATTTATATAGTTTATGTATATATTAATTCTTAAATATATTATAATTAATTTATTAATTAAATGAGCTGTTCGCGAACAAGTTTGTGAACATTTTGGAGTGTTCATGTTCGGCTCATTTAATAAACGAGCTCTAAAAACTTGTTCATGTTCGGTTCGTATATTATACGAACGAACATGAACAAGTTTTTAAGAGAACGAACCACGAGCCTTTCGTGAACGGCTCGATTCATTTACAGCCCTAGCGGCAGCCCCCACGGTCGCCCCACCCAATACCGCAGCAATGAACCACTGGCAGGATCTAACGAACCGCCAATAAGATTCAAGGACAAATGGAGTGGCAGTGTGTTCCCATCTCGCTGTTGTTCTTTGCTTCCTCGCTGTCGCCGCTGAATGCTTGTCGAATGATGTTGACGGCGAGGAAAAAAAGTTAACAATTAAGATTTTAATTGTTAATTGGTATCTTTACGTTACAATATTTTTACGAAATTTATTACCTCCATTTGTATATTGCATGGTCAAAGGACGAATTTAATACTTTTCATAATCGATGGACAAGAGTGTAGTTACATTCACCTCGAGGGGGTTAAGTTATATTTTTGCAATGAAATGTGTGTAACTACATTCTAACTTAAAGGGGGTTAAAATTACCTTCACCTCTGGGGGGGGGGGGGGGAGGGGGTTAAGTTATCTTTTTGCAATGAAATGCGTGTAACTACGTTCTAACCTAAAGGGGGTTTAGTAATATTTCGCAATGAAATATTACATGCAGGATTGTTACAAAGGCATGTTGGTTCTGTGCCATATAAAAGTTCTCAATGGCATAATAACACATCGATTTCTTTCATATTCAATTACTTTAAGCATAAGTATTGTTTTGAAGATTTGACTTTCAAATGGAGCCACTTGTTTGCAAATTTGACGAAAACCAAGGCACAAATTATAAAGACCGCTGCGACTAATGACAAATGTCGGTATTTCTTGCTTCAGCCTATCTCTATGAGCTTGACCTCTCAAAAATTTCTATTCAAGGTTGGAATGATCTATGACTCCATAACAATCACAGTCCCTGTATATCTTCTCGTAAGCAGCTCAAATTCAGTTAGCAAACACCCCAGCATTTCTCACACACATTGACCACTTTTCGGATACACAAATTAAAATGCAAAAGAAATCGTCCGTCGAATTTCAGACCAATCCACAAGGAGCACTACAAGGGAAGTCGTTACAGTCCCTAAATTTATTCTCATAAAGACAGTGATCTCATCAACAATTTATTATGAGAAGAGTCATTATAGTTATGAATATTGTACTAGAGTACGTACCATTTTTTTTCCCGTAAAATGGTACCTGCTGCTACCGGTACCGTCTCAAAATTTTCATTAACAATATACATATGTACTATTCATTTGTTGGCGAACTAACAATATATACATATATTTTTCACTCATAACTCCTCTAAAATAAACTGTTTGTCGTATAGAGCTTGAATTACCGTAATTTTCAAATCAACTATTTGTTCTCAGATAAGTTGTTTGTTCCCATACTATAATATTAGAAACAAATAACTTTTTTCAATTGAATTACCTCCTCTAAGATTATCTCCCATTTTTAGCGATCTCATTCGCAAATTCTTATGTAATAATAAGCATTTTGAGTTCAAAAATAAGTTGTTTATGCGTGTGTGCGTGTGTATAAAGTAGTACATCATATAGAAAGAATATAGATATTTGCTGTAATATAAACTATTGTGTAACTGTGACGGTTTATGCTTAATGTCACTCTCTTATTCACCAAAACACACACACACACACACACTCACATATAGATGAAAGAATATGATAAAAACTTTTAGATATGAATTAAATCAAAGATAAGTGAAGATTAAAAACTTACTAGGAAAAATTTTATAAATTGTAATGAATATTATGAGCAAGAGGCTTCACTTAGTATAATAGAACTCAACAGTATTTTTCTATATAGTCTTTATATGGTCAATTTATAATATTTCTAACAAACTTTGTTACTTTTATATTTTTTAAGGGACCGATACAAAACACTATATCTCGGCCGGTACGTAATTTTTGGCTGGTATCACCTGTACCGGCCGGTACAACCGGTACGGAGCGGTATTTTGACCGGTACAAAATTTAAGGGATACCGTACTAGTAAAAGGAAAAAACGGTACGTACCTCCCCGGTATAGCCGATATCGGTATGATACGATATTGATCACTATAATTTTAGTCTAAGTGCCCCCCCCCCCCCCCCCCCCCCGCCCCGGCTCGCAAGCACATCACTTGAGAAAAAAAGAGTGAGGCCATCAAGTAATTAAGAGCATATCACTACCTTATGACCACCCCAAATGCTTTATACCAACGAAAATTATAATCTGTAATTTACTCCGTGTCGTTCTGGTGCCCATATGGATCTTCAAGCCTTGTACCAAAAGGAGAAACAAAGGATTGGATCTTTTAGTCAGCAGAGACCAGGACGGGTCTCCACTGGATCGCCCAGTGCTTCTACACCTAGTGAAGATCTACAAAGTTTACATAGGACTACAACTTGGACGAACTTAAAGGCCAAAGCCCAACTCATCTACGGACCGCACAATATCCATCCACGTCCAGCTCATGAAAAGTTTGGTGAGCCCGAATTGAACACCAGCTATCCATAAGTTGTTCATGGTTAAAAAATAGCTTGTGTTATGCCTATTGATTACGTTCAAATCTACTAGTTAAGTCATAAGCTTTTGTTTACTTAATTTTTAAACATATATTTAGTATCCAATACTACTAAATAGTATAGTAAAATCTCCAAATAGATTTAAATATAAGCATTAAAACAAAGTAGTTGGGTAAGCTGAGTTTCTCATTGGACTAGGCAGCCCTAAAAAATTTTCGCCCATACCTAGTTCTAATGGGCTCAAAATTTTAAGCCCACATTAACAGACAGTTGCATAAAAAACTTAAAGCCAATTCAAACCACCTTGTTCATGTAAGTATACAATCTTCTCCAATCCACCTTGTGTACCCCCCCTAACCTTCGATTTTCCACGTAAACTTAAGTCATCCATTTCAGAAGAAGAAACAAGGTGGTTAGATATTACAAGAGTCTGCACATTTCTTGTTAAAACAACTTCCACCAGCAGAAGTCTCGAATTTTCAAGCGCAAGCATAAAGTCTCAAACCTTACTACATGCAAAACCGGAAGATATCTACAAGCCAGAGGTAGACCTGGCAAAATTTTACCCGCACCCGCGGGTAGATCCGGACCGCTGCCTAAAACGCGGGTACGGGTAGCAGAATTGACTATCCGCAAAAAACTGACCCGTATCAGGACCGAACAGTTTTGAGAGAACCCGGGCGGGTTGGGTGCGGGTTACCCGCGGTTTACCCGGTGACCTACTATATATACAAGGTAATGTTAGGGTTTCACATCCCTTTCTTCATTTCTCCTTAGCCGCCCACCTCAGAATTCCTCTCTCTATCTCTCTCTCTCTCTACCCCACCCTCGGAGTCTCTCAGCCGCCCACTAGATATGTACATCTAATCTCTTGCAGCCGCCGGCTTACGGCATCTCCAGCCTAACCAAGCCTTCCACCTCGCAAAAACTGACCACCGTCACCACCGGAGACCTGACTTCGTTTTGAAAACCCACCATCGCAAAACTGACCCACCGCCGCGGGCCTAAACAATCACCACCGCAAGCCGCCGACAGCCACAGAAGAAGCGGCAACAACTGATGCGCCTTGCTCCGATCTCCTCGCCGCCGATCGCCACCGTCGACCACCACTCAGACCCACACGCTTCAAGGCCACCACAGATCTGCCGATCTACTCCACAGATCTGCCACCAGTCTTTCATTGTTGTATTTTTTTATTATTGGTGGATGTAATTGTTGTATTTTGGATTATTTGTTTGCGGGAAATGTCCGACTGGGATTGTAATTTTGTTGAAATTTAATTATTTTATTTTAGATTATGGGTGGGGAATGGGGTATGGACGTATGGTATGTTCTTTAACATGTTATTTTGGTATATTTTGTGTTTCGTTGTATCTAATTTTTCTGAATTTGAAATAATTCTAACAACTATTAATATAAAGAGCTGAATACTTTCTGAAAAAAGAAAAGAAACAAAAAGAAAATAAATATGTCTAAGTAGATAGAAGTTTTGTTAATTTAAAAATTTCAATTATTTACCCGCGGGTAATATCCGACCCGGTGGGTAGGGTATGAGTATAGAAAAAGACTATCCGGAAAACCGGGTAAATTTTACCCGGGCCGTTTTATCCATACCCGACCGGGTATTACCCGTACCCGGCGGTTTGACCCGTTTGCCAGGTCTAGCCAGAGGTGCTCAATTCGCTGCTCTTTGAACCCATCTGAACCGAAACGTACGAATATAAGTCTAGCCAGTCACATAAATCTCAAAGGAGGATACATAGAATTGAGAGATAAAGGCTTGATCAATGTTAAAAAACACACAAAAAGAACAAGGAAAAAACTTCGTTCTTCCTTGCTGTGCCATTAACATTCCACAGTTATCGAGCGTTTCCCTTCTTCTTTTTCTCGTTATTTAGTCGGCTACTCGTACATTTCCCGTAATCCCCATCCCCATTTTTATAAAGCTACAAAATATAAAGGATGGTACAATTCTAAGTGGTTCCTAACTTAAAAGTTACCAGCAATTTACATACATTACTACAAATTGAACAGGCGGAGGACTTGGTATATCACCAACATTACGTGATGTGCATCATTCATCTCGAAGTAAAGAAGATGGAAGATGGTGCGGTGATGCAGACATGTATCTTTCAAAAGAGAAGAGCTTGTGCTCCTGTTCAATCTGGTGCATATGTTCTAATCCATTGGACGATAAACAATCAGAGGTATCGACCTTGCTCAGAAAGGGTTCCAATCATGTTATACTGGGTCAAAAACTGCATGCATACAAGATAGCCTCAGAATTTTAATAACAATACGGGGGAAAAAGAAAGAAATTGTCACAAAGCAAGTCAGTCAAAAGTTCCAGAACGCTTCGAAAGAACCCCCAACGTTATACAGGAGGTAACTTCAAACGGCACACACAAACCTTGGAGTTGCTACATTTTCCATCTTCAAAATTTTCACGTTTGAAGAGTCGATTAGCATACCAGATTAAACAACCATGCGCAATGAACTTTATACGAGGTGATAACTGATTCACAATAGCATGACACACCATGAAGATGCCCTGGTTTCTTCAAAATCAACACAGTAAGTCCCACCTGACATTAATTGGTGAAGTCAGAAATGTGGACTGATCTATATGCCAGGTTGCTAACAAGGAGGTGCTGAGGCCATGAAAAGTGAAATAGGAGTAGCCATTTGTTCATAAAATTCATTGACTACAATGTTCCAGAGAACTGGGGCTAGCGTTGCAGGCATTCAGTTTACTCCAGTGTCAGCAATAAGCCAAATGCGTCCCTACGGTTCCATAATAGCTTCATCAATATCACCATTGAGTTCATTTTTTTTTGCGGGCCGGGGGGGGGGGGGGGGGGGGGGGTGGGAGTGGAAGGAATCAGAGAAACCTTTGCAAAGATATATCTCTCACCTCTCACATTAGCAAAAGATACATTTCTGTTTCGCTATTCTACTTCATCCAAAATAAAACGGACTCCAGTATAACTCACGGGTAGACGGAAGAATTCTTGAAGATTAAAAAGATTACTTGATGCAGAAGTTCTGAAAAATCCACATGAGCCTGTGTATATCAAGAAGTCTTCATCACTGGCTGATAAACAAGGAAATGCATATTACTCAGCCAAAATTCAGCAAGAAAAAAACCTTCTACTGCAGTTCAGCATCGCACCTCTTCCATTATGGCACAAAGCAAGATAATGTTAGGTACAACATCAAGGTCTTCAAAAAGAAGAAGAAGCGATGTCAAAACATATAGTTCCAACTCTAACCAACACATCTTGGGGTTCAGGTA
Source organism: Escallonia herrerae (assembly GCA_033070095.1). Classification (NCBI taxonomy): domain Eukaryota; kingdom Viridiplantae; phylum Streptophyta; class Magnoliopsida; order Escalloniales; family Escalloniaceae; genus Escallonia; species Escallonia herrerae. The sequence continues at coordinate 360,201 of JAVXUP010000394.1, read as the reverse complement.
TGCAGTTGAGTAAAACAAATCCATAGCCTGGTGAAGAAACAAGTAGCATGAATCCAAATTCCCCATCATCCTATAAAGGGAACTCTGCAACCACATCAGTGATAGTGGCTTCGCAGTGCTGTCATTTTGCTGATTCTGCAATTTCTGTATCAAATGTGTTGCAAACTTAAAAACTCGTGTTTCAAGGAAGGAAAAGTCAAGACTAATCGTCTCAATGTGTTGCATGTTTTTTTCATCCTTAAATACATCAGTACTCGACTGCGGTGAACGTCATACCACCAAGTCCTTGTAGGCTTGTAGTACAGGTGTACACTTATTTTATCTGCGCGATCATGGGAGTCTTCGGACCAGCGCATCTCTTATAGAAAGATTAATGTCCAAGAATCACATATTTAACCGCTCATCCTAGCAGAATTTCAACTTAAAATGGTTACTATAAAAGGCTTGAGTAATGAATCTGCCAGAATATTCAACATTAGCAACTTGATTTAGAATGTCTCAGTTGAACGTTCCTCCAAAATTCAGCAGGTTGCCTTGCAGTAGAAATCACAACAGGCAGACGGTCAGGAAAAACATAATAAAGATAGAAGAAGGTAAGAGAGAACTGCCAAACACCACATACTACAATTCTCAATTATAGGCAGCGGGAGCGGGTCTTCCACAAGAACAAAAAGGCCCATCCTGCTTACATCTTGTCAGGCAACTTTGATCTCAAGCACTCATATTAGTATACAACAGGCATACAGACAGAAACAGATCAATGGAACAAGGTGACAGATTGATAACAGCTAAACACTACACATGCTGCAACTCTCAAACACAGGCTGCAGGCAACAGGTCCACTACAAAAACACGTTCATGGCAAGCGCTCTCATGCATGTTTTACATGAACCAGATCAATTAGGCACCATTAACATTGAGGTACCGTAGAGGATCCAATTGGTAGACTAACCATCCTTCAAATGCGGGAAGAAATTCCCTATTCTATGACTTCATATCAATTAAAAGTTTCCTACACGCTCCGAGTAATTTCTCATGCAACTTAAATTCTTAATAATAAATTTCATCATTCAAACACGCAGTTCATACTTTGAAACAGAAGTCCGGAGCAATGTCAAACCCTACTTGTTTTTCTTTATTAGTGATTAGTTAGTACTCAGCATACACCAATTCCTGTCAGAATGTTTCAAACAAAAGAACGGTGTAACCTGTAGGTATAAAATAACTGTGTAGCCAGTAGCTTCTCAAAGATTGTTCGTCGTTTTTTTATCCCTGCATCCCGACACCATAGATAGTGAAAGCTCAAATCATCCACTTGTACAGCATAAAACAAATGTTTCCTGCAATTCAACTTGTTCACAATCTCTTATACAGCAATTCACGATTCCACACATTTCTTACCATCAACACCCATGCGTTTCTCACAAGTCGGAATAACCACAGAATACACGTTTATCCAATCTTGACCACAAAGCCTTGAGGCTGTGACGAGAAGATAATCTCCACGAGATTGTGGCTGAGAATTTACTTGCTTCTTGGAAGGACCAATGACAGCACTGCCTCTAGCGATGACACTTCAACATGGTAGAGACAGCAGGACGGTCATAGATAACTAAAACCCCCAAGAGCAACTCAACCAGAAGCATGAATGAGCAACCAGTTACTAATTGCTTTTTACAACTCCACGAAGGAAAATGATGCGCAAATTAGTAAGGGTTCACATTTGCAATCTGATCGAGTCACGATCAGAGCAAATCATCCAACGAACGAGTCAACAAAACAACTGTTATCCGTCAAACGAATTCCAAATACACGCGTTTGTAGATCGTCGTACATTTTAATTGACTCACAAAGTTGTACACAACCTAGTCTGCGGTCAATAGGCAAACAACACTTCCCCCATCAGATAGGACAAAGAGTAAGACAACTGAACACCCCCCACCCCCAACAACACACCCCAAAACCCCCACCCAACCCCAAAAAAGAAAAAAGAAAAAAAAACATAACAGCTGAGATTACGAATCTACAAATCCAACTTTCCAAAAGCGACGGCGTTTCCATTTCTGTTTCTATTTCACCATCCCAATTCCATTTCCTCTTGGCACACAGAGAATAGCAGAACCAAACTAGAAGGCCCTACATAGGCTCACATAGTCACATGTGAAAATGGAAGATATGACTTCACAAAGCTACCACTCATGATGCGAAAGCTCAAATGCATGTAAGTGAAAACAAAGTTATCAAGGACTACCTTTTAAAACTGAGTCTACAAAAAGTTCTACCAAATAGAGATAAACAGCCTGCAGAAGAAGAGGGGAATTTGGTACCGAATTAACATGGACTTGTTCGGTTGAGTCCCCTCAGTTCTCCACAAAATGCAAAACACTGTTCTGCTTGTTACATAATGTTCACCATGAACTAAAAGAGAAATGAACAACTCAAGAAAACAAAAGTTAAAACAGACGACCTCAACGACAAACAAACCACTTGAAGGAAATTCTGATGATGGAGATGCCAAGCCAACTCAAGCACAGCAATAAGACCACATCTCGTCCTCGCCAGAGCCGGTTTCAGCAACACTGCCGTAATTGTCCTCATTGCCATAGTAATAGCCGTTGTTACCATTGGCAGCAGTCAAGCAGCAAGAGGAAGCTGGCAGAAGATAGGGCATGCTGTGAAACGAACGGGCAAGACCGCCCGCAAGGGAAGCCAGGGCCATGTCGTCGTGCACAAACTCCTCTGCCCGGTGCTTCAGCGTCTCGAACATTAGCTCGGGCTCGTGCTGCATCATCCGGAGCACATCCGAAGAGGAAGGTCCAGGCACCGCGCGCGTCACTGCAAAGCTGTGAGGGCCGTCGCTCTGCGACACACGCACGACGCTGGGCCCACCAAACAAGTTGTGAACTCCCCCGAGGGCCTCCTCGTAAGCCCCACCCAAGAACATCCCCAAGTAGTACCGCCCTCCGGCACCAGACACACCTCCAGACCCTTCCAAATCATGCAGCGGCAAGCTTGACTCGCCGCCGATGAACTTATTAATCTTCCCATCACTGTCACACGTCAAGTCCGACAATATCCCCCTCACCCCCGGCCGTTGATCCAGCCTATGGATGGGAACAATCGGGAACAGCTGCTCAATACCCCAGAAATCAGGAATTGAAGTAAAAACAGATAGATTAACATGATAAGTGCGAACGGGATCAGAAGCCCCGAGGCCCCCAACCGCCTTTGAAACCAAATCACATAAGCCATCAACATCTGCCAATTGCTCAATATCCAACGACCCTTCCTTAAATTTCTCAACGCACCTCTGCTTAAGCTGATCAGCAAAGAGCAAACAGGTGTCATACTCACCGCGAATTGCAGCATCAAATAAATACCTATAGTCCAATAGAGCATCTTCAGGAAGCCGCTCAACGAAATTCTGAAGACTGAGGGAAGACATGGGCGGAACATCATATGCACTTGTGGAAACCGCCTCGAATATCAGAACAGAATGGTGCGAGACAATTGCACGGCCGCTTTCGCTGCAGATAATTGGATGTTTAACAGACTTGCGGTCGCAAACGAACCGTACGGCCTGAACAACTGCGGCCGCATACTCCTCAAGCCCGTACGAGACGGACATGTCACAATCGGAAGACTTTGAGCCGTCGTAATCAATCCCAAGGCCACCTCCGATATCAATGACCTTCATGGAAGCGCCAAGGCGGACTAATTCGCAATAAACTTGAGCGGCCTCGCCTATGCCATCTGCCAGCAAGGTGGTCGTTGGGATCTGAGATCCGATGTGGAAATGCAGCAGTTGGAAACAGTCAAGCATACCACATTTTCCGAGCTTCTTCACTACTCGCAGAATTTGTGTAGTTGTCAATCCGAATTTCCCTTTCTCGCCAGACGTCGACCCGAAATGGCCAGAATGTTTGGTCCGCAGCTTGGCCCGAACCCCAATTATGGGCCGAACCGCGAGCTTTTGGCTTAAATCGATCACCAGATCGATCTCTTCCTCTTGTTCGAGCACAATCACTGCATTCAAAAGAAGCTTTCTTGCCACCAAAGCAAGAGAAATGTATTCGGCATCTTTGAAGCCGTTACAAATCAGAAGGGAGTCGGGGCTTCCTTTGCAGAGGCAGCTCATGGCGAGGAGGAGCTCTGGTTTGGATCCAGCCTCCAAGCCGAACCGGAATGACGACCCGAATTTGACGATGTCTTCGACCACGAACCGGTCCTGGTTGCATTTTACGGGGTAAACGCCTTGGTAGTGGTTTCCATAGCCTTGCGACTGGATCGCAAAATCGAAAGCGGATTGAAGCGACTCCAGCCGGTTCTTGAGAACGTCGGGGAACCGGACAATCAGAGGGAGCTGTAACCCTAGCCCGCCGGAAGACCTGGGGTCCGAGGCCTTCTTCACAACCTTCATCAAATCAATCTCTTGGTGAGACATGGTGTCCGTTCCGTACGGACGGACGGCAACGTTGCCGGAGGAGTTTACGGAGAAGTAGGGGGCGCCCCATCCGTCGATCTTGTAGAGGGACGAGGAGAGTGATGGGGACCAAGGGGAGAGGTCGGGGGTGGTAGTGTTTGTCAGTGGAGGTACGCCGGAGAATGGCTCCGGCGCTGGAAGAGAGTTATCCCAGGCAAAGGCGGCGGCGGCATAGCCGGGAGGAGGAGGAGGAACGGCGGCATCAACGCAGCACGCCAGGGCCGGCATCTCTTCCCCGATCTGTTTATCGGATCGAGAAAAGAATCAAAGAATGGTTTAGAAGGGTGTTTTTGCCAAGGTTTGTAAAGGTAGGGGGCTTTAGAACCCGCCGAGGCCGGAGCCCCGGCTACCCCCTCAAAAGAAGCAGAAAGGGATCTGAATCAAAAGAGAACGGACCCCGAGCTCACCCCTAAAAAGTACAGATATCCCCACGCCTACTCAGAAGAAGATAAATGTTTACAGAGACGAAAAGATGCAGAATACGAAGAACGGACACGGAACTCAAATCTAAGCACCGAATACGAATCTCACCATGCAGGTGCAGATCTTAATATACAAAAAAAAAAAGGACTCACAGAAAGAGAGCCTAAGCGGAAAATTCGCCGAAAAATTAGGGGGCAGATGAGAAAAATGTAGCGGCGAGGGGAAATGGGGGGCTAGGGTTTGAGATTACGTTTCAAATAGGAGGGTTTCAGGAATGTGAAGTGAGCGAGATTTGCATGAGAGTCGATGGCCGTTTAAATAGGAGGTTGGGGTAAGGGTTGCCCGTAGGCCCAGGTATCCTCCGAATTAAATATCTTTTTTATCTCTTTAGTTTATTGTTTAAGGGATTTGGATCCCCTACGGTCATGTCATGTCCGTGGGATTTGGATCCCCTCCTCCTGTAACTCAAGTTGTACCCATGCCGTTGAGAAGGGGGGAGAGAGAGGGAAGAAATTACTCTGTCTCCCTTCCCTCTCTCTCCCCTTCTCTCACAGAAATGGGTACAGCACTCATGATGTAACCCATGATTACAGCAGGTAATTCAAATCCGTTACACCGATGCTCTGAGAAGGGAAGGGAGGGGTTATGTTTTCTCTCTCTTCCCTCCCTTACAGACTATGTGGACAGCACCCCTGTTGTAACCAGTAGGAAATCCATATCATCCCCATTTAAGTGTTACTTTTATATTTTTAAAAATAAATAGGCATCATTAAATTAAAGTTAATCTTAACTTAAGTAATAATAACTGCCTAAAATATTTCAAAATGCTACACTCCGTATTACAAAGGTAAAACTATTTTGGTAATTAATTTGCTAAAAACAAAAGAAAAGTAGATAACAATTTCCTTTTTTGTGTTTGTCAATTCAATTTTTGCTTTGAAATTTTCTTTTGAAAGGTTGTCTCTGTATGGGGGCGGTTGAGGGGCCCCAGATTCTTTTACGGAGGTTCAACAGCGGCGGGTTGCCGCGTGGACCCGAGTGTGTGGGGCCCGATTTCAGAGTTCTCTAACTTGAGTAAAGATAAGATCGGGTTCGGGCCCTTCGGGCCCTTCGGGGCTAATGGGCTATGGATTCGGTACATATCGGGAGAATTCGAGGAGGTACAAAACCCTACAAATGAAGCGAAAGCGGCACGAAGTTTCGTATAACCCGGATCATCCTAAAGGGATCCGATTGCGCCACGTCATGATACACTAACGGTCGTCTTCCTGTTTAGATTCCCTGACGCGTTCAGGTAATCACTTTAGTGACTTTACCTTTTGTATCATTTGTACTTGAATAAAAAACCAAAAATTGAAAATTCTCTGTTATGCACAAACTGAAATAAGAAATTATGGCTAAATGCAGTTTTGTAAATGGATGTTCCTTTAGGGAGAATAATATTCAGACAACACTTTTTTATACACTTCAACAATACAAAGACTAGGATCTTATAATACGTAGTGTACTGTGATACAAATTGTTGATAAATGCACTATAATGACATGATGTTCCACGTCGTTTATACAAATGATCGGTACAACTACTGCACTAATCTCCTCCGGTCCCTTCAGTTGTGCAAGCAAAAGATTAGAATTCGTATAAAGAAAAATATGTTTAAGATGATGTTGTTTTTCCCACTAAAGAGTTTGTGAAGTGAAGGAATCTCGTGAATAATAAGAAGATGCATATGAGCCCAAACGGTGTCCCAGCGGTTTTGAGATATAAATGTCCACGCCTAATCGTTGCCTATATTGTTAAAAATGAGATCCGGTGTAGATAAAACAAGTCAATCGACGCGGGCAGGAGCATAACTGCTAATGAAAATTGTATGATGTGTCAGATTTCAGGTCGAACGAAAAGAGCCTAGAGAGCCTACTAAATCATCGGGATGTTAGCTCTGACAGGTTCGTAGACTTTCCTGCCCAGCATGTCTAAAGTGTTCTTGAAGGCATATTTGTGACCCAATATTCCTTCAAGGAAAGAGAATGATATCGAAACGACACTTTTATGCACTTACACTTCACTTTTTTTCTATGAAAAATTATTATCTACTCAACTCTAGATTTCTTTATAAAGTCAATACCGCGCTTTTATAACCAATACTCCATTAGCAATAATACATTAACTTTCAATTGAAGATGGCTAAGACTGTAATTCCTTTTATCAAAAGAGAGTGGATTGTCGAAATCATTTACCTTTATTATAGAAATCAAAATTAAGTTGCTTCCTTACCAATTGCACTTTCCTAATGTGCTTTTTCTTGTCTAAATTTAGGAGTTTTCTTTGATTTTATGGGTTGGCGTTATAGTTAACCACACTTCTTTTCTTAGTTAGATCCTCACAGTTTAAACTAAGTAAATAACACTTGTTTTTTTTTTTGGTAGATATTGTCAATAACCTCATGCGTATGCTCTTTGCTTAACTTCATGAGGAAGCTCAGAAATTGTTATTTAGAAATTTTTACTTCAAAAAAGAAGCTCCTATCAAGCTATTGGGTTCATAATTCGAATTCAAGTACAAGAAGTGTGGCGTATCATACGCGAAATTAAAGAGTCTATTTGTAATTAAAATACAAGAAGTGTCGCATATTGTATCACTTTTCTTTTAATTAAACTGTGGCTAGTGATACTTTGATTCCAAAATTACGAGCATCAAAGTATCGCGTCATTGACTTTATGTGCTTTGTGTTTAATACGTTAAACCAAAATATTAGAAGGTAAACTTTTCCTTGAGTAGAGTGATCAAAATTTTTTCTCATACGAGCACGATTTCCTGCAACCAAAAATAGATATAAAAAAGTAAAATGATATGAGGGAACTTGCAGAAACGGAAAATGAAAGAAGTATGGGAAAAGGTGAATACACCTGCCTCGGCTAACCTTATCCCCAAGAGAATCTCCATTTTTATTTGACGCCTTTACTTTTATATCATTAATTAATAAAAAGAAAATTAAAAGAGGAAGAAACATCTCCTTGAAAATATTGGACACATTTTTGTTCACGGGATGCGGGAGTTGGCGCTCTTTGACGCGCATAGCACACGACAAAGAAACGGTGGAACTGGTCAAGTGGGACTAACATAGTTTAAATGTGAGGCCCACCAAATACACACAAGAAAAACGCCACCAGGCTCGTTTCTGGTAGCCATCTAAGTCTGATTGAAATCACTTATAATTTTAATTTTCAGTTTCTACAAAAATAAAAATCATTTTAATTATATGTGTTTGATTCTTTAATTTTTTTTTTATTTTTTTATTATTTAATTATTATTTTTTTGAATTTTTTCTTTGGTGGTGGTGGTGGTGTTGGGGGCGTGGGGGGGGGGGGGGGGCGGTGGGACGCGATAGGGGGAAGGCGGTGGCAGCGGTTGCTATAGAGGTGTCAAATGGGCCGGGCGGCCTGCGGGCTGGCCCAGCCCGGCCCTTTTTTGGCCCGAGCCGGCCCGGCCCTTTTTTGGGCCCGGACTGGCCCTAACCCTTAGGGCTAGGGCTAGGCCTAACTTTTTGAGAAACAGGCCCACCCGGCCCTAAAATAGCCCGGATTTGGCCCGGCCCTCTTTTGGCCCAAAAAATGACAATTTCAGTTTTTTTTTTTAAACTAAGGTGTATTTGCTTACCTTCTATGACTAAAATGTAGAAGAAATCTATTACTTTTAGATCATTAGTGAGAATAACTAAGGTGTATTTGTTATTTTGAATAACAAAAAAAAATTGGGCCTGGGCTCGGCCCAAGCCCGACCCTAAATGTTGGGCCTAGGGCCTGGGCTTGGACTGGGCCCAGATTTCCCTCATTCTGGCCCGGCCTGTTTGACAGCGGCCCTGGCCCTGTTTTCTGGAGGCCCGATGGACTCGGGCCGGGCCGGCCCAAGCCCGGCCCATTTGACACCTCTAGGTTACTATGCTCTCAAAACAAAACCAAAACTCCAAAAATGGGAGTTTTAAAAAACAGTTATGTTTTAAATTTTGATTTTCAAAACTGAAGGGAAAAAAAACTGTGTACCACCCACGTTTTTTTCTCCGGTTTACAAAAGTGGAGAAAAAACTAAAAACTTAAGTGATTTCAAGCGCTACCTATATTTTAGTAAGACCAGAATTCTCTTATGTGCAACAAAATGCCATACGATATTAAGTGACAAAAAATTATTACTTAAAATGTTTTATCGTTGTTACTGAAATCTATAATGAAATTTTTTGTCGATAAAACATTTAGTGACATTGTTTTGTATAGCACCTTTGATCCTGATCTGTTTTATTTCGGCCAAGACTATTTCAAAACTTACGTTTATTGCGTAAACACTTTTTCATATATAATAAAGTGATTGAATCTGCTTTAAAATGCTCAAAATTAATTTAATCTGGCATTCTTATTTTCTTGGATTTTGAATTAATCACTTTTGAAGAACAGAGTTGACCTAGACAATTACCAAAGTATTTTAAAATATGTGTAGTAATTAAGTACCCGTGATACATTATTTGGTCATTTGTGACGTTGAGCCTTCTTTCAGCATTTATTACTCACACCTTCCATGACTTTCAACTAATTATGTTTGAGAACTAATTTTAATGTAATCAAAAAATTACTTTTGATAACTCAAATGGCCATTGAAGCGCCTTCTAATAAAAAAGCATGTAAAAGTGTTGAACGTAGTTTTCAAAATGCTCATACATCTATCATCCTCCCTTGATGGTTCTGCATAATGCAAAGTAACTTTTTTGTACCACTTTATGATAAAGATCGAATTCGGCAGTGGATAGTCTCACCAGACCTAAAAAAACTCACCAAATGTGAAAAAAAATAAAAATGAATGGTTTCAGAATAATATTCAGCATTGTAACCGTCTACTTCTCTTAGTCCCTTCGTAAATCATGTTAGCACCCATACCCCCTCCAATGGTCCAAACTGGTCAAGATCAATGGTCCAAGAGGACCAAGACCATGCAACATGTATTAAGAGGTAGATTTAATTAAAGATCAATAGAAAAGAGGCAACTTGTAATGTCTAAGATCTATTTGCCGGCATACTGAGAAAAACCATTTTTAAGTGGTGAAGTATATTAATATGTAGAATCATAACAAAAATAAGACAATACATGAGAAGGAAAAGGTATAAATCTACAACCTTAAAGACATTTTAGCCAAACACTAGATCATTCGATTGACATGCCATACACCCGAACCAGCCTTAAGGACATATATATATATGGCATATTCATAATGGGATAAATCATTGGGTTCGTAAAGAGAATGTGAGAGGGCAACCTTGAACCAGCCTTAAGGACGATGGCAGAGTCGAAAGGTTAGCTGCACTTATTGAGGAGGGCTTTGAGAGAGAGAGAGAGAGAGAGAGATTAATACTTTAGAGGTCTAATAGTCCGACGTTTTTACAGTGTAGTTTTGATCTATACATATAATGGATTGAGAACATCTTGAGGCATGCATATATGTCGCTGATTTGATTAACTCATGACGTTGGTAGAGACCAGGATTCATAAGCTAAAAATGCTACGCTTGACGTGTAGACCATGCCTAAAAGGGTGGCTTACGTTCAATCAGTCGCTTGCTTCTAAGTATCATTAAATGCTCACTTAGTCCGCCGACTGGGTTTGATATTGCATTGAATGCATCCCTAATATGCGGTGGCGGAGTCAGAATTTCACCTCAGGGGTGCTAAAAATATAACGAAATCAATAAATTTTTTAATAAGTAAAATAACACAAAAGAAAAAGTGCATTTCTCAATAATACACAAAAAAAAATATACGAAAAAGCATGAATTGGACAATCGAATGTCCATGTCCACTGTATCTTTATAGTTCAGGGAGTTGGATTTTGACAAACGAATTAGGATGTTTCAGCCCATTCAATCACTTTTAGCAATGAATTATATGATTTTTGGTACTTCAATACTTTGTTGTTAGGATTACCAACAAGTATATTCGTGGCCTAATTTGTCCTTTAATTTTCAAAACAAACTTTGGTACTAAAAGAATCTGAGGGGAATTAGTCACAAAGAAATCATATTCTAAAAGAACTTGGTTACAAATAAAGAGAGTAAATACAGTACATAACTTCTCAGATACGTGCCATAAGCATTAGCTCAAAGAACATGGTCAGGTAAAGACACAAAAAAACAAGGCAAAGAATCAGGGGCGGAGCTATCAAAGGCGGGATTTGAAGACATACATGATACAGACACAGGTAGAGTGAATTCTTGGCCGCGCCGGTAGAGTGAAGACTGAAGATTGTTCGTCAATCATCGCGACGCCGGTTGACTTGAGGTGAGGTAGTCGCCGTCGACGAGTAGATCTAGATGCCGGTCGACTTGAGGTGAGGTCATCGCCGTCGGTGCGTAGATATAGAATTCTAGATTCAGATCTAGACAGTCCAGATCGTGGCTTGTGTAGACGTGTAGTGGGCTCGTGGCGTGGCCGCCATCGCCGATCTGCGATTTGCCGGAGTGAGGCGCATGTGGCCATGATGGTGGGACTTGGGAGACGGTGAGAACTGAGAGAGACAGTGAGGTCGTGAAAGTTAAAACAGAGAGCCAGAGGAGGAGAGAGAGAGAGAGCTGCGATTGAAAATGAAATAAACTATATATATATTTTTAATTTTTTCCCAAAATTTGAGGGGGTACATTAGCCCCCCCCCCCCCCTCCCATACAAGCGTAGCTCCGCCCCTGCTAATATGCGTTAACAAGACCCCTCGATTGTAAAACTAAACACGCATGTGACCCGATTTCGGATGTTGTTTGGCATTCTTTCTCTCACTATTTTGCTCCCTAGTTAAGTTAGTCACATAACTACTTTAAAAACTTTTACAAATAATAGACGAAAAAATGCCACCACATTCAAACAATCCTTATAACATAACAATGATATCATTTAACAAAATAGAACCTAAAATATATGACGGTTTTGACATAGTGACATTATTGCCCATGACTTAAAAGATAATTGTTATGTTGCCTCTTATCTCCCCGGTCACTCTCGAGTGGAGTTGGCTCTTATGTTGCCTCTTATAATTGTTATGTCCACCTCGTGATGTGGAGTTGGTGGTCTTGGATGGGCAATAAAGTCATTATGCCATTCATGTCTTTTGTGAAATTTCATCATTTGGTCATGTACACTTACAGTTTCATACACCACGTCTCTGATCATGATTTTATCTTAATCTCAAGAACATAAGTGTAACTAACCCTAAAAAAGTATTGTAAAAATAACTGCACAATAATACTTGAGGTGATCCGAACTCATGGAATAAAGGATCCTTAGTAACAGATCTGAGGACTAAGTCGTCGTTCGAAAAAATATCTTATGTTAGAGTAGACACATCAGTACACAGACGATCAAGCAACTCACATCTAGTACATTCAACTATAATTAGCCAAAGCGTCTATGCGGATTGGGCTCCTACCAAGTTTTTAAAGAACTCGTCATATGTTGAATTGCAAAATCAGAAAATCTACATAATCATTTCGCACCGCCATTTACTGTACACTTCTAGAAGAGGCACTGAAGTGGGTGGCCAGTTGCAGACAGCCCCAGGTAAATTCGGATCGCTCGTGGGCTCCTCTGCTGGTTGCAAACGTCAATCAAGAGATTGAACACATTAAAATTTGCAATTAGCAGTTGAAAGAAGACTTTGGAGGACCGGTGAAATGGGGAAGTGAAGACTAAGGCCTAAGGGGAGGGGGTCCACTCAACCATCCACGTGCAAGCAAACTAGAAATTGTTAAAGATTGCCTTCTTTTACCCGTAACTCATTTTGTTTTCTTTGACTCATTGACTCGGACAAAGGACTGACTCGTGAATCATGAATTCCGAATCAAGAATTTGTTGGCTTTTAATTTGTTTGGGCACATGTCACATGGAATTGGACCTCTGTTTTTATTTTAATTTTATTGGGGGGGTTGGGCCCATGTTGATCTTTTGTTTGCCCAAATCGAAGGTATATATTGCAAATCTAATCATTGGTTACCAATGTTGACCACTGAATGCCCGCCGATGGTCCTGCTAGGGTCAAACCCAGTCCAACACGAGAGGTGCACTTGTAAGCCACTAAGAGCCCCTTTTTGAAATCGAGTGTCAAAAGAGTTCCTAGAGTTTTAATTAGTTATGCGCATGCTCACTTTTCATTTGGAAAAAGTTACAGAAATGCCTATCGAAATTTGTGGAAAGCGTTTGGATAAAATTTGTAAAAAACGGTTTTAATGGAAAAGGATCAAGGAGGAATGTAAGATTCTCGATATCTTCTCTTGACGAAATTCCAAAATGATTAACGGCAAAACTTTGGAATGCACAAATAATATATAAAAGATTTGTGAATAGTTTCACTTTAAGAATATTACAACATGTACTAGTAAACGAGTTTCTATTGTCAAAATATCGTATGCAATTACTTTCTTATAATGTTCATGGAAGGAGATGACTGGGCATTTAGGCGCCAAATTTTCTCTCTCTTGGACTGGATCCGCTAAAAGGGGTCCTCAACTTCCATATCTTCGAGGTTAGCATCTGTTCACCTTAGCAATTGGCAGCAATTACATTTGGGTCATTCAAATGTGTTTCCAAAAGATCGCGAAGTTTTGCCGAATCAATTTCAATGAAGAATAGGCTCCACGGCATAAAACATATATTTTCTAATGACCATTTTACCCCTACAACTAGAATTTAAGCAGTAAACCTAAAATCCATTACTCGAAAGAGGGTCGGAGCCGCTTGCTATAATCGGTACTAGAGTTATAAAATTCTTTGGTGGTGGTGCCAAGAATCCAAAAATTGGATTTTATAGAGTTATCAAACTATCTGTATTCATGTACTTATCTCATATATCCTCTATTAGTTTTAATTACATATATATATGCTCTTTTTACAAGGTTGTGATTACTAGAAAATATATGTTCAAATTAAGGACAGAATTTTGTTTGGTGGAACCACTGAACAAACTCTAGGGCAAAAGGGAAACATGTGTCAGCATGTCATAAGGGGCATCAGGGTTACTTGGTGGGGTGGGATCCAGTGGCTAGAGACCGTGGGAATCTGAAGCAATGACAGGCTTTTGATGATGGTGCCTGGGAATGTGAATCCAAAGGAACGGTGATTACGGGGCGGGACCAAAATGTGATTGCCCGGTATCTGACAGGCTGACACAAAAGGATATGCATTGGATGCTAAATACAGGGCAAACAAACAAGTGGATTCTTGAATCTTGACCGCGTGGTACTGGATCATGGAAGTGCGAGGCACCCGAAAAGCGAAAGCAAGCGTGAATGATATGATACTTGAGTTGAACTTATGAAAATTAATAAGATAAAATGAACAACTTCTTTGTGAAGGATATAACAGCCCAGAGCACCGGTTGACAAATTTGGTCATCAGCCCCAAGGACACGGTATTTAATTGATGTTCTTATGCCAACTCAAAATTCAATGTTTTGCATTATTTCGTCCAATCAAATAAAAAATAGATGATCAGGCTTTCGTTCTAAGTGACACGCCAATGAAAAATGCTTTTAGAACACAACTACACTTTCTAGCATTATTCATATGATCAATTAACTGCATGTTGTTTGGGCTCTTGGATGATTGAACTAAGCATATTGTCGACGTATGATTTGGAAAGAGTTCCAAATTTAACTGGTTAGAGTTCCCTTGCTTGAAAGGCAATAGACTAAAACTATGGATGATGAATTCATTCTACGACTAAACTAACTCAAGACTCCATTTCAACTGACAGTATTCAAGCGAGACAAGATGATATTGATTTTTATTCAATTTTGGAGTTGGATTCTGAATTTTCGTGCTCTTATCTCTTGTCTCCAAATTTGTCTCCGTACTTAATCCGTCAAAACTTGAGAATTAAGAAATACTACGGTAGCCAAAGTCTAAATCAATCACGTTTTAAGCCTTACTTTTTCGGTTTTTCATACCATTCGCCGCTTGTAAATTCAGACTTTAACGGCTACGCCAAACAGCCGAAGGACAGTCAGGTTCCAAAATGGTGTTCTGGCCCCCATGGTCCATCCCGTAAATTTGAGTGGACTGCAAACCCTTTTCCGTGCAAACAGTATAATAGTGAACGTTGCCCTCAACATGAGAACTCGTGGTGGAGCAATTGTCCACAATTTTGTTCCTTATTTATTTGCTCTTCTGCCCCTTAAAAAAAAAAAATAGTTTCCTTTTAACCTTATTATCGTATCCTATAATTAGTTTTGTGCATTCCATTACGTGCCTGGTCCAAGAGAGATGCAATGATGGAGTAACCTGACACCAACACGAGGCAAAAGAGACAACGTGGCAAGGGAAGAGGGACAAAGGCACCGAAGGCTCCGTCCTAACTAACTTCTTTTTCTTTGCCTTCGGACAAAGTTCAAGCGAGGGATGCACGCGTTATCTTATGTAGAACAAAGTCAATATTTTCATACTTGAAAGCGCGCATTCGTTGAATTTTGTTGCACAACAAGTTCATAACTAATCTCGTTGTTTCACTTGAATTTCTTTGCCCACCGTAGAATTAGCTAAGTTACTCAAGCCTATCTGTACCGTACAAAAGTCTCTCCTTTTTTCAACTAGCGCAAAATCATGTACGGAGTATATTTTTATTCTTCTGATTCTTCTTCTTCTTCGGAGAGAGAAGAAATCTTTTTCCCTTTCCTTTTATCCTTAAGTTCCATAAGTTAATTTTCTTTGTGGCAGTGCTCTCTTAATTTTAGGAGTTACAACTCATAGACTTCCCACACAAGGGTTAGGAAAGACTAAAGGTTTCGGGTGAGGGTCGTCATGGACGTATACGTTCTGATCCTAATCACATCCTGCCTGAATTACCAACATCTTATATTTTATCAGAACAGGATCATGCTCTTGCTGCCCCCCCCTGCAAACTGATACCAACTGATGTAAAACTTTAGTTTAATGATGATGATGATTGTGAAGCGATCTTCAGTCTTCTACCTACACCGAAAAACAATTTGTTGCAATCATGCTGCAACACTGTTGGTGTTATGCACTGTATCATGCAATGTGCTGTGTTTCTCTTTCTGGAACCCAAGTCATGTGCATGATAATCTCTTTTATTTTGGATGGATAGAGTTGCAATATTAGTTTGTTCCCTTCGGTACTGTTCCTTAAAAAATGCGGGAAGAATCATTTATCTTATTCGAAAAAACAAAGAATTCGATCGCTTTTTTTAAGACCAAAATGGAGATCCGAAAGAAAATTGACAGACTGTTATCTCTAGTAAATATTGCATGATTATGAAGTTTGAACCATAACTTCCAACCACTTAAAACCGTTCCATCCGAAGAATGTGTATAACAGAGAAAATAACCAAGGAGCTTGTGATACATTAAACTCGATCGTCATAGATGAGTTGAAATCTATTTGACGTTAATTGAAAGACAGAGATAGTAAAACAAATTCCGTTCGTAATAATTTTAATTCGTTTACGACGTACGATACTCTCGAATAAAGCTACGAAAGCAACTATGTAACTCCTGCTTCCACGAAAAACATCCTCTAATCTTAAGTGTTACTCCTTTGAATATTCTACCAGTCCATGACTCTTGCTTTTGAATAGAATATGTAAATTGGGTGCGACCAAAGGTCATAGTTTTGGTAAAGATCACATAATTAATTAGTTCCTTTATGACTCAGCTAATCTTTGGCAAAAGCCCATCATTTGATTTGATAAATTGTTTATTTCGTAACGCTACGGCGGGACAAAAAAGTGATAAAGGAATCTAAGGAAATAATTGGAAAAATCTGCATATTCGGAATCGAATTGCGAGTCCCAATAAAGGGTACTGGAGAAGGGACACGTTAAAATTTGTTGAATATTCCTGACTTTCTGGGACTCGAAAAGTTCCTTTATTTTTGTTTTGCGATTTGGTCACTAGGCCTCCTCTCCAACGTTCTTTCCTTGCATTCTCATTTTGTCCTTTCGTCTCTACGTTTCAAAGTTATATTAATCTGGCCTTTGGAGCACTATACAACTATAAATTACTCTTTCCGTCCTATTTGATCAACTTTTTTTTATACCGTCTTATAAAAATTGTTTACTTTTAAATTAAAAAAAATTCAATATATACTTTTACATATTTATCTTTTTTACAGTTTCTTTATTCTATTTACCTCTCTACACTTAAGAAAGATTCTGCAGATATTTTCTTCCATTCCTCTCTCTAAAGGATATAATAGAAAATATACAATATATCATGTAAATCTTTAATCTGCGTGTAAAAAAAATTGATCAATTTATGTGAGAAGGAGGGAGTATAAATTTACTTGATGAATGCAGAGTGTAAGGTAAAAAATCACAAAAAATAACTATATAAATAATAAAGTTGGATACTATAAGAGAGAAAGAGAGACAATAGCAGAGAAAAAATCAAGAAAAATGAGTTATGCGTAATAATTCATAAATATGGTAGAGATAAAGGTAGATAACAGAGCTAGAAAGTATGAGAGCACTAGAAGGCATGTTTATATTTGAAATTACTTTAATGATCATTAATAACTATTTTTTTTTTTTTGGTAAAAATGATCATTAATAACTAATTCATAACTCATAAGATAGGTACTTAGGATGGTTTCAAAAGGTGGAGGGTATAATTAGAAATTCAAAAAAGACTTCCTTACAAATATACTCTTCCTTAATAATACCACATATCTATTTTTGCTGGACCAACAATGTTAATTTTCTGTAAAGATTGTTTACATCTTTCTCTAAACAACAGTGTTTATCTTAAAGTGGGAAAATCAAAACTTACATTGCGAAGGATTTGCAAGCGACAGACTTTCCTTTTTTAGTTTGACAGAAGAAAAGACATTGCATGAGCAGCACCCCAATGAATTAACAACTACTACAAGGAACAAAGTTGGGACCTCCATTTCATTTTTAAGTGGATTAGTGAAACTTTGGGTAAAGTTAAAAGCAGAAAAGAAGAGCTTTATATATTTGGTGGCGCATGCAATATTCAGTTACCAATAATAAAAGCCATGTAAGGAGATCTGACCTTTTCAACCCCAAGGGATTAATTTGGCGGTTAAAATTTTTTGCTTCCTTTCTTGAATTGTTGGGTTTCAATCTTGAGACCAGCACCAGAAGAAAAAATTACTTATTTAGATGCATCAAGCTGATGAAAGGAGTGCGCCCTGGGGATCCAATATCTGGCTCGGGGATACTCCTTACCTCCGACTAAACGGGGGGGGGGGGGGGGGTAGTTTGACTAAAACTGATCCGAGAATACTCTTTACTCTCCGACTAAAATAGAGAAAAAAAGAAGTCTAACTTTTTTGCCCCTGCCAAATTAGCTCAATCATGCAAGATGATGGGATTTCCACATTGCCACTATTTTAATTAATTTATTTTCACAAAGATGGAACCCTCACCACAAAACCCTAAACTAATAACCTCTCAGCTTACACAAGAATAATAATCAGGTGACCAAACAAAGCATGATCACCAAAAGTGTCATAATGATCCAAAACAAGTTGTCTTAACAATTCACGACGATTTGAATTGTTTAGTACACTGAACAATAAATCGGTCATGAAAGAGACATGTCAATCTCTAATGGATCAATGAGAGAGAAAATGAGCTCAACAGAAAAAGGAAAAAAAAGGCCAGAATCTAATTGAAAATATACTTTAGCGACAAAAAAGTCGTTATTATAGATTGTAAAAATGACGATAAAATCTTTTCAATGATAATTTTTTGTCACTAAAACTGCTATAGCAAAGATGACGACCGTTGTCCAAAACTTTAAAAGCTGTCTTAACTAAATCATGCATGAAAGAAAGAAAGAAAAAAAATGAGAAAAGAAGACGTGAAACAAAGAGAAGAGGAATGGGCTCCAATGGCCTAAAATTTTCTGGTAATCAGCCGACACGTCTATCTCAAAAGACATCATGCAAGATGTTAAGTTCCACTATGCTACTCTACTGACCCCAAAACTGGATGACGACGCTGCATTGAGCCTTTGTTTATGTGCACTAGACACCTTATCTCTGCCATATTTTAGTTGTTTCACATGAAGTGCACTGGCCAAAAGTTGGTGTAAATTGAAAGCAACTCCGTAACTGTATCACTATCAATCATTCAGTTCTCGCTTTTTCAATTGGATTCCATGCCCGTGTCTAGATGGAACCATTCTCCCTTTTTTCTATTTATGTGCTCAAGAATGTCGGAGGCCTTCAATATCATACTGCATTAAGTAGCTAGTTGTTCTAAAGACCTAAAACTTTTAAATAATCGGCTGAATAGTGTATATCATGTTTTAACGTACGTTGATTATTTGACCAGAACAAAAGGAAAAATCTGTGCAGACACAAATCTTATGCAGCAACCATGATCATAAGAGAGCTGTTGTAGTCCGAGTTTACCCGTCTAAATTAATCTCATGGCCTACAAGCGGCCAGGTCATCCGATTCACTTAAATCAAGCAATCAATCTCTCTCACCCTTTCCGTCTCCCCCTCCCTCTAGAAACAAGAAACAACGGGGGAGGGGGGAGCGATGGCTGTGAAAGAGGAAGAGGTAGGTTTCATGGAGGAAGAGGAGGCAGTGACAAGGGCGGTGGGATGAGGCACGGCGGCATGATGCCGACGCATAGTATTCCTTCACCTAACCGGTGCGAAGCCGCTCTATATTCCCTCCTCAGTCTGACGACAACTCCACCACGCGACTACAACTTCTCAGGACTGATCGAATTTCTAGAGAGAGGGCATGAGAATTGAGATTTCATAGGTTTCTTTGGAACTTTTTCAGCCAGTTTGGTGACGTGGCAACAGATGGTGCATTTATTTGTGAAACTTATTTGGACGGCTGGGATTCAAACACAAACCTTTGCTATAACCATGAACATTGTAGAGAATCAGTGTCCCTTTTGCGTTCATGTAATCAATCACTAGTCATGTTGCCCCATATAATACTGAGAACGGGAAAGGACAAAGAATCAGAAACCCACGATCCAATAAACCATGGAGACCCCCCCAAGAGATTGGATATGGAGTTCTCTCACATGGGTTCTGCCTAAATTCGCATATTTAAGGTCCACAAGCTACAAGTAAACATTATTGGTACTGGAAGACAAAATTGCAGACTGGTCCAAGTAATACGGTCCTCCCTTTGAACTCTACCGTCAACATTCTAACATTCGAAGGATATGGCTACCCGAGCTATAAAACTGCACCTCAATACTGACCCTGACCAAAAATGGGGCTTGACTTAAAGAATGACACCTTCATAAACACCCAATATGAAGAATTGAGACCTTACTATTTTACATCATCCATTTTTATTCAAACGTTGAGGGACTATCCATTGAAACATGCATCATCTCCCATCTTTCAGGACCCTCCGTATTTGTATGGTTCTTTCCTTAAACTGCTTAAACTGTAAGGAACAAGAATTCCGTACGGGCGAGAGAGTTGGGGAAGGCAACATAAACGGAAACAGTCAGGTGGAACAGATGGAAGAGAGAGAGTAAGCAAAAGCAAAAGAGAAACTAAGACAGTAGGTAGCATAATTGTGAATAAACAAGCTGATAAGTAAGCCACTTCCCTCCCGTAAAGGAAATGTGGCTTTCGCTTGTTATTGGAGTTGTTTCTCTGTGCGTAGACCACACACACAGGGAGGGAGGGGGGAGGCCTGAAGTTACGAAGAATGGATAGTGGATAGTGAAAGATGCGGGAGGTGCAAATCACAGCACACACACAGGGAGGGAGGGGGGAGGCCTGAAGTTACGAAGAATGGATAGTGGATAGTGAAAGATGCGGGAGGTGCAAATCACAGCGTCCCTGTGGGTATATCCGGATACTAAAATATAGTTCCATCAAGGGCAATACAAACCAAATTGTTTGCAGAATGAAATAAAAATGCGTCCTATGTATCATAAAATGTGAATATCTCATAAGTTCGACACACTTCAATAAGACTCGTAATCTCCTTGGAAAGATCTCTCTTCCAAGACGTAGAAATTCCAAGAAGTGCACTTGAGTCTTAGATTCAAGTGCACTCATGAGATATTCACTTCTTTGGTCCTAGGAAGAGAGATTGTTATCGACACACTTCACTTCTTTGAGACGTAGAAATTCCAAGAAATTCATGTATGATCCCTACCTTTCAATTCTAATATCAAATCACTTAGGTGTTCCTAATAACCGAGACCTTAGCTGTAGAAACCTTCTCCTAGGACCAAAATCTCTAGATTCCGCCCTTCTCACACAGAACCTGTCCAATTAGCTCGCTTCAAACTAGAAGTCCAGCAATTCAATAACTACTCTTTTCCACACACAACCTTGTCAATAAATGCTTTTCCACCATGGGGCCCGGTTTTGAGGATATGCCTCTATTGTCGAGGCCCATCATTCTAACTGAGAGTTGCATTGCTTTCTTTCTTATCTATGCTGAATGACTCCATCCCCCACCCCCCCAACCCCAACACACACACACACCCCTCCCTCTACAAATGTTAGCCGAATTACACCATCTACAAATGTTAGCCGAATTACATAACAGTTCTGCACCATCCTTAATTGTTACCCCTCAACCATAATTACCCAACACATAATAGACCACAACCAGCAGTAGCATATAGAGAAAAGAGCCATGAAACACCAAGAAGCAACCCGAACTGAAGTTTTCAGTACCTAGTTGGTGTCACGACACTCTTCCTTTCTACGAATGCTTGGACACCTTTAGGTTACATCAGAAATCGTAATCGACACCGTGAAATAGAAAAATATATTTTTGCTGGATTCTGGTTTTGTACATGAGATTTAGTGTCCTACGTCTTACCCCTATGGTTTCTCTTGTCGGGGTTTACTTGTAAAAGAGGGGTATGGCTCAATTTTACTTGTACCTATTACCAGTCTGAATGAATATGTGAAGATTTTTTTTGGTCAGCACAAAAGTTCACTTTCCATATCACAAATCCCAACATCATTTTAAATGACACCAAAGAAAAAGCCAAAAACCAGATCCCAGATAAACAAGAAAGTGGCAATGTATCAAATAAATAATAAACATTTTACACCTTCTAGATCAATAGTAGTTGCTACCGAAATGATAAAAGGAAAATGCGCACAGATATAGCTCTAACAGCTTTTATTCTGCAGAAAACCCCATCCCTACTTCTTAAGAAAGCACTGAACACCATAGCATAACATTGATGGGACAATCCCATAGAATATGGAGACCATTACATAAATGTTGTTCTAACCTCGCTAGAATTGATCTTTACCATCTTAAATTTCCGTAGTGAAAACGCAAAGCAAATACAAGAGAACTAATTTGAAAACAACCCCTTACTTAGTCTGCTCTGGACTGGCCAGCTCGTGAAGACAGGATAATGCCGACAATGAGGCCATAGAGAGCCAGAGCTTCCGCAAAAATGAGAATGAGGATCATCCCGACAAAAAGTTTTGGCTGTTGTGCATTAGCTCTGCAGAAAAGAGATGCAATTAGGATTTTAGAAGTTAAATGAAACACAAAGCAAGCAACCAAAAAAGTAATAAGCTTTATATTATGGCCAAAGCTAAAAATCAAAATCAAGGGGTATAGATCACCAAACTAGCTAGCTTGTTAATCACTTATCAGCAAAATGGGTTCAATGATTACGAAAACACAACAGATAAACCAAGCAATCAAAGAATGGCTAAACCAAGATCATCTTTTCTACAACTCGTCATCCAAAAAGAAAAAAAGACAAAATATAATAAAAGGGGAAAAGGATGCAACCCCCACCATTGGACGAAGGGGAAGGGAGTCTTGTAAATGGCAACAGATAAAGAAGGAAAAAAATTAGAGAAGGAAAAGGGTATCTAAACAATACAATTGTTCCGGAAATTGCTAGTTTCATAGAAAACTAGAGGCAACAAGCAAGAAGGCAAAACCATTCTTATTAAACAAGAGAGCAATGATATTGTGGATGCAGAGTCCTTGATCAACACATAGGAAAATTATCTACTGAATGCTACTTCCATAATAGTTGACAACCAAACAATTGCGCAAGATATGTATTCCAACAACAAAAAGTGCCAGAGTCAACAGAGCGAATCCTCAGAGAAGGTATGAATGCAGTAAATGGATCAAAGTTTCTGTCGGTGAACGAGTTAGCATGTTCAGCTTCTCCATTCTGAATTTATTACCAAATAACTAACTTCTTTAGAGAGCAAAGGAACAAACAATCTTGTTAAGCAAAGGTAGTCTAAACAGTAAACGTCGTGGCTGGGGAGGCATATGAAGATTAGAGAGAACGTGGAGGAAAAAAAAAGGACAGCTGAGTAAGAGGGGAAAAAATGAACAGAACAGAGCAAAAAAAGAGAGAAAGAATGACGTGAAACTAAACTACTAAGTGCAAAAATAGACTTCCATACTTATGGACACTGAATATATAGGAAATGTCACTCAGGTTAATACTGCTACAGCCTTTTTTACAATGTTGATTAGGTAAGTTATCAGGTCCTGATCTTAATTTGACACAAAAGAGTCAGTTACTTCTCGCTAATCATTCCTCAAAACACAAAATTCCGTACCAAGGCAATACCAACACTAGAATGTTATCCTGTGCACACTTTAATAGCCTGTTTGGGGGAGAGTAGAGTTTTAATCATATAATAGACGTAAAAAGATAAATACATGAGAGAGGATGGGAGCATTTTCCATAAAAAGAGAAAGATCTCGTGCTTCTATTTTGTTTTGGATGTTCTGATTGTTCTCTTTCCATATTTCTCGGAGAAGATAAGTGCCAAATTAGTAGAGTGGAGTTGAGTCAAAAGATAATTCATGCTTTCATTGATAAAGCTATGATACATCTACTCAAAGACATTATCCCATACTATGCTTTGGCGTCCCTTAGTTTAAGTGTATGTCAGTACTGTCTTCAGGTCAACATATTGCAAAAAAGGTGCCTATGCCACTTGTCCTCTCTTGGCTCTTTTCTGAACATTTCCGACCTCCCACGGGTGTGTTTGTGTTATTCCAGTATCCATGCCGTCTCTCTTTGACGAACACGTGCAATCATGTTTTCTGGTGCCAGCTATGGGACAAATCAAGTCGGTCAAAAAACACATTCCTCCTTGCAGTTAGTATAAACAACGAGCATCGTACAAAAGTGGAAAGGGTGGCTTCTTGCTCCACATCTATGCAATTCACCATACACATTGAATATCGTCTAAAGAACATAACACACCTCGATTCTTGGTACAAAGTAGTTCATGCGCACTTCCCTAAATCCTAATCATGAGCCAAAATAGATTCACTTCGGCTCATATGCTAATAGTCAATGCTTGGGCAAAAACATATAGCTTATTGATAATTTCCCATAGAGCATCATCTAAAATTGCTGTACTCATTTAGGAAATTGTAATTTCCAAGGCATTCACGACTTTATTATTCCAGCTCTTAATTAGTATATTCAATCTGTTTTCTTGGGTCCAAAAGCCTCTCTCTCGCGGCTCTACTTTTTCCCCCATCAGTGGCCCTGCTTGCAGCATACATAGTTAGAACTAGATGAAACGCACGATTCACACTTTGTTTGTGTAAGCTTATCTTTGGGAGAAAATTGTGGTTGTGGTCCTCTGAGACCCTAAAAGTCCTTCAATTAAAACACTTTTATTAAGACCTCAAGGCTCTAATTGCATAATGAAGTCAACGTTTTGACTCCGTGCTGGCCCAATTAATCTACCAATAATCAAGTCCTTAACCAATGACATTCTTGAGAATCAACAAAAAGTAGCTGGCGTTTGAGGACCAGCAATGCAAGATGAAAGAATAATGCAAGCATTACCGAAAGAGGTTGGATTATGGTTCCAATAACATCACAGGATACTAGGCCTTCCAATTCTGCAAGGGTTTGCCCCTTTCACGAGAACGACATAAACTACTTTATTCATTTCAGAAAGCTCTATACCTTTTTAGCTTTTACTACATTGACATAAATCATATCTGGTAAAACCATCTGAATAGAGCGGAAGGCAGCCCAAAGCCTCTATTCCTTCCTCACAAAGGAGCAACAACATTGGCTTTGCTACACTGCTAATTGAAAAATCAGTGTTCGAATAACTAGATATAGCTAAACATGTCTATTTGACATGCAACGCATATACATTGACTGTGAACACATAATTGAGCTACTCCAACACTTCACAGCAACTACGCTAACATTACTAACAAAAATAACTTTCAATACAGTTTGTGCAACCATGGAAGTTATAATCAGGACAAGTTAAGTACGTAAGATAGATCAGAGGGGTACAATACCTAACACCTGCATCACCGACGATTCCAATAGCCATGCCAGCAGAAAGCCCGGCGAGGCCACAGGCGAGGCCAGAGGAGAGATGCGCGTAGCCATCAAAGAGGTAATACGACTTGGCCTTGGGGTTAATCCCGGTGCTGATAATGACAGCAATGATTAGACCGTAAATACCCAGCACACCAGCCATAACCACCGGAACGATCGATTTCATCACCAGCTCCGGCCTCATCACCCCCATTGACGCCACTCCGACGCCGCTCTTCGCCGTTCCATACGCGGCCCCCATGCCTAGAGCCAATAAGATCCAAGATATACATCAATAACAATATAGCATACTTCCTGCGTTTCAATAAATTCTTTCTAAAACTCGAATAGCAATCATAGATTAAGTACGTATGGAAGGCCAGTGTTTACGCGTGTCAAGGGAAAAAGAGAAATATCCTGCACAAGTGAGATTAGAGATCTTTACAGGAGAAGACGAGGGCCGCGGCAGCGCCGAGGAAGCCGAAGAAGGGAGCAGTCTCATCGCCGCTGAATGTTGACGACATTTTCCGGCTGGTGATTGTGGCGGATTTGATCGGAATTGGGGAAGGTCTTGCGATTGCTGGGAGAGTTGTGGAGTCAGATCTCCTGCCCTCGTGTTTGTCTCTCCTCTGTGGATTGGTGTGTGAAAGCACGTTAATCGAGTAGTTTATTAGCTTGTTACGATCACACACGCGTCCTCTTTGATCTTGGGTCACGAGTTCGCAGGGGTCGGGTTGGGCGTTCTGTTGTTCGGTGCAAGAGGTTGGGCTTTCTTTAACAATGAATGGCCACTTTTTAGAGTGTGCTTTGATAGATAATTTTTTAAAGCGAAAATATACTCATATGGTACATGGTACGCTATTATTGTAAATTATATCTCAAACCTTTCAAAATAACTTTTTTATTCATCAAATTATGATTAACATTGTAAATGTTTACCTTCCGTCTAACTTATTGGGGAAAAACTAAGCTTTGCAAAATTATCCCCCAACATATCGATGGCATATTGATAAAATCGTAGGGACATGTTTTGGAGGGAAAGATTACGGAACTGTTGCATAAGGGAGTCCAGACTCTCTTTTTTATGTCATTTCCAAAACAAAGAAGATCATTTTGATCTGGGCACTGCAAACGATCGTGGGAGGATTTTCATCTTCAATCGCGACTAAGGCTTCCTTCCTTTTATAATTGCGACAATGGTGGGGGTTCTGCGCGAGGTACACCACGGGCTTCCAAATCTGTGGAGTGGTTTGATTTCCCAGCTGGAAGTCATGAGTGACTGAGTTTCCGTGTGCGTGTGTGCGCACGCACGCGTCTCTGTTACGTGAGAAAGAGAGAGAGAGATAGAGATAGTGTTTGTGTGTCTGTGCACACTACGTGAGTGTGTGTGCATGTGTGTTTTGAATTTGCGCGAAAAAAGAAGTCTTTTGCCCTTTATTTAGGTTAATAGTGTTTTTTGCAAAATTATACTCTAACATTTTGGTAGTGTTGCATTTTTATACCCTAGCAAAAAGTGACCTGATCAAAATATTCTATCAATTAACGGAAAAACTAACAGGGCGGGACCACCTGAATCATGTCATAGTTTGATGGATAAAAATGCTATTTTGGAAGGTCTGAGACATAATTTGCAAACGTGTCATATGTGATGGTATTTTTTCACTATTAACCCTTTTTTAAATACCGTGAATCTAGAATTTTTTAATATCGTAATTGTTTATATTCTAAATCTCATAATTATATATTTGATATTTAACAATTTTTATGGATAGGCATTTTATAATAATGATTAGTTGTAAAATAAATGACTCGTAATAGAATTGCTAAAATAAAAGATGAAAATTAAATGGCTGGTATTAACAAAGAAAGGGATGGAGAGTGATGAATAGTTAAAAAAAGTTGAAAGAAAGTGATGCGGTGAGTTTAAATTGTGGAAAATGGTTCTTGTGTAAATTTGACAGAATACTAGTCTGGAGCGATAATTTCAACCGGATATTTTGACCCCAAAATCCTCTGATAACCCTACGGTTATTTAACCTATGATTTTGATGATAACTAACATTAACGATTAAGTTGTCTAACATACATTGAGTTGATAAAGTAATAGGTACAATCTCATACTTATGCAAACGGAAAATTAGACGAGCAAATCGTTCAAAGTCACTCAATGGAACGCATCAAATAAGGAATTCGTCGATTGAGTTTTATAATGCTTTTATTTTCTTCTTTGTAACTAGATTTAGAGAGATGATCGTTACGATGACTGTATACCTAGAACTTGCTCATAGGTTTCCCTTGCATGTATAAAAGTGTTTCATTCTTTAAAAATAAGGAAACTGCATTTTTTGAAATGCAGTCGACTGCAAGTTGAGCAGTGAGGTATTACAGTCGACTGCATTAGAATACAGTCAACTGCAATACTTCCAGTAGCCTATTATAGTCGATTGCATTGGAATACAGTCGATTGCAAGTGAAATTTTAAATTTTTAACGGCTACTTTGGGAATACAATCGACTGTAATAGCACATTATAGTCGATTGTATTTACCGTTTGTCGTATTTAATGCTCCATCTAATTCTAAGTGGTCATATTCATTCCCACCCCTATAAATACTCATCTTGGGCATAGTTTTTAAAATCAGGGCTGTTTTTGAAAACTCAAAAAATGAGTTTCGATTTTTATTTTGAGACCACCACCACCCTTCCATCGCCGGCAGTCCCCGCCCACCGCCACTGTCCATCGCAGGCCGACGACTGCCGACGGCCAGCCAGCCACCACCGTCGGCCACCGCAAACCCCACCACCGCCACAGCAAACCATCACTAAAGGAAAAACTCAAAATAAAAAACTGAATAATCAAATACCTAAAAAAATAAAACTCAAAATAAAAATTAGGTTATCAAACAACCACTTATTTTTATAAAAAAATTAGTATTATTTTCTTAAAAACTAAAACCGAGAGTTTTATCAAACAGAGTTGGGGTGTTATTTACCCCGTTCTAACTTGTATGGTTAGCCGAGAGACCGTGCAAACTTATAATGGACTCGCTACTAGATTATCATTACTCGCCGGGTTGATCGGCATAAACGGAAGTGCTATAGTGGCAACCATTTCCGATCAAATTAAGCTCGCACCGAAAGCTTCAACAGCGTGAGAGCCGCGAGGAGTAGAGAGGAGAAAGGCAAAGTTGATCTGGATAAACTGTAAACAATGGCAATAACACTAAACAGTGGCTTCAAAATGCCGGTAATCGGTCTCGGCGTGTGGCGCATGGACGGCAAGGACATCAAGAGCCTCCTCATTAACGCCATCAAGATTGGCTATCGTCACTTCGACTGTGCTGGTACTCTCTATGTGTGTGTGTGCGCGCGCGCGTGCTCTCTCAAATACACTGTCAAGTGCTTTTCAATTTGGGTTTTCTTTCTTGGGAGACTACGTTGTTACTTAGTCAAGGTTGTTTGCCCTGTTTGAATCTTCTATGTTGATCTGATTTTTTTATTCGATAGGCAAGCGATACGTTTCTTAAACTTTCATTTCCCAGAAATGACTATTTGAGTTGTGATTTTGATCCTTCATCCACTCCTCTCATTTGACTTTGTGCAAATTCCTTAGAAGTTGAACATGCAAATGACTTCTACTTATTCGTTTTCTATCTTGAATTTGACTTGTCAAAAGAATGCTTATTTGATCTAAACTTACTATTCACCTAGAAACTCGCAAAAAAGTCAAAAGGGGCAACGACTATGGAACGGACGGAGTGACTAAATGTTAAGTGCATAGTCTCCTCTAGTATTCTGCTATTAATTGGTAGCCAAAATGGTTAAAAGGATAGTGGTACATTAAGATGTTTTTATGTACTCTTGCTTTTAACTGTCCGTTTCAGCAGTCACCTTTTGTTACCATTTCGACTTTTAGTTTCATCAAAACAATTTGCAAGATGTGGTCTGGTAAAAGAAGTCAGCTTCTGAAAAGCGAGCACAAGACCACTCATGAATCATGATGATACCATGTTATTCACCGCTCCTCTTCGTTCGTGATCCCTCTCGTGTCTCAGATTAACATGGAACTGATGACTCAAGTAACTGATTAGCTGTTCAGTCGTAACACTTCTAAGGCTATGAATGTGACTTAACTTGGAACTGACGAATCAAAAGACACACTCCGGCATTATGAGTTGAACCCATTGCTTTCTCTTGTTCTATTTATAGGACTTCACATTAGATTGGTTACACTAGTAAAGCGTCATATATAGCAGACGACATTCTTTTACGCTTTGGCGTTTGATCTATACGTTGTAAGGGTCCTTGTTATATTATCTGCTAAATGTCAATGAGCGTTTGATCTTAAAAGCGTGGGTATACTAGATAGTTTTTGTTCCCCTGTATGCATCCTTGGTAATTTCGTCTTGGTGTCAGAAAAGAAACTGTTATAAGGTTTGCATTCATGATGTCTGACTAGCTTGCATTGCCTGTAGCTGATTATAAGAATGAAGCAGAGGTAGGGGAGGCACTTGCAGAGGCATTTCAGACAGGGCTGGTCAAGAGGGAGGATCTTTTCATTACTACCAAGGCACGTCAACATGAACCACTGTTGTCTTCTTAGGTCTATCACTAGATGGCTTTCTGATGTAACCTTAATTTGTCATGTCCTGATTGCAGCTTTGGAATTCAGACCATGGGCATGTTCTCGAGGCCTGTAAAGACAGTCTGAAGAAGCTTCAGCTAGATTATCTTGATTTGTACCTCATTCATTTCCCTGTTGCAACAAGGCATACCGGTATATCCTGACCGCCTTCTCCCGCTCAATTTCTTTTCTTACCGTGTTTGATGCCATTTAAGTTGGAGCCCCATCCAGCTCGAATTGGATAGCTTATCTACCGTACCTTTATTCAGAATACTATGATGCTTGCAAAAGTCAGCATAAACCCAAATGGTTCATATTTCACTTCGGTGCACCTAGAAAATGATTTGAGTTGTCATCTTAAGATAAGCAGTAAGCAATTGGCAGAAAAAGATAGGTGGAAGTTCACTGAAGTTTCGAATACCATTTCAACTCGTGCAATCGCACCTGCAGTAGCATGCTAGAGATTTGATTTGACCGTTGGACTGTAATATACTTAATTGACGAAACTGAATTTCATTCTCCTCCAACATGTACACATCTGTTTCTATTGGGAAGAAATTGTTGTGAACTTAAGCGGTTGATTGACGTTTAGTCAGATCAGGAAACATTTTCGCTTTGGTGATCTTATTCTTTTTGGTGGTTTATACTGGAAACATGCAGGCGTTGGTGAAACTGGAAGTGCATTGGGTGATGATGGTGTCCTGGACATAGACACCACCGTAACCTTGGAGACGACCTGGCATGCCATGGAGGAGTTGGTCTCCTTGGGCTTAGTTCGCAGCATTGGAATCAGGTGTGCTGAAAAGTTTAATAACCTTGACTACATGCATCTTTTTTGTTTAGTTTTAACATTGCCTTAAACTATGGTGTGTAGAGTATGATAGTTCTAAACGTTGCAATTGGTCAAACTGTGTGCGAGGGCTGAGGTCTAATTGTACCTGCTTGCATGCAAAATAATTCAAATACCTAGTGGAACTTTAGAGCAGAAGGTCCTTATTGAAGCCACTTTGGACATTTTGTCCGTTTTCTTGGACTACCAGCATCAGTGCGATGTATAATTTCATTTAATTCATTTTGTTAGGTACTCCATTAGTTTCTGCCTTAGGTTTTGGATGCACTCATATTTATCCAGGAGGAAAGTCAATTTCACAAGGAATTACAAATAAAATGAACTTTATTGGTGCCGCACTGGCACCTGTAGAGATATGTTACCGTCCCATGCCTTCACGAAACTTCGACGTTCAGTTGTCCCGTGTTGAGTACATATATGCTATGAAATTCATAGTCTTCTTCTAATTACAAAGTTTTTGTGCAGCAACTATGATATTTTTACAACTAGGGATTGCTTAGCTTATGCCAAAGTGAAGCCTGCTGTAAATCAGATTGAAACACACCCTTACTTTCAGCGTGATTCTCTTGTCAAATTCTGTCAAAAGCATGGTATCTGCATCACGGCCCACACTCCACTGGGAGGTGCCGCGGCGAACACAGAATGGTTTGGTTCTGTTTCCTGTTTGGTCGATCCAGTTCTGAAAGTAAGTTGATCGTTCCTCTCTCACATTGAATCGGTGATTTTCCGCTCGCATTATCGAAGAAAAATTAATTGGTGGCATACGGAGACTCATTTGCATTTTGCTGCTGTGCTCCATAGGGTCTAGTGGAGAAATACAAGAAGACCGCAGCCCAGGTGGCTCTCCGTTGGGGTATCCAACGCAACACAGTTGTCATTCCAAAGACATCGAAACTTGAGCGTCTCGAGGAGAATTTCCAGGTTTTCGACTTTGAGTTGACCAAAGAGGACATGGAACTCATTAAAAGTTTGGACCGAAACTACCGAACCAATCAACCTGCCAAATTTTGGGGAATAGATCTATACGCATAAGTATCTCTTGTATTAAACCAATCTTGAATCTATTTGGCGCTTGGATATGACCATGATGTTCTTAGGCCATGAACCATATCTCATGATGTTTCTTCAATTATTGTTCTGTAAGCATATCATTTTTCTGAATTACATACTAGTAGAATCTATGCATAGATTTTATGCCATTACTGCTCTGGTTTATTTCACATTAAAGTGAAACCTTATGCGGCATTGGTGTAATTTGTACGAGAGCACCCACTTCTATTGGGCGCTCTCTCTCTCTCTCTCTCTGTGGGTTGTGGGGGTTGGGAGCTTTCCTGGAAATTGATTCTCTAAAAAGATGAAAGGATAGTGGAGAATTTTCTTCGGTATTTGGTTGACATGACGATATGCTTATGGTAATTTACAAGCAAAGATCCGAGGAAAGATGCTAATATTATTCAAGGAATCCTCGTTATCTTGTGACAACTAAGCTCAGGACATACTGGAAATATCTTGGCATGCCTTTTTGTCCTTCTTAGATTGTTAAATTATACTTCACAGGCTGTTCCTCGGGTTGCAGCTAGGTGTGCAACTTGGATTGGTTGGCTGGGGTGTACCCATGTACCCAACCCAAGATAATTCATGTGCTTTTAAACCCAACTAGCTTTGACATAAGAGAAGATTGAATTAATTGGCTTGGGTTGGTATATTTGGATTTCAATAGGTTGATAAAAACCAATTAAGTTTTTTTTCCCATTTGAACGGAAAAATAGAATGGTAGCCAACGGCCAGAGGTGGGAGGCTGCCGAATGTGGTGGCTACCACCAAATGTGGTGGAGGTGTTGTTGGTTGTGGTGGCCGTAGCTGCTGGTGATGTCAAATGACCGCTGTGCGACAGCAAGTGATAGCAGTTCTTAGTTGTGAAGTTACCCAAAAAAAATGTTTTTTTTTTACATAAACTAGTCATATATCTTCTAGAGAATCTCCTAATTGTTCCAGAGTAACTAGAAATACATTCTTTAATCAGAAGAAATTCGGTTCAAATGTAAGATACCTATCTAGAAGTTTTCGCAACTCAATCATAGATGATAGAATCATCAAAGATTGACCTTTTCGATTATAGAAGCTGCACCCTCAGACCTATCTAGAAGTTTTCGCAACTCATGTATCTATGTATTGAATACATAGGTACATGAGTTTCTCCTATTTGCTACCTTACCGATCCACATCTACGTACATCAGATAGCATACATATGTACAATGTTCTGTCTTAAGCATCAGCAAAATGAATGGGAAATCTTTTGCTAGGGTAGTTGTCAAATTTACGAACATACCACTTCTGTGTTTCTGCTGCTGCAAATACAAGATTCGACACCTGAAAACCAGATAAAAAAAATCAATTCTAA
Source organism: Escallonia herrerae (assembly GCA_033070095.1). Lineage (NCBI taxonomy): Eukaryota > Viridiplantae > Streptophyta > Magnoliopsida > Escalloniales > Escalloniaceae > Escallonia > Escallonia herrerae. Next base: position 327,098 of record JAVXUP010000394.1, on the reverse strand, counting down.
AAGTTGAAAGAAGCATTTTATCTTGAACCTTGTAATTCAAATGGGAATGGAATCTACCACAAGTTCAAAAAGTAACCGGATTGTGAGATCTGCAGCTCCACTAGCAACTAGAACACCAGCGTAGATAACCTTCATATCAGCAGAGAAGCAAATAAGATCAAAAAACATTAATTGTTGGGCTGGCTTTCCTAGAAAATAAGGAGGCTTGCTTTCTCTACCACCGTCCATCGAACAAGACTGTGGACTGTCCTAAACGGAAGTGCTATATGCTGTGTCTTTAATATAACCTGGATTTTGTTCTTGATAAAATCAGACCTTTAGGAAGTTGTTCACCTTGAGTCCTAGCCTTCAGGAAAAGATAAATGCCCAGTTATTCTGTAGGAGTTTAGTGGCTAGTTTGTAACTTCCAGCATTGTTATTTAAGCGGGTCATTATCAGTGTAAAGGCAGAGAGATTTTATCAATATATGCTCTGGCATTTGGAAGGCTAATTTCCCTCAAAGAAATCTATCTGGGCTCCTTCTCCTCTTCTTGCTCATCTATTTCATCATATACGTACTAAAAAAGAACAAAGGCCTAAAACATGAGATGTTTCACTGAGAGTGTCTTGGGTGATACAGAATCACCGCATTGGATTACTTGATCTATTCTTGAGGCACGTAACAATATACCGGCTACCATTTCCGATCAAATTAAGCTTCAACAGCGGGAGAGCCGCGAGAAGTAGAGAGGAGAAAGGGAAAGTTTATCTGGGAAGCTGTAAACAATGGCAATAACAATGAATGTGATTTGGGTTTTGTTTATTGGGATTTTCTTTCTAAATTTGAATGTGACTACGTTGTTACGTAGTCAAGGTTATTTGCCTTGTTTGAATCTTCTATGTTAATCTGATTTTTTGATTCGATAGGCACATGATACGTTTCTTAAACTCTTATTTCCCAGAATGACTATTTGAATTGTAATTTTGACCCTTTATCCACTCCTCTCATGTGACTTTGTGCAAATTCCTTATATAGAAGTTGAACATGCAAATAACTTCTACTTACTCGTTTTCTTTCTTGAATTTGATGACTTGTCATAAGAATGCTTATTTAATCTAAACTTACCATTCACCTAGAAACTCGCAAAAAAGTCAAAAGGGACGTTGATTATGGGGACTGACGGAGTAACTAAATGTTAAGCGCATAGTCTCCTCTACTATTCTGCTATTAATTGGTAGCCAAAATGGTTAAAAGGATAGAGGTACATTGAGATGTTTTATACACACTTGCTTTAACCCGAGCTCATTTGTTGATCATCGAAATCTAAATTTTCAGCTGTCACCTTCTGTTACCATTTCGACTTATAGTTTCCTCAAAACATTTTGCAAGATCGTGGTCTTGTAAAAGATAGTCAGCTTCTGAGTAGCGAGCACAAGGCTACTCATGAATCATGATGATACCATGTTATTCATCGCTCCTCTTTGGTCGTGATCCCTCTAGTGTCTCAAATTAACATGGAACTGATGACTCAAGTAACTGATTAGTTCTGTTCAGTCGTAACACTTCTAATGCTGTGACTTTACTTGGAGCTGACGAATCAAATGACACACTCTAGCATTATGAGTTGAAACCATTGCTTTCTCTTGTTCTATTTATAGGACTTTACATTAGATTGGTTACACTAGTAAAGCATCATATATAACACACGACCTTCTTTCACGCTTCGCGGTTTGATCTATATGTTGTAAGGGTCCTTCTTATACTATCTGCTAAACGTCAATGAGCATTTGATCTTAAAAGCGTGGGTATACTAGGTAGTTTTTGTTCCCCTGTATGCATCCTTTGTAATATCGTCTTGGTGTCAGAAAAGAAACTGTTATGAGGTAAGCATCCAGGATGTCTGACTAGCTTGCATTGCCTGTAGCCGAGTACAAGAATGAAGCAGAGGTAGTGGAGGCACTTGCAGAGGCATTTCAGACAGGGCTGGTCAAGAGGGAGGATCTTTTCATTACTACCAAAGCACGTCAACATGAACCACCGCTGTCTTCTTAGGTCTATCAATAGATGGCTTTCTGATGTAACCTTAATTTGTCATGTCCTGATTGCAGCTTTGGAATTCAGACCATGGGCATGTTCTCAAGGCCTGTAAAGACAGTCTGAAGAAGCTTCAGCTAGATTATCTTGATTTGTACCTCATTCATTTCCCTGTAGCAACAAGGCATACTGGTATTTCCCGACTGCCTTCTCCCACTCAAGTTCTTCTTTACCATGTTTGATGCCGTTTAAGTTGGAGCCCCATCCTGCTCAAATTGGATAGCTTATCTACCGGGTACCTTTATTACGGAATATTATGATGCTTGCAAAAGTCAGCATAAACCCCAAATGGTTGATATTTCACTTCGGTGCACCTAGAAAATGATTTGAGTTGCCATCTTAAGATAAGCAGTAAGCAATTGGCAGAAAAAGATGGGTGGAAGTTCACTGAAGGTTCGGATACCATTTCAACTCGTGCAATCGCACCTGCAGTAGCATGCTAGAGATTTGATTTGACTGTTGGACTGTAATATACTTGGACGATGAAACTGAATTTCATTCTCCTCCAACATTTCACACATCTGTTCCTACTGGGGAAGAAAATGTTGTGAACATAATTGGTTGATTGACTTGTAGTTCAGATCAGGAAACATTTCCCCATTGATGATCTCATTCTGTTTGGTGGTTTATACTGGAAACATGCAGGCGTTGGTAAATCTGGAAGTGCATTGGGTGATGATGGTGTCCTGGACATAGACACCGCCATATCCTTGGAGACGACCTGGCATGCCATGGAAGAGTTGGTCTCGTTGGGATTAGTTCGCAGCATTGGAATCAGGTGTGCTGAAAAGTTTAATAACCTTGATACTACTATACATGCATCTTTGTTTGTTCACTTTTAACATTGCCTTAAACTATGGTGTGTAGAATATGATAGTTCTACACGTCACGATCGGTCAAACTGTGTGCGGGGACCGAGGTCTAATGGTACCTGCTTGCATGCAAAATAATTCGAATACCTAGTGGAACTTTAGGGCAGAAGGTCCTTATTGATGCCACTTTGGACATTTTGTCCTTTTTCTTGGACTACCAGCATCAGTGCCGTGTACATTTGCTTTGAAATTTGTAGTCGTCTTCAAATAACAAAGTTTTTGTGCAGCAACTTTGATATTTTCACAACCAGGGATTGCTTGGCTTATGCCAAAGTGAAGCCTGCTGTAAATCAGATTGAGACACACCCTTACTTCCAGCGTGATTCTCTTGTCAAATTCTGTCAAAGGCATGGCATCTGCATCACGGCCCACACTCCGCTGGGAGGTGCCGCGGCGAACACCGAATGGTTTGGTTCTGTTTCCTGTTTGGTCGATCCAGTTCTGAAAGTAAGCTGATCATTCCTAGCTCTCTCACATTGAATCGCTAATTTCCCGCTAACACTATCGATTAGATTGGTGACAAATGGAGACTGATTGGCATTTTGCTTCTGTGCTCCATAGGGTCTAATGGAGAAATAGAAGAAGACTGCAGCCCAGGTGGCTCTCCGCTGGGGTATCCAACGTAACACAGTTGTCATTCCAAAGACGTCGAAACTTGAGCGTCTGGAGGAGAATTTCCAGGTTTTCGACTTTGAACTGAGCAAAGAGGATATGGAGCTCATTAGAAGTGTGGACCGGAACTACCGAACCAATCAACCTGCCAAATTTTGGGGGATAGACCTCTACGTATGAGTATCTCTTGGTTTAACCCAATCTTGAATCTGTTTGGCCCTTGGATATGACCATGATGTTCTTATTAGGCCATGAACCATTTTTCATGATTTTTTTCTTTTTCCATTATTGTTCCGAAGCATATCATTTTCTTCTGAATTATAGACTAGAAGAACCTATCCACAGATTAAGGCCCCGTTTGACAAAATTTTTTTCCCTCTTTTTTTCAGTTTTAAAAACTGAAAAAAAAAGAGCGTTTGGTAACCATTTTTTTTTCAATTTAAAAAACCAGTTTTTAAACTGCAGAGTAAAAAAAAAACTCCAAAAACTGGTTTTTTTTTTCACTTTTGGTTTTTTTTTTTCGACCACCACCACCACCCTCCCACCGCCGGCAGCCACCTCAGGCGACCACCGCCGGAGACTGCCGACAACCACCTCCGGCTGCCGGCGACCGCCGGCGACCACCGACAGCCACCTCCGGCCGCCGGCGACCACCGACAGAGACTACCGGCAGCCACTCCGGCCGCCGGCGACCACCGCCGGAGACTGCCGGCAGCCACCTCCGGCCGCCGGCGACCACCGCCGGAGACTGCCGGCAGCCACCTCCGGCCGCCGGCGACCACCGCCGGAGACTGCCGGCAGCCACCTCCGGCCGCCGGAGACTGCCGGCAGCCACCTCCGGCCTCCGGCGACCACCGCCGGAGACTGCCGGCAGCCACCTCTGGCCGCCGGAGACGGCCGGCAGCCACCTCCGGCCGCCGGCCACCACCACCACCACCGTCGACCACCGCTACGCCCCACCACCGCCACCGCAAACCACCAAAAAAAAAAGTCAAAATAAAAAGGGTTACCAAACACCAAAAAAAAAAACCTCAAAAAAAAAGGGGTTATCAAACACCCACTTGTTTTTATAAAAAAAAAAATTAAGCTGCTCTTTAAAAAACTGCTCTTTAAAAACTGAAAACCAAAAAAAAAATTTTGTCAAACGAAGCCTAAATGTCTTTACTGCACTGGTTTATTTCACATTAAAAGTGAAACATTATGCTGCTTTTGTATAATTTGTACGAGAGAATCCATATCTATTAGGCTCTCTCTTAAGTCTTGGGTTGGGTTTGGGTGGGGGGAGGTCGGGGTTGTGGGATTGGGAGCCTTCCTGGGAAATGATTCTTGAAAAAGATGAAAGGGTAGTTGAGGGAAGATGCTTTCTTTTGTGTATTTGATTGACATGACAATATGCCTAACGAAATTTGCAAGCAAAGATACGAGGGAAGATACTAGTATTATTCAAGTAATCGTCGTTACCCTGCGACAACTTAAACTCCACAGATACTGAGAATATCGAGGTATGCCTTTTTGTCCCTCTTAGATTGGTAAACCATAATGGCATAAGGGCATTCCTCGGGTTGCAGCTCCGGGTGGTTGGTGTATCCAACCCAAGAAAATTTATGTGCGTTTAAATCCAAATAACTTTAACATAAGAAAAGATTGAATAAATGGATTGAGTTGGAATATTTAGATTTCAATAGATTGATTAAAATAAAATAAGAATTTTTTTTATTTAAACGAAAAATTCGTGGTGGGGGCCTACAGTGGCCTCCAACGGCCAATGTTGGAAGAGGCCGCTGATTGTGGTGGCGACCGCCAAATGTGGTGAAGGCTATCGACAGGCAATTGCCGGCGATGCGACAACAGATGGTATTTACAAAAATGAATTTTAGAGTACAACTCAAGATAACTCATTATAATATGAGCTCAATTCATGATTAAAACCATAAAAACTCAACCTCGGTCACAGCCCTAGATACAGCCACAGCGCCACAGCTATGTTCAGCATTGAATTAAGCGAAACAGACGATGATGTTCATCCTCAATGACGTCGAACCCAAGTTCTATGAATGAGCCAAGGGAGTCAAATATAGGTTCTTTACGGTTCATAAAAAACTAAGCTTCAAACTGATTAGAAGTTAGCTCTGAAGAAGCTACTAACTAGGCCAGCCCAAGCATTCACTTGTTTCAACTTACCACCTTTCCTCCATATCCCCGCAGGGTCACATATATGCCCCTTACATAAAGGGGTTCCTAACAATTTACGTGGTATCCCTTTTGACTTGCCCGATGAAGGGGTTAAAGAAATAAATACCTTTAGAGAAGTAGCACTCAGATGCAATACATAGATACATTGAGTTTCTCCTATTTGCTCTATTACAGATCCACATGTACGTCCATCACATATGGTATGCATATGTACAATGTTCTACCTTAAGCATCAGTAAATGAATGGAAAAATGGCAAATCTCCCGCTAGGGTAGTTGTCAAATTTACGAACATACCACCTCTGTGTTTCTGCTGCTGCAAATACAAGATTCGACACCTGAAAACCAGATGAAAAATCAATTCTAAAAGTTGAAAGAAGCATTTTATCTTGAACCTTGTAAGTCAAATGGGAATGAAATCTACCACAAATCCAAAAAGTAGCCAGATTGTGAGATCTGAAGCTCCACTAGCAACTAGAAGACCAGCGTAGATTACCTTCATATCAGCAGCGAAGCAAATAAGATCACAAAACACTAGCTGTGGGGTTGCTTTCCTAAAAACATAAGGAGGCTTGCTTTCTGTACCACAATACATCAAAGAAGACTCTATGGAGTATGCACAATCCTCAGAAGTTTTATTACTTGCTGTATAAGCCTTCGCCTGTACTCTGTAAATTGCTTGTTTTTCTTTTTCTTTCCTTTTTTTTTTTTTTGGAATAAGATGCCTACTTTGCCACAAAAAAAAAAAAATTCTAGTGGGGCATAATGCGATCAAACCTGAGAGAGAGAGAGAGAGAGAGAGATTTACAATCTCAGCCAAGTAGTGTGGAGACGAAACATAAGTGAACCAATCACCAGAAGGAATAAAATAGCCTTCAACTTCTTCAGTATCATCCCTCAATGATCCCTGGTAAAGAGGCAAGAATACCGTTACTACTAATACCAATATCAATAATATATGCGGATGAGTAATACCCGGAGTAGCTATTCGTGAAATGCATGATGCCAGACATGATGCAACAAAAACAGCGGTTAGCTACAACCCCCGCTTTCCATATTAAATAACTGAATGTGATCAGATTGGAGAGTAGTGGAATCATCACAGGACAAATGAAAACTGCTTCAGAACATGATCCATTGACTTAACAGACAGATGAAAAGTTGAGAACAGAAAACTGAACATATATAGGAATGTCTTGAGCACCTACAAAGATCGTGCCGAGTTGCCAAAATCACAAGAAGATATGAGTTATGCTAAGCGGAATCCCGTGAATGTAATTGTTTAATATGGCTTGCTTAAGGGTCTACCGGTCTAGACTCTCTTCTTAAGACAGTCCCTTTCTTCCTCGTCGCACAAGATAATGCACAAATTGTATTTTGGGAACTTTTATCCAACAAAGAAAGCACAATACGAACATCATGTCTTCTCACTAATCTGGCTATTTCACTTATCAACTTCAGTGATTCAGTCTCGCTACCGTGCATTATACTTCTATGACACATTCTCAATAACAGAAGGAATTTTTGGCAAATCATTATTTTTCTATTTCTACAACAATATGTTTGACTGCCAACAATGGAGAATGAATGAGCATGAGTTGATAAATAAACTAAAGAAATGTAATGGCATTCAAGGGACTTACAAGTATTGCATGACAACGGCGCTGATGAAGCCAACCCCACAAGAATATAGCAGCACCAATCCATAAGTGCCATCTAGATTTGATAAGAGGACTCACAAATGCCCACGTATCAAATTCAGTTACTGACATCCGATTCTTTCCTTTGACAATGAACTCCACCAACCAATTCGCTGCAAACTTGAACACCTCAGGTGCACAGGAAGAGCAAAGCGACAGAGGAGCTGCCGTGTAGAAACTAAATCTCAGAAAGGTGACGAATCAGTAAAGCATGTAAGGCAGACAGTGATTACAATATTATCAGAGGAAATAAAATAGCTGAACCTATTTGCACTAAGCAATAACAGATATGGCATTTCTTATTATAAATGACCTACGAACATCAGTAATGTATATTAGCAATTATTCCACCGGGTTGCTGTAATGGACTATACTGGCCATCTAAGAATCACTAGGTTCTTGTTTTATCAAGATTCAACTTTTAAAGAACAGGCTTCCTTCTGTGAGCAATCGTTTATTAAACTACGAGCTATATCAATTCTGATGAGATATGTGTAACTTCAAGTTCCAACAAAATACACCTGATTTAAAATGCATAGTAACCAGAAATATCCTAAGAACCTTCAGAAAATGAACAACATTAACATGCAGCCTAACGATTCTCCTACAAGTTAATGTTCAAAGAAAAGATGGTCTATCAAGTCAATGACCAGTTCAAGAAATAAACATGTCGATGAGCAACAAGAACAAATAGCCAGACAATTGAAGGGCCAGTTGATCCAAAAAGTCTGTGGATCAACAGACATGACACTAATATATTACCACTAAATATTGTGGCATGGTTAACAACAGTCTACAGCTAATATCAAGTACCAACAAGTGAAAGAGATGAAGATATGTAGACTTACAATAGCCCAGTGAGATAGCCGAAAATGTGCATTCGAGCTGAGGGACTGTACTTAAACACATATATTGTCTCAAAAAGGCGCCTAAGAACTTGAGTTTCCATTAACAGGAGGAGAAAAACAGATTGCCAGACCATGCGTCTATGTTCCGCAGTTGTTGAACGAGATCTATGGAAGGTGAAAATGGTTGAACCTCCAGCCAAGTGGCTTGCAATAGAAGAGTAAAGGGATGGCTCAGATACTGGTGGTTCCATTCTATAGGCATAAAACCAAGTGATAACAAGCAGCAAGGTTGTCCACACAACAGCCACCACATAAAAGTGACAGAAGAATCTCTGAGGAACGGTGAGTTTCTGTAATGCACCAGAGGAAAATATTAGTCAACCTTGGACGTGATGGGAGTAAATATCCAAAGAGAGACTAAGCCGTGAAGGGGCAAACAAACGAGATAATATGATACTGGTAAGCCCAAATCTCGATAAAATTCTAAGGAAGACAACAACGATACCCCTGGAGGGAATATTTTCGACACTAAAATATGCTTAAACAGTAACATTAACTTCTTATACAAGTGTAAGTTACAAAAGCCTTATTGGAGAGACATCTTTGTCAGGCATAGACACCAAAAATAGAAATTTCAAATAAACTTTAGGAACTTTTGTATCAGCACAACAGGGACCAAAAGTAACCTGGATTCTTCTTTAACAATGATGAAGCTCCAGTTGTCATTACATCAGATTCAGGCCACAACATCAAAATTTAACCAGTTCCCTAATTTGCTGAAGCTAGGACAAAGCATAATGTACAAGTTGCAGGTGTCATCCAATCACTTCCACCTGAGCTACTGTGCTATGTGAAAAAAGCACTCTTCCGAAGGAGCACATATATCAAACCAAGGGACTGACCAAGCACAATGTAGCATCTACAACTTCCTTCCCCTTAAGTGTTATGCACAATTTTAGTTGCTTGATAGGCGTGGCATTATCAATGGAAGTGCTGAACTCACGTCCTGTACCCTTATCCACCTATTGAGGGTGGCTGCATTTTGAACTGTCCATGAAATGTGTAACATCTATTTCTAGTCTTATTAGTCCTACAGTGGGCATTTGCTGCTTTGAGTTCATTCAATTATTGAATCCCCCTTAAGTTTGTGGAAAAATTCGTAGATTCAATCTCAATTCTGAGGTGCAACGGTCAATTAATTTGATAGCCACCCTAGAGTCTTGTCATTTCATGGCCTAAAATGAGTACTTGGAAAATGCTTAGAAGAAGCAGACAGAGCGATTTTATGTCAACACTTTTGCTCAATCACGCACTGTCTAAAGGCATATCCTAAGTTTCCTGTACCCCACGTAATACGCAGCATTATTTTTCTGGTTTCCATTTCACTGTCCTATGCGTTAAATAAACTCGAAGCCTCAAAATTGTGCATAAACAGACTTTCAGGTTTTATATGTGCAAGAAAAATATGTTCTTCCAGTCCTTCTAATCTTTGTCACCCAATATGAAATTGTAAAAATAACAGAGTTACAACAAAAGGGGTGGAGCTGATTAAGTACTCACATGGGATGAGGATTGCATGATCTTGCCTCTCTTCGCAAACCTCAAGAGAGCTTGGTAAAAAGATCTAAGCCGAGGTGAAGGTATCGAAGCGACAAGGATTGGCAAAGTCCCGGCAATCCATGCCGCTCGAAGCAAAGCAACTAGCCCAATCTCCATTATTACGAGAGGCAAAAACAAACTTCTGGATTTGCTAATTCATTGGGAACAAAAAACTGGCTTTGAAAGAATTTTGGAACGCTCGCCATTGTTGTTGCCAAGCCAAGTTAGAGATATACTTGGGGACGCGAGCTCTCCAAAGTTCAAGAATGCTTAAGCAGTAAGCACGAGAGATTCTTTCTGGGGACGCTACAAACACTTTCTAATAACTATGAAATTACAAAAAACCCCACTCTCCACACCGATTTAACTTTGGCTTCTCTCTTCCTCTGTCAGTGATATCTTCGATCTCCATACTTTTCAACATCTAAAAATCTCTACGGATCACCTCGTTCAAGAGGCGCCACAGTCTCGGGATAACTTGTTTTAAGATATTCGATCGTCGGATGTCGACTGTGATGGGGATGATGGCTCTGTAGCCGATGAAGAAGCTGCGACTTTCTGTAGCCGGTGAGGATGAGACAGCGGCGGCTATCGGTATGGGGCCGGTGATGGCTTCAATTTTGTCGCTGATGCCAAACACGCGAGCAGCCCTAAGGTGAATCGGGGCTGAGAAAGGATGAAACAGCAGCGAGTGGTGGCGGTGGCGGTGACGGAAGAGAGAGAAGGGGGGAGGGCTTTTGTGTCATTTTACCGGTGGAAGCTCTGGAGTGGCTCAAGTGAATAAAGGAGCGAGAATATGACATCCCGAGATTCTGCGTTATTACGCATTGGGCAGCCTGTCCCTCTTCAACTTTACTTACCAGAAAACTACGGAAAAGTCTATAAAGTCACTTTGGGTCGTAGAAGCTGATATAAAGAAAGTGAGAGAGAAATCAGTTTGACAACACTTTTTATTTTTATTTTTAATTTTTTTATAAAAATTAAAATCAGTTAAAAAAAAATTTACAAAAACAGGTGAATGTTTGATAACCCAGTTTTTGTTTTGAGTTTTATTTTTTTGGTGTTTGATTACTCAGTTTTTATTTTTGAGTTTTTCTTTACTGGTGGTTTGTGGTGGCGGTAGTGGGGCGTGGCGGTGGCTGACAGTGGGGGTGGCTGACGGCCGCCGGTGGTGGACGGTGGTGCCAGCGGTGGGAGGGTGGTGGTCTTAAAAAAAAATCGAAGCTCATTTTTTGAATTTTTAAAAACAGCATTGGTTTAAAAACTAAAATTTTAAACTGAAGAAAAAAATGAAAACTGGTTACCAAACTCGTTTATTTTTTTCAGTTTACAAAACTGGAAAAAAAAAAAAAGTGTCGAACGGAGCCTAAATTTTGTTATTTGAATACACTCTAAATTTTTTCTATAAGTGTAATATAACTTGGGCAAATCGAATATGTGTGCCATCACAGGCCCGCTGCCTGTGGTGCACACAAAAATATTGTTGTTTGGTTGAAATGGGCTTCAAACCTAGCCTCTTCCTCCTAATCATGTCTCACTCTACTCCCTTTTCTATTCCTTCTATATACCATGATGGAAGATGGATGAGGAGGAGAGTTCATCACGTGGCCAATATACACATTTCCTCCTCCGTTGCAGTACAACGGCGTCGTTGGGTCCTCGCCGAAAAACCAAGCATTCCTATCGTCGACGCCGCCATTACTAATTGGCGAAAACACGCCAGGCCCACCATCGCGCATGTAGTTAACCCGATACCGCAAATTGGTAGGCACAAAGTTCGGTGATCTGCTTACCGAAGTAGTTTCTGACCCATGCGTATGATAAGGCAGCCCACCATGGATGGGAATTGAAAATTTGAAAGGAGACATTCTGGTTTGATAAACAAAGAAGGAGGAAGGAGAGGCTGCAGTCCGTGTTAAGCAAACGACAAAGTTTTTGTGTGCACCACAGGCGCGCGCACAGGTAGCGCGCCTGTGGTGACACACAGATTTGATTTGCCGATATAACTTTAGGTAGCGTTTGAAATCACTTTCAATTTTAATTTTTTGTTTAAAAAAAATAATAAAAACCAATTTAGTTTTTATTTTTTACAAAAACAAATGGGTATTTGATTATCCAATTTTTATTTTGAGTGTTTAATTACTCAGTTTTTCTTTGGTGGTGGTTTGTGGTGGCGGTGGTGGGTGGCGGTGGCGAGGCGTGGCGGTGGCAGCCGGTCACCTGCAGTCGTCGACAGTGACTGCCGGCACAGTCGTGGCCGGTGGCAAGCTCTGGGCAGTGGGAGGGTGGGGGTGGTTTCAAAATAAAAATCAAAATTAAAAACCCAAAACTCCTAAATAGAAGTTTCAAAAAACAACCCTTTTTTTAAATTAGTTTTTAAATTTGAAAAAAGAAAAAATGAAATTTTGTGTCAAGCACGTTTTTTTCTCCAGCTTACAAAACTGGAGAAAAAATAGAAAACGGATGTTATCAAACAGAGCCCGGTCACAAGCTTAATTGTTAACCAAAAGGTCATGGTTCAAAGCTTCTTTTAGACTATTTTAATAAATATTTGCAATTCCGGTGAAAGAGTTGGTAGTTGTCAGTGGTCTGGCAACAGTATAATGACATTCTACCAGCGGGGATGGTGATTCGAAGACAGCGTGGTGGTAACCGATAGCAGTGCGGTGGTAACCACATGCGATTCACTGAGGGTGGTCCAACAGCGGCTGATGGTGGCCCGGTGGTGGCAGCTGATCAAGATAACATTGGTTTTTTCTTGGAATTATAATTTGTTTTGGTAGATACCTAAGAATTGGAAATGGTCCCAGTATTGTACATAATTAATTCCATGAAATTAGGTTTCGACTCCAAATAAATGATCCAAGCAGCATAATCACAATTCTTAAGAGTTAGTAACACTTTATTTTCTGACTACCACCGAAAAGATTACAATTATACAATCCGAAAGTAAGTGGTTGGGTTGGAGTAAATATAGTGGGAGCAGTTTAATGGGCTTCAGATGACGAATTTTGAGTGCATTTCGTAAGATAGGTAGTTGTTTTCCTTTTTCAATTTGGAAACTAGTTTATTATTTTTCAATCTTTCCTCTATTTTTCTCTTAGCACTAAAATGCACCATCAAGAAAGTCAGCTACACTGATGCTTAGAGTGCGTTTTGATGAAGAATTTTAAATTCTTTGTATTTCAAAATCCTTTCATTTTGAAATTTGTTGATTTACAAATTTATGGAATTATAAATATTGTGTTTAAGCGATTTTATAAATTGAGTATTTTATATGTGGATTTACATTTGAAAATTTGAACCTACATAATTTAATAGTGTATAGGTACAAACTAATGAGGAAGAGCATCCATTTTTTTATGAAAAAAGTTATCTAAAATAATGGAGACTCTTTATGACAAATAACTAGCCTGGACTAGTTATTTCTATAGGAGATTTTAGCACACCAAATTTCCTTTCCAAATCCCTCTTAGAATTTGATAAATCCATTTTATCAGTGTTCAAATAAGGAATTTTATACAATATATTTCAAAATAATCTATGAAAGTGAAATTCTCAGTTCCATTACCTCATTCAAACACACTCTTATATAAGCTTTCTATATAATTTTCATGTGAATCAAATAGGTAGGTTTTTAAAAAGGAAAATGTTCGTGTAGATATGTGATTTTTATTACTTTTTTATAGTAATAAAAACTGCAGTGTTTGCATGAACTATACAATCACAAATCTTGTTCTCCTAAATTATCTACAAAGATCGATCACAAAACTATCAATATTCAGAGATACATCAAAGCAAAAAAAAAAAGGAAAAAGAATGAGTGTTCTCCAATATTTAGAGTTTTTCATGTATTATAAAGCCTACGGGAGCAACAACTACTAAAATACTTATTGAGTGATCTCGTATTTATATGCCTCATAGTAATTACAAAATTAGTAGTGATAATAAGATAATTACAAATTAATTTTTACCTTTTTAAAGGAGTTCTCCTACCAATTTTTATTGTAAAAAATAAACTTGGGTAATAATTGTTAGTGACAAATGAAGATGTAAAATAGTGTATGAAATAATATAAATATTTTCTCCTCACTAATAGCAATTGCAGTGATAATACTAACAATAATAACCCATGTGTTGAGATTGTATTACTTAAGACCACAAAAAAAGAGTAACTGTACATAATAAATTATTAAAAAAATAAGAGCGTAAACAATATGTAAAACTTGTAATGAAATAAAATGAAGGAGATTTGATAGTTTAAGATAAGAACTGATGGAGAATATTGTGTTTCTTTAAATAATAAAAATGATTTAAGATTAAAAAATATATATAGAGAATTACTTTTGTCAAAATCTAGGAATTAATGGAATTGTAAAGATATAATTATCAAGATCACCTAGAAAACAGTAACAATATATAATAAATAATTAAAAAAATGAAAGCGTGAAACTATATAGGAAACTTGTAATGAAATAAAAGAATTTAGATTATGGTAGTTTAAGAGAGAAACTGGTGGATAATATTATGTTTCCCTAAACAATAAAAAAGATTTAAGATTAAAAAAGAATATATAGCTAGCTACTTTTGTCAAATTATAGGATTAATGGAATTGTAAGGATATAAATAAAATTTTCAAGTTGGGCATATTGACATAGAAGAGAGAGAAATGTACAATATATATAATTGTTTGAATTTCAAATAGAAAGAAGGAATTCAAATCAAAATTTGTGTGTGTGTGTGTGTGTGAGAGAGTCCAAAACATTATTACAAAGATAAGTAAATTTAGAATATTTTAAAAACTCAAAATATGAAAGTTCACGCGGCAAACTAAGAGGGTGTCCAAGTAAGCGATGATTGGCATAACATTCTCTCAGTTTCGACTTTCACATATATAATTGTCTGGTGTCACCTAGTGTGTCACTAGTCATTGCAGGAATCATGTAGTACGAAAAAGATCTTAGCTTTGTATATAGTATAGTTCTTTGATTGTCAAAATTTTTTTCTATAAAAAGAATCAAAATTAAAAATAGAAGGTCGATATATTCTTTCAATGAACCGTTGGAGTACCGATAACAACTTTTAGTTTAATGAAGTTGAGCCATCAAAGTCTCTTAAAAGCAAATATGTATAAACTATTTTTTGTAAACATAAAAATACCAAATCATGGTGAACTTTCTTGCAAACGTCAAGAACTTTAAATGCACAAAATTTTGAACAAGTATGTTCTATTGTGCTAGTTAGGTAACATAATAGTACAGTGACCGTTGGTGTCTTGACACACAAATATGTTGTTGTTGGGATGATTGCTGCTAGCATGGTGGCTGGTAATACTGTGGTTGGCGGTTGTTTGCGTGATGGTCGGTAAGGGTTTATGTCGATGCATGTTTGCATGGTGGTCAGTTGGGCTTGACATTGTGGCAAGCCGGGGTGTGGCTAAGAGCTACTGGCATGGTGGTCGGAGGTGCGTGTTGGTGGCTGGGATAATGATGATGGCAAATGGGATGCGGTTGGCGGCTGTTGATGTTTTGGCCGTTGGTGAATACGAGTCTGAGTTGGTGGTTATTGGATTGGGGTGGTGCCTGACCTTGGCACGGTGGCAGGGGGTGGTGAATGTTTATTATTTTTTTCAAGCTCACCTCTCTCCATACTCCAATTTTTTGGCTAAACTATAAACTATGTATAATTTCCACACAAAAAAAAAAAAGGAAGAACAAAACAAATTATTCTTTAAGTTTTGTTATTTTCATTTTAGGAATAATGTGACAACTGAAACACATTCCATTATTGTTTTAAACTTCAAATCAGCGTGGTATTCTTGTTTTGGTCTTTGTGAGAAAGAAGAACGGGAATGAAGAGTGTTATCAAAATTTAAGTACAGATTTAGTACAATATGCATACAAATTAAGAACAAAGAATATTACCAAAACTATTTTAATATATTTAGCAAAAAATTTAACAGATCTGTATAATTTAAGTAAAAATTTTAGTTAACAAAATTTCAAGCCGTGTTATACATGCAGCGCTTATTTGTGACCGGTTGTGTTAGAGATGGAAATGCTCATCAATCACGGTGAACCTTTGTCCAGATTTTCTACACAAGATGCAAATAGTTGAACTTTTAGATCACAGGGCTGAAAAAGGAACTACATCAAAATACATGGCTGATTGGGTTGTTAACCATTTAGAGAGAGTACTTTTCTCAAGTCATCGCCCGCTTCAAAAGCTTCACTGATCAACGAGAATCCAACATGTATTACTGCATTAACAATCCTCTTAAATCTTGATTGCATATGCATGGAAAGTCATATCAAGAAGAGACAATTTAAGGTGTACCACCACTAAGTACTCAAATATGATCGATATATGTGCACGGGTCCAAATGCAAAGAAGAAGAGTCATGTCAAGTTACCATCTACACTAATAAGTTTAAGTTACCTAAGAATTCTTTCAGACGTGTTGTCATTTAATTTTTTTTACGAGTACGATAATGATAAGAAAGTAAAACTAATATTTTTGCAATAAATATGAGAGACGTCTAAAGTCATTGCAACACTCATTCTCTAACTCAGGCATTTTTCACATTAATTGTGAATTTTTATTTATTTGTGATATTCTGTGCCTAGAAAAGGAAAGTTGCACTGTTTACGTAGATCTCTGTAGATCTGCTCGATCGACGCTTTTTCCAATGTTCGTCGGAGGTGGCCGAAATCTTACCAGCGGCGAACGGATATTCGCCGGAGCTTTTTGACCGTTATTCCGAATGCTCCTTCAGGCTTTCAATTTCGTTTTTATTTGTTTCATGTTCCTCAGTGGTGGAGGTTCGGGTTGTGGTTGGTTGGTCCTAGTTGTAGTAGGAGGGCTCGGGATCGAGGGGGCTTAGCTGTGGTTTTGGGGTTGGTTCTTGGAGTCCCTAGAGTCTTGGGAAGGGGGTTGAGGGGGTTAGGGTCTCGTGGGGGGGGGGGGGAAGGGGGTGCAGGGTGAGTTTCTGTTGGGCTTGAAATGGGGGGTTTTGGGACATGGGGAGGGGGGATAGGGGGGTTGAGATTTGCCTTTGGGTTTTGGGCAATCATCTCTGGGCAGGGTTTTTTTTTTTTGGGGGGGGGGGGGGGGTCCATTTTTAGGTCTCTTTTCTAGGTTTGAGCATCCTATGTGTCTACTTTGGGTAGTTTGGTAACTTGTGGTTCATCTGCCCTGTATTGTGGCATTTTGGTTCGGATTCATTACGGGTTAGTTGAAGGATGGACATTGCGGTGCTGTAGATCTTGGGAGGTGTGATGGACTCTTAAACAGTGTGCTCACCTTTGTGTCGTGCAGTTACCGATTGTCTGCGTTATTGTTATCACTTATAGTTTGTTTTTATTTAGTTTTAGCTTACACCTGTAAAATTTGCATGTTATTTTAAGTTGAGTTAAAGTGTAGGATATGATCTGCTCTAATTCAACTGTACGTGTATAAATTTATTAGGTTTATTGTTAGTGTCGGCCTTATGGTCATGTATACTGAGTTACGGAAATTTCGTGACCGATAATGTCTGTAAACTACAACCGATGTATCTTTAAATTATCAATGCAATTTTCTGTTATAAAGGGAAGTGAAGTGAAGGTCACGAGGTTTGATTGCTATAAACTGATATTCTTGGGCTTGAATTGCAACTCTCAAAAGTTTACAAGTACCAAGGTGCAAATCGAACCAGACTCATAGGGTTCTTCCGGTAAATACTCCGAACAAAACCAGATTTTGAGAAACGGGGGCATAGCTGCAGTAGTACGAGAAACGGCGACAGGCAAGTAAAAATTTAGACCACCACCGAAGACTCATCGAAGACCCCTTCCCCACCCCACGGCCCACCCCCTTCCTCTGATTCTGACAACGACTCACCGGCGATGTGTTTCAATCGTACTTCGCCGAAACTTTGACATCTCATGTTTAATCCGTGAGTGTTTCTTCTTACTTGCTTTCGTATTTACGTTCAACATATCTCCTTAATTCGTCTAATTATTCACAAATATGCAAATTCTTTAGACTGCTCAGAACCCTAGCCAATTGACTTCAGTTTCTCTTTTTTGTAATTCAGTACATGATCTGCGTTCCGTAATTAGTGTATCAAGTATCTCGAATTCGACGAAATTAGTTAATTGTTCTACGAATTGAGCGCACGAGTCTATTTACGCATTTTATGGATGTTCGATTTGCCACAATGTGTATAAGGTGCCGCTGGAGCTACTGGTTTTTGTTTTGACTTTTTGGTCGTACAGTGTTTCTACTGGATTTGCAGCTATTTCTATCTAGTGCTCTGTTGCTAACTCAAGTCAGGATCTGTCAAGCAATGCCATTTGCAATGCATATTCGGTTCCCTCTTTATTATTGCAATAGAAATTAGTTAATTCTGGCTTTTGATATTGGGGGAATGAAGTTTGTTTGATGACGAGGTAAAGTTTGTGCGTATTCTTGTTGGATCCTGAACATTACACCGGTAAAACTTTCCTGGATATACAGTATTCGATGACAGTTCAATGGCAGTTTATTTGGACATGCAGATGACTAACTCAGATTTTCTGTTGTCTTGGCAGTTACAAGTTTATTAGACCTTAAAATTTCCCGTTTAATTTAAGAATTGAGTAATTTAAGTTTTCTTTTTTTTTTGTAGAAACTTATTTGCGGGACAGTTTTTTAAGTTAGAGTTTGATTGCCGAACATATAACATGTTTATTTTATGTCTAGGACGTGATGCTGTTTTTGCATTGAGTATGAGTAGGAAGGAAAGAAAGTGATCCCAAGGTGAGGTCAGGGCCTGATTGTTGGTCTGGGAACAGGGTGCTTAGTTTGGCCGTCCCGGCTTTGATCAATATAGCTAGTAGCAAAAACACGTATAATAACTATATTATGTGATTGTTTTGCATGCTTTCGCAACTGACATGAGGTTAGCAAAATGCTTATGCAAAACCATTTAACAGAGACTGCCCATAAGAGACTGCCTAAAAGTTGCAAGGAGATACGAGTGAAATGTTAAAAAGAAAGTCTGGATGCTTGGAAAAGAAACAAGGGTATGGAAGTTATAATTGTAAACCACAAGCGAATCTATGGAAGCATTGGTTACTTTGAATAAAATGACATTGCTGAAAAAGTCTTGAGCTCTGATAACTAGCCTCATCTTTATCAACCTATAACATTCTCAATCAGGTCACTTTAGATAATGTGTGTGCTTAGGTTGGTCTGTCACATGGTGGCAGGGATAGAGCATTTTATAGCTTGCTTATTTGGCACTATCTGATGTTGGCATCAGATCGTTAGCTAGAAACATTACCTTATGTATTGATGTAACATGTTAAATGTCTTCTGGAAGTATATGCTGTGATATTTTTAGGGCAGCTATTGCCCATGAAGGTTGGAGCATATTAGTTGAATTCCATACTGGGCATTTACTTGTACGATTAAAAAATATAGTAACTTGTGTGGTTGAAAGAGTTGAAATGTGGAGGTAAATAAAACTTTTGTGCTGCACAGTTCCTAGTTAGATATATAGGACTGGACAATCTTTAGCCTTTATGAAATTTGAGAGATCATATGGCTCGTAGTTGGTGCAAAACCACTGGTCATAGTTGCACAAACCACCTGCTTACTAATGTTGACGAATAAAGTGGTTCGATGTAGGTCTGAGACAATTTACCACAGCAAGTAAACTTGAAGCTTTGGGGATCAGTGGCGCCTATTGGTTTATTATCTAGATAGATCCTAGTATGCTACTTTCTGATTCCTAGTAGAGATACAATCAGCAACCAAAACAACCCATGCCAAGGCCTGTTGGTCATTACAATTGAATAGAATTCACAAAGTATGAGGCAAACTTTCTTACGACTTGCTTAGAAATTCTGAACTTCTACCATAGTGTTCTGGATATTGGTTATTTTGTTCCTTGCTGTGGGAAATTTTGCTGCCTCATTATATTGGTATCAATGAAACTTAATTTGGCTCGGTTTTATAGCATTCTTTTGCCTAATCTAATTTACTAGCGTCATGTAGTGTTGTTGGTCTTTAGTTTCTCAACATCTTGTTAGCGTTATAACTAGTTCGTTTATCAAGTCAGTGGTTCATATTTCTTGTAGAAGAAACCGTTACTTCTAACAAATTCACCTACCTCTTCCTCCTTCCTCCAATATGGCCACCTCCAAGTCAACTGCCTCAATCTTCGTTCTTCTTTAACGGATCGCTCAATTTAAGAACAGCTCGTCAATGCCCCACTAAATCACATTTTTTATCCTTTGGCATATTTCAGAACCAGAGTTGACGACGAATGTTATTAATCCCTACAAGAGCTTGTTTGTTGATACTGAGCTTTGATCAGCTAACCTAGTATGTATACTTAGAAAATACTCAGAGATAGCATTGGGTTCTAAAAGAATCAAAATGAAACAAAAAACTTTTTACCATCTTCTTCGTCTTACATGCATATAGGCACACATTTGTTTATGCCAAAAATATGCACGGATGCACATAATGTATTTATACACATAATGGAAAAAGAGGGAATCGTCGCCTGGGGTCAAACCCTACACTCTCCACAAGCTCTCAAGTTGGTTTTATAACTTTATTTATTGGTGTGTGCTTTCTGTTGTAGTTTTGGGGAAAAAAAGAACTTGCTGCTCCTGATTTCTTGCTTTGCATTACTTGCTCTACCCCCTTTTAGCAATTTGCCTAATATTCTTTTACTGCAAATTTGGGTATGGCCTATATGATGTTGTTAATATCTGATTCTTTTTCTAACTAGCCATGCTTACAAGCAAGAAGTGTATCTGTAGTTGCGGTTGATTAGTTTGAATCTTTAGTGATATTTTTTTCTTGTTTACCTAGTGCTTTGCTTGCAAATTCTTGGAAAAGCCAGAAAGCGGACAATGGCTTGCATAAACTGTAGGTAGTTTACTTCCCTGTCTCAATTTGTCTGTTCCTTTATTTTCACATCATCAGTTGAAAAAACCCATAAGAGTGAATTATTTGGTACTATATTAGCAAAATTTGGCCTGAGTTATTCGGTATTACATGCTTCAGACACTGATGCGGCCAAAACACACCATCCACTTGTATAAAGCTGGCTATGACATAAATGACGCGCTTATTTAGGAACTGGTATCAAATCATAGTACTATCAATGCTGGTGGTTGGTCAATTGCTCTTTTATTTTCCCGAGGTGGCTTGGGAGTTTCAAATACTTTCTTCTGAAAGTAAAAGCAAAATAAGTAGTTGTGTTCTGTTCAGAAGCACAAATACCATTAAATATACTTGTGTGTATGATAAAAAAAGGTTTCCACGTCACTGAGAAGCCAAACAAAGACTAGCAACCTGACGGTAGCAGCACTGTAAATAAAGAAGCCGCCGTCATCCTGTTCAATCACTCCACTTGCCCATTCCTGCTGTGTGCGCTGCACCTTGCAAGTGCATTCTCCTGTTAAAAGCTCGCTGCAACGAAAGATAGTATTGAGCATGGGTGCTTGTGGTTTTCTTTTTGGCTTAAAGTTTGCTTAAATTTCTGAATGAGAGTTGGTCCACCTTGACACGTCAAGTTCCTCTTATCCTTGCTCTGTTTAAACCTCGTAATAGAGCCCAGAGATCCTGACACTCCCCGAGGTTACAAGAAAATTCTGTAGGTTGATGCTGCTAATTTGTTAGCTCGAGGATTTTGGTCACTATTGAACTGCAAGGTTACTTGTCTATTTAGTTGCTCTATAGTAGAGAATTGGCAGCCTCATTATATGATGTTAAATCTTATCTTTATGTGCATAAATCTGGATGGTGTAATAGCCCTGTATATCGGAAGCGGTTCTATATGCTCTTTCAGTGACATGGATTTGTTAATTTTCTACAACCTTCATTTTCCTTGAGCACCTAGGAGCCTTGTGGTGTTGTGCTTCATCTATAGCTGCTTTGTTATGTTCTCTAGGATATTGATGGCTTGATATGATTTGGTTCTATTAGTATATCCATGTTCAATAGAATGCTTTTGGTTGATAAAGTTTCTGTTTATTTTCAAATAAGTAGAAATGATCTGAATCTTTTGAGATGACTGTTCACAATGCTTCTTTTGTTAGGTCCTTGTAGATAGGGGCAACCTTTGGGTCTGACCAGCAGCTTGGAATTATTCTGTCTTTACTGAGCAGGGGGTGAGATGGATGACGGTAGCCGTGAAAATGGGAGACAGAGAATGGATTACTACAGAGGAGCTCACACTCCGGTAGTAACATGTCCATAAGTCTGAGCCAACTCAAGATTAGAAGAATATAACATTTAAAACAAAAATGAAGGAATAAAGAGAGCAAAAATGCAATTTAGTTTTTTTCAAGTCTTGGTCGTGTTTTCAGTCTCCAGTTGTGGGGTCATCCGAATAGAATATTGACCAAAACTGCTTGCTGCCATTTGATTGCAGTGGAATGTATTACCGTATCAAGCGAAGGAACAAAATGCCTTCTTTATGGATAGGAAGATCATGCACATTGCCAGTGAGAAGGATGACGCAATTAAAGAACGAGATAGAGCGGTAGCTGAAAAGAAGGCAGCATTTGCTCAGCGAGATGCTGCAATCCAGCAGCGAGATGCAGCAATTGCTGAGCGTGATAATGCTAGAAGGGAAAGAGACAATGCCATTGCAGCCCTTCAGTTCCAGGAAAGTACAATGAATAGTGCATTGGGTATTGGAGTTCCTCGTGGGACAAAGCGCATGCACCATGCAACAAATCATCCTGCCAATGCTGGTCAAGCTGCCTTTATCACGAGGGAAACGCATATAACCGATGCATTTCCAATTTCGGCCATTTCATCTGAGGCTGCTAAGTCATGCCAAGCAAAACGAAAGAAGGAGAGTAAGGCTAAGTCATCGAAATCACAGCGGAAAGGAAAGAAGGTAGGCGAGGATTTGAACAGGAAGGTCACTACTGATGGGTCAAAGGCTGAGTGGGAAGCTCAGGACCTTGCGTTGATGAACCAGGTCATTTTCGATGAGTCTACCATGCCGGTACCTGTTTGCTCATGCACGGGGGTAGCTCGGCAGTGTTACAAGTGGGGAAATGGAGGCTGGCAGTCATCTTGTTGCACCACCACCCTGTCAGTGTATCCGCTACCGCAAATGCCAAACAAGCGCCATTCACGAATGGGTGGTCGGAAAATGAGTGGAAGCGTTTTCTCCAGATTGCTTAGTCGGATAGCAGCACAAGGCCATGACCTTTCGATGCCGCTGGATCTCAAAAACTACTGGGCTAAGCATGGTACTAACCGTTACATTACTATCAAGTAAATTATCATCAATCTTTGGGTTATGCGTTTGGATCCCTCGGGGGAAATGTTCCTCGGGGTTGAAAATTTACCGTTGCTGCACCTGATGGAAGGAAAGATAATAGGTCGTGGAGGACAAGGGAAGTCTGCTTGCTAAAACTTTCTACAGGTTAGGAGCAGGTTTGCAGCATCACGGCTGTTTTTGATGTTTTCTTTTCAGTAGTATCTGCCAACTTGTGAAAAAATAATTTCCCATTTTGCAAGTAATGTAGAGTATTTGAGCAATGCCCTTGCCCATGCCCTTGCCCTTGCCCTTGCGTCCAGTTCTGATGAACGGACCTCAGCAAATTGCTTCCGTAGAATAACATTGCTTGGTGATAGCCGAAGCTGGTTAGTCGAGGAGTTGGTTTGACCTGTTAGTGCTCGGTTAATCCCCTTTATGAGCCGAGTAGAAGCAGTTTATGACAAGAATAGGGTAGAAAAAAGGGCCTACTAAAGGGTTGGATAACAAAAGTTTCCTGAAACGTAGGAGAATCAAATCATCCGAGTTAATGCATGCTAAGGGTGGGGGCTAAGAGCAACGTAATGGGAATATATAGGAGAAAATAGCTGATGTGCAGTGAAGTCTTCTTCCAATTCTTAGAAACGGGTGGAGACATAACTAAACAAGCTAGCTAGCCAGCATAAAAACTTGCCCAAGTTTTTAGTGTAGAAAAAGGTTTTGTTGGAACTTGGAATAACTTGCCAAGCCGACCTAAGACTTTTGTGTTGCGCTTTTACAAAGTGGATGTCTGCCACCAATTATGCTGACATGCCTACGTGTTTGACTAAAACCTCGTTGTTGAAGTCCTGATAAGGTGACACCAAAAAGGTGGTTCAATTGATGGATGTTGAATATTACCGTGATATTTCTTGTTTTTATTTTAGAGTGAGTGAGTGAGATTCAAGCACTGGGGAAATTTAAGAAAGCATTCCAATTTAATTTGCATAAACTTTTCCTCTTGGAGGCGGCATTAAGTTGTTTTTAGAATATCGTGTTTTAATTAAGAAAGAAAAAGAACAGCTAATCAAAAAGAAGAATTTGAAGGGAAACGGCTTTTTTCAATTATTTATATGTTTCTTACCTTTTTGTTGCACAAATATTTGTTAGTGGGATTAAGATTTGCTGTACGGTGTTTCTGTTGTAAAAAATAAAATAAAGAAAATCTTAAAGCGTAATTTTTTTAATAAAATATTGTCATTATAAATAAATTTTATAAATTGTGACAAAGCTCTTTTAGTATCAGTTTTGATTGGTAACTAAACATATTATATCATAGATGCGGTCGACAATTCTTATCCATGTTTAAGCGACAAATATTTGTGGTATAATTAGTCTTAGTCTATCGCTAGTTTAGAGCTCAATTCTGTGGCATTGGGCCATATGACCTCTCCTTTTCAAAGTGATGGGCCTGTCCGAGCCTCACCTTGGGCGCCTTAAGTCGTACTTATGGGGCCCTTCTAATCTTTATTGCTAATTGACTGCTGAGGAATTTAAAATGGTGAGTTGATGGCCCTTTCCTTTTGGGTATTAAAGAGTACGCCACGTGTGTCCATCACCTCGGTCCATCGAATTTTAGTCAACTTAATGACGACAATCACAACACCCACGTGTGCACCCCTCCAAACCGAGTTTTCAAGTGCGGCCAAAAGGCACTTCAATTCTTTTTACGACTAATTTAATTTAATGTGATAATAAATACGAGTATAATTTCTCAAAACATTTATACAGATGTGAAATATACTACGCTACACAAGGACATGATCTGTATAGGCCATTTAGTTTCAAGCTAAAATGATCCACTAACCAAAAAATATCTCAGTTTAGGGTTTGGTTTTGGCAAGGTGGAATTAGTCCCCGTTAAAAGATTGACACGTGTTTTCAAAAGGATTCACAGCGATCAATAGCAGTCAGCGATTAAAGGGTCTATGTAACACCGTCTAAACCTGTCTTGGACCTAATATTTAAACACATGATCGGTGCTTCAGTCTTACACTAATAAAGACCCTGTCAGGAGGAAATAATATAATAGGAGGAGGTGTTAAGAGAGACAATATAATATTTCATAATACATCTAGCATTCTGATGGTTAGAACCATTAGTCCAAACTAACTGAGGCCATGATATTAGACTACACAATATTTTCTTTAATTAAGAAGACTCTTAGTATTCTAACCCTACTGGTTATAAGTTATGCATCAAACTGTTTATACGGGATGCCTACTGGGGTTCACATCCATTCAAAGAGATGTTTGATTGTGAGATTATATTAATTAATGTTGAGTTTTGTTTGCAAAAATTAGATTTTCAATATTCTGGAACTAAAAATTTTAGATTTGGGTTGCGTATCCTCGAATTGTTTTGGTCATTCAAAATGTTCGTGTAATTTATAGTCGTCTGCCTATTGCACACTCATTTGTTACAAGTACCTAATTCAATAACTCAGTGAAACTTTTTATGTCTTCAACTACAGCAGGAGCGTGTTGTTAATAAGCAAGACAATAAATTTAGACTCACTTATGTACAACGCGTCACTGACATTTTATGACCTTAAAAGTAAAAACCAACCAATAATGAATTAATACAAGACATAAACTAGAAACATCTTGTACACTTTCTTCTATGGAATATAGGAGGATTAACCGTAATTGGTAGTATTTAGTTGCCAAGATCGTCATCAAATTAATATAGGTATAATTGGATGAGGTCCAACAACCAGTCCCCAAAAGGAAAGCCACCTAAGCATGAGATTAAAGAGAACAATTATATTCTAATCTCAATTGATAGGTGGTACTATATTTGGACTTTCTTTTCCTAAATTGCCATTAAATATTGAAGGAAACTATTTGCATTAGTTATGGCCAGCCTTATCAGCCACTGTCAATGTCATCCCCAAATTAATTATATGTGAAAATAAATCATTAGGAAATATAATTTAAAGAGCTTAAGTAGGTTGATTTCATCTCAAGCAGTGGTTATAAGAAGATTACGCATTATTGTTTATCTTTTTTTTTTGTGGCTTTTGGACAATAATAGAACATCATTAACTATGCATTATTAATTTTACATATAGAGATATGGTACTAAAATTTTCAGCCAAAATTTTATCAGCAGTACAGTGCATGGGACCTTTTAGGATACATTCTCACCTAATCCAACTATCTACTATCATGCTTTTTTTAAAATATAAAATTTTCATCAGCAGCTAGAGAGTATCGTAGAGTAACTTAGTACTATTAGAACATTATAAACTGTAAGTAACATATGAACGCGTTCTTTTACATAACATTATTTTGATAGTAGTCAACCAACTTACGATCAAAATTTGTATTCCTCCGACTAATGTATTGTATTACAACATGTTCTACCTGTCACTGTTGTTACCAACATTTATTTTCTTTTCTTACAAAAGAAGCCGTTAAAAAAAAAAGAGTAACATCAATGCTATGAGCAAATCATATGTATGTTTTAATCGGTAAACATTATGGAAAGTAGACGCTATACACTCATTCTAACACGTATTGATATTTTTAATCATTATCAAAAAGTCAATAAACCAAAAGCATTTTGGGTGTGCTCAAGTCACACTCGCCCATTGACACGTGCAAATCAAGACCAGAGCTATTGAAGCAACTCGATGTGGCGCTGTGCCGCAAGCGCTGAGTGAGCGCGTGATAAGATGTGTTTCAAAATCACGTACGGGGAGGGAGGGATTAATTGCTACATAATCTGCGGTGATATAGGAAAGATTTGTCAAATGCAGTCGGAATGAAATTGAAATTTGCCCCAAATTCAAATGCAAATTCACATTAAATTCACGCGTCTAGTTTAGTACTAGTAGCAGTCATGAAATCCGTGTAGTAGTCATCGTCGTCGATAGAGAGAGTGAGAGAGAAAGTGTGAAGAGAGAGATCCACACCCACACGCACAAAAGGTGAAAATACAAACATACATACGCACCGCCCTCTTCCCCCTCGGTGTATCCGTCACCAAACATAGAAACGACGCTTCTCTCAAGAACTGCCGCCAAATGTGGCGGAGCAACTTTCGCTAACCTGCGCCGCTCGGCTGTCACTGCCCCGCTTTAAAAATGGCTAAGGTTATTCCTCGATACCCATTTGCAGATGTTAGGGTTATCTGATACTAGCTTTTAATCTTATGTTGTATGTGTGTCGACTAGGGTTTTGATCATTTTCTACATGTACTGTTATTGGGTTTCTGTTATTAGTGATTGTTGTCCATTAAAGTTTACAGCTTTGATTGTCAGGTGGGTCTGAACTGCTAAAATAAGTGTTTGTGAAGGGACATTATAGCACTAGTGTTATATCCGGTAAATTCTCACAGGGTGGTTTTGTGGGAAAAATGGGTGATAGAGAGGAGGGTAATGTCGATATGATGCAAAGGCTTCAGTCTTCTTTTGGGACTTCATCATCTTCGGTTCCGAAGCGACCCATTTCCATTAACCAATTGGACATACCTCAGTTCAATACGTCGCAAATTCGTGCTCAGATGCGACAGTTTTCGCCTAATTTTGGTGTGGAGGGCAGTAAGAGGGTTGGTATACCACCGTCTCATCCTCAAATCCCTCCTATGTCACCGTATTCGCAGATCCCTGTGACCCGGCCTGGGAATCAGCAATTGGGGTCGCAGAATTTTAGTTCGGGGCCATCCCATTCGCGATCTTTGTCGCAACCTTCGTTCTTTTCGCTTGACTCGTTGCCCCCGTTAAGTCCAGCAGTGCCTTTTCGTGATTCACCATCGGCATCTCTTTCAGACCCAGCGGCTGATGTGTCAATGGAGGATCGTGATGCCAGTTCGCACTCTTTACTGCCTCCTTCCCCTTTTACCAGGGGTAATCCTTCGCGGGTAGGAGAGAGTCTTCCTCCTCGTAAAGCACACAGACGATCTAATAGTGATGTTCCATTTGCATATTCTTCAATCATGCAATCTTCTCCTCCCCTTATTCCCCTGAGGGGTGCTGGTGCTGTGGAACGGTTGCCATCTGCAAGAGAGAATCAAGGAACTAAGCCAGTGCAGTTGGTTAAACGGGAATCAAGTTGGGATAAATGTGGGGAAAGCAATGCAGAAGGGATGGGCGAGAGGAAACCTGAAGGGGAGGTTGTGGATGACCTGTTTTCCGCTTACATGAACTTGGAGAATCTTGATACTTTGAATTCTTCCGGTACAGATGACAAGCAGGGTACTGAGAATCGTGAAGA
Source organism: Escallonia herrerae (assembly GCA_033070095.1). NCBI lineage: Eukaryota > Viridiplantae > Streptophyta > Magnoliopsida > Escalloniales > Escalloniaceae > Escallonia > Escallonia herrerae. The sequence continues at coordinate 298,682 of JAVXUP010000394.1, read as the reverse complement.
TAGTAGAGCCAGTGGTACCAAGACAAATGGTGATAGCAGTGACAATGAAGCTACAAGCAGTGTAAATGAGTGTGGTAACAGCATGCACAAGAGGGAAGGGATCAAGAGGAATGCAGTGGGAGATATTGCCCCAACAGGCAGACACTATAGAAGTGTCTCCATGGACAGTTTCATGGGGAAACTGAATTTTGCAGATGATTCACCAAAAATGCCCCCTTCTCCAGGAACATGCCCTGGACAACTCTCGCCAAGCAATTCTATTGACGGGAATTCAAACACCTTTAGCCTGGAGTTCGGGAATGGTGAGTTTAGTGGTGCTGAGCTCAAGAAAATCATGGCAAATGATAAACTTGCCGAGATAGCATTAAGTGACCCGAAGCGAGCCAAAAGGTGATGCTTTCTTTATTCAACGTTGCTTACATTAGCTTAATTGTGTACTATATCACAAAATTAAATTGTTTGGATTCTTTAGGATCCTGGCTAATCGTCAATCAGCTGCTCGTTCCAAAGAACGTAAGATGCGATATATTGCGGAGTTGGAACACAAGGTCCAAACTTTACAGACAGAAGCAACCACCTTGTCCGCCCAGCTTACACTACTGCAGGTGGAAATATGCAATGTTGAAATCTGTTTTATGTATTTGTTTACATGCATTTCTTAAACAGTTTTTTGATGAATTACTTCCAGAGAGATTCTACGGGGCTCACAAGTCAAAATAATGAGTTGAAGTTTCGGTTGCAAGCAATGGAACAACAGGCACAGCTTCGAGACGGTATGATTCTTCCTTGAAGTTTCTCTCCTGAAGATGGCAGCTATTTCTCTTTCTTCCTTCACATATGCTTACTTGCATCCATTGTTCTTGGTACTGTGAGCATTGTGGAGATATACTAGTATTCATTGTGCTGATGGCGATGAGACTTCTTTTACGTAAACCCGTGAGCAAGATTGTATGTTGATGTCACTTGAAAAAAAAAGAGAAGGATTATAGGTTACTGTCAGTTAGTCATCAACCAAGTCCTTAGTTTCCGTATCACAGGACCACTATTGGGATCTTTGATCCACTTAGATGCTTGAGTGGCATCTGAATGCTGAACCTGGTCTAAGCTGAGGTTCTTAAATAAAGTCATACTTTTTTATAAGATTGCATAAGTTCTGGTTAGGGAGCATATGCAAAATCCTCTGAAACTGCAATTTCAGCTGTGTACGAACCGAGTTCGAGCCCAACAAAGGGTGTGATTCGAGCTTCGTTCGTTCATTATGAAGTTTGTCTCTGGTCATGTTCATTATGAGCCAAATATTGATTGTTGGGCTCGGCTCGATCTCCTTACCACAAGATCGGGCTCGGGTCGGCTGTTATTTGTGGAAACTGAGTTCAAGCTTCTAAACTCATTCCAAAACTCAGGTGTAAACGGTTATCGAAATGATTGACAGGTTGAGACCCTGTTGTTGATGAAATCAGTGATTTTCAACGAATTAGAGACTGAGTGTGCCTCGACTTTTCAACTGACTTCTGGATCTTGACAAAGATCAGAATGTTTGTGCGCGCGTTAAGTGCGACGAGAGGCTGTTAGGATATTAGGACACGAGGGTGTTCAATTAGAAAGGACAGAAATTTTTTTTTAACCCAGAGAAGAAGGAACCAGGTTTACTCATGTGATCATTAGAGATGTCATGTTCTGTATCTATCCCAAAGCATGTAACTCATGTTACGTAGGTAAATTCATATTTCCTTAAGTTCATCATATAATTTCCAAGGTCCATCTCTAGTGCTAAATGGATATTGTGGTTTTCATGCTCTATTAGTAATTATGTTGCCCAAAATGTCCAACATTCTCAAATTGTAGTTGGACGATCATCAGATTTAATCTGTCTTATTTCAGTTTTTAAATCCTAGACAATTTATAGCATTCTTTATGGCCCATGTACTTAACGGCATCTTATCTATAAAATATTTGCTCTTTTTCATTTTTTCCTCTAGATTTTTGCTTTCTTATACCGATAGCATTCAGAGCACAACTAGAAAAGTTAGATGCCCGTGCTTTAAAAGCATTCATGCATGCTTTGGGTTCTTGTGACAGCTCTAAATGAGGCTTTAACTGCGGAGGTTCAACGTTTGAAGATTGCTACCGCGGAGCTGAGCGGAGAGGCAGCTAAGTTTCAGCAGCTTTCTATTCACCCGCAGATGTTCCAGTTGCACCAGCAGCAGCCTACCCAACTCAACATGCATCATTTACAACAGCGACAACAGCAGAAACAGCCATCTCAGCAACAGCAGCAGAATGGTAGCGCAACATCAAAGCATGAGTCAAACCATTAGGTTTCAATGCATGAGATGGCTTGGAAGCCTGATTATTTGTTTTATCAGTTAATGGTTCTTACTATTTTCTGCAGTACTTCATTCGTTGCATTCATTCATTAGTTTTGTATCTCCGAAAGATCATATATAAGTTCTAGCTGTCTTGCATGTTAGTGCCAACTCTTGGTCATATACAAGCCTTAATATACTTGGGTTATATCGGATTTATGGTTGATTTGACGTGTTTTGCCGTGACATTTGGAATTTGAAGTGAACTTAAGTTTCTTCTGAGCTATTGGGCAATTGATTTTATTTTGATTATTACTTGCTCTGTCCTTCCTGTTTGGTTTGGGGATATGCAGTTCAGGTATGCCTATGACCAGAAAGATAATATTATGGAGGTGTTGGTGTTACATTTGGTGACCAGATAAAAGATAGGCTACCTGAATTCTTATACAGTTGGGGTGCGTGCATGATTACAATGTATCTCCAAGGCAAATTATTAAGTGGCCGTTACTGGGGCTGCGCTGTGGAGGCAACATTTGGGGAAAGTTTGCAGGCTAAAGCTGGTCGCGGTCTACCGCCTGGGCAATAGGCCCTTCCTCTAGACGAAATGGATTCCGTGAACGTGGGCAGAGATTCCTGTTGAATGGTCTCTGCCACTTATGAAGCATTCAATGCGCTTGAGTTATTTCCAATCTTGGCAGCAGAGAAGATTTGGATAGTGGCAGAGGCAACAAGGACCACACAGGCACATGTTCACCATTGGCGGTTTGAATGTTGTAGTAGAAGCAAAATGTATAGCAAATGGATGTTGCTGAACAAAAGGATCCGGGGAAACAGTCGGAGAAAGAAACAGCTGCTTATTCTCGTCAATCTTCAAATATCTGCATGAATCCAAGAAAAGTAGCACGAGTGGAGCGAAAATTTTGATCACATCTTGAATCTCTCTTGCGGTACTCATTATTAAGCATGATACATTGCTATGACTTAATGTGTGAAAGCTTAAGCTTTTAGAGCAGATTCAGCCACCCACTGGCCACCAAAACATGGTCCAACCACAACATCACAACAACGGTTAACTCATCACCAATTTTCCTAATCGCCCCACCCACAATAGCGGGTTAACTCATCACCAATTTTCCTAATCGCCCCACCCACAATAGCGACCCATCATCACAACGTTGTCAGCTCATCACCAATTTTCCCACCCACAATATATTGCTCAAGTCACCACCACAACTACAACCCCAATTTACCACCAACCGCATCACTATTGCCACAATCAACTGGTCCACCCACCAGCCCAACCCTGCCACAGCTACATCCATAATTGCAACCGATAACCACCACACAACGACAACCACTACTACAACCACCTCCTCAACCGGTGATAGTTGCCTCAATTGCGCACCCACCACAACCTCAATGCACCACTAATCATGCCACTCACCTCCACAGTTGTGTTTGGGTTTTTTCTTCTTCTTATTGTAGTTTGAATTTTGTATACGCTATAATTTTATTTTATTTCTTTTGCGGTGGGTGGCACGATTGGTGGTGTGGTGATGGTGGAATAGTGTTGGTGCCGCAGTGGTTAGAGGATATGCTAGGGGTTAGTTGTGTGTATGGGGGGGGGGGGGGGGGCACAAATATGTGGAATTTCGGCTGGGATCTTCAATGATTTGGTTCGTGGTGTGTGGTGGTGGTTGGAGTTGAAGAAGAAAGATCCAAGAGAGAGATTTGTGGTGGTGATCAGAGTGTGAGAAGGCAACTAAGTCTTTTTACAATAAAACAAATCAATGTCATCACCATTCTTTTGGTCAATAAACACAAGTTATATAAAGTATTACAATAACACAGCCCTTGATTGTAGTTTACCTCTAAACTCAAAAGTTTAATATCATTACCTATAAAAAGAAAAAAAAAATTGTTCTAAAGGGCGCCTTTGGCTCTGCAAACATTCAAGGTTAACGTGCTTCTTGTTTCACATGATAAATTCTTCCCGCCTATAACCACCACCTATCTCCCTCTTGCATAAAGGTTATGAGCTTCATATGATCAATTTTTCCGCCCATAACCCCCACTCCCTTGCCTCCCTCCTGCATAAAACAAGAAGAAACGAAAACCATAGTGGGTACATGGCTACCTAAGTTCCATTACCAAAATAATTTGTCGCTACAGTTTGGTGACAAAATGCGAGTGGAAAAATAATTAGTTAAAAAAGTGTAAATAATAAAGTTATATAGGTAAAAAATTCAAGAAACGTATGTAACCACGGTCGCACAATTTATACCCGTAATGCATGTTAAATCATCCAAAAGAGTGCCCTTCTTAAGTTATTATTCGCTCATCTTTAGGACTGGTCTCCTCGTGCAAGATTGTATATGATGCAAAGATGACAGCCCTTTTGTTGTTAGGTTGGGATTTTGAATTTGGTTCACTCACCTATAAAGAATAAAAACAAGATGTGGTCTGCACCACCAAAGTCAGGATGGCCGAGTGGTCTAAGGCGCCAGACTCAAGTTCTGGTTCTCGTGAGAGAGCGTGGGTTCAAATCCCACTTCTGACATTTTCTCTATCTATTCATACATTTTTCCCATAACTACAATTTTCACCAAACCTGGTAAACTCATCAATCTAGTGGGGGGAGTTTATGACTTAGAAGCGGTATTTGAGTTTCAATTTTAGCATTTATTGTTTTTTTAAGCAATTGAGCTCTACAAAATACTTTTTAAAAAAAATTTGCGACGAAATTCAAGGTCAAATACGTACACCCCACCCTTCCTTTCTCAAAGAAAAGTGAATATGTTATATATTAATGCTTTGACAACAAATGCAAGAATAACACTACATCTGGTAGGGGTGCAATTTGGACGGGTTGGACGGGCCTAAGAGTTAGACCATGACTAACCTGTTCTCCCAAAAACCGTGCTCATGTTCAGCTCAGCCCATCTATGGGCCAAATAATATATATCCACGCCAAGCCCTTCAAATTTTTGGTGGACACGGTCTGGACGCGGACTGTTCACGGGTTGTCCATGGTGACAAATTAGTTTTTTTTTTTTTAAATTCGAAACATATCATTAACAATCCAACTCTGCAATTTATTCACGATAATGAAAAAAAGTACATTAAATTCTCAAAATGAACTTAAATATAAGTATGAAAACAAATATTGGAACAAAATGAGATAAAAAAAACAACAGTCTCTAATTCTATAATAAGAAATAAAGTAGGAAAAGTAAAGTCTTCAAAGATCTCTAAACATGAATGAAAAAATGGGAACTGTCTCTCAATCTGATTCAGAAAAATAAGACAAGATTATGAGCATACCTTTGGTTTTGAGACTTTGACTTTGTCGAAGTGGGGACTGAGAGTTCAGAAAAGTACAAAAAAGAAATTGTATTCTATTAGGTTAAGAGTTTAGTGGTTGATGTTTGCATAGACTTATGTGATCTACAGTTTTTATGACTAAAGAAAACAAAATAAATATTATATATATATATTGTAATTTATATTATATAATAGTTAGACGGACTGGTTTTCCCACGGGCTGGACGGGCTTATAGAAAGCTTTGTCCATGTTCAGCCTATATTTTTTACGAGCTGGTTTCCCACGAGCTGGACGGGCTTATAGAAAGCTTTGTCCATGTCCAGTCCATATTTTTTACGGGCTGGTTTTTCCACGGCCTGGACAGGCTTATAGAAAGCTTTGTCCATGTCCAGCCCATATTTTTTACGGGCCCCAAATTTTGACCCATGTCCACCGTGGTCACTATAAAAGTAAGTCCATGCCCATATTTTTGTGGGCTGACACGGGTTGTCCGGCCCAAGTTGCACCCCTAACATCTCGTGACACTTGTTAGTTAGGGGTTTAAATCCTTTGAGGTTAGAGACTAATCTCGTGTGCATTCACCGACTATCGAAAATATCAAATACATCATTTGATTAGGCAGTATACAAACGAAGGTAATATTATCTGTAAATTGACTCATTTTTTTTTTTTGAGATGAAGTAGAATAGCATAAATAATAGCGTAAATTGACTCATTTAGCCCTCTGTTTGTCTTAAATTTTTCTTAACATGCAACCTTCCATTTTTCGTTTAATTCCCTTTGCTTCTTTCCAAGACACGATCCCCCCCCCCCCAACCCTACGCTTGGTCTTTACACACCGCCACCATAAACCACTTGCAAGCCCACTACCGCCAACCAACACTGAATCCCCACCGCTGCTTAACTGCTCCTCAAACTCATCATTGCACCCACCACCCCTTAATCGACCGACCATCGCACCTACTTCCAGATTGGCTCAACCCCGAACCTACATCTATATCAACGTCACCACCACCCACGAGTCCACGACCACCACAATCCCAAGTTCCAACAACCACAACCATGATATCACCCGGTGATGACTGTATTTGGTCAACTCACTTTGTAATGGGACGAAGGTAGGGAGTTAATTCAGTTATTTGTTAGAAATTATAAAATACAATGTTACTGTATATAAAACATGCACAAAATTTGACGATGCTACAACAAAAGTGTATTTGCGTTACAGAGTCAAGAATGACAAGTAGCATAACGAAAAACAAACAAAAATGACTGTATTTATCATGTAATCTCTCTGTGAGTTTACGAATATTTTCTCTCATAAGTTGAGTTGAGAGTCGAAAAAGATCCCCACGGTTTAATAGGTTCACCTGGGTCGGGAATGGCCCATATAACTTATTGGGCAGAAAACTGGGCCGGTGCAGACTGCAGTGATCTATGTTGGGCCAACGGATACTGCAAGGACACCTACGATGTCGTTTGGTGACTCCACTTGTCTCCCTCTGTCCACACAAGCAAAACCCTAAAAACCTTGTTACTACTGTCAGCTAAAGTATTACCACTACCGCCCGGTCGCCCACCATGGAGCTCATTACCGAGGCACCGGAAATGCTGGCGGACTTGCCGTCTCGGACACCAAACGACGTCGGAGGAGGTATGGCTGAGAGGTCAGCAGAAGAGCTGGTGGCCAAAGCCATAGCTCCTGTGAAGAAGGAGTTCCTTCGTCCTCCACCTGTCAGGACTAGCAACAACGAATCCAACAACGCCGTTTCGGAAGCCAAGCCTGCTGCTGTTATTAAGGAGAAGAAATCCAAACGTCAACTCAAAAGAGAACGCCGTCAGGTCTCTCTCCCTCTCTCTTCTTCTTCTTCTCCTCTCTGTCGTGTCTAATATATATATATGCGTTTGTAATTATATATTTGTGTAAGTCGCTACCTTTGTTATTATCTTTGCCCCCTATTGACTCTTCGAGAATTCGTATAGAACTCAAATGAGCAAACTCTGATCTGAACGCAAGTACTACTTTTAGTTCAAATACGCATCTTTGACAAGTCATTAACATTTGAAGCTATGAAAGAATGAGTTTTTATTGGTCACCTGATCAATAACTCAAGGCTTGTTGGGTCGTGCCTCAAAATTGTACGTGCTCATTTATTCCTCTCAAGAGTGTTGATCTTATACTTTACCGTCTTGCAGTGGAGTCTACTTCGAGCTTGGTGTTGTTTACAAAATCTGAGCTATGTTGGTGGATTCTGGACACTATACCGGCTAAGCCATCTATGCTATGATACCTAGCTGAATGTACACCTTATTAATGGAGTGTATAAGGATACATTGTATTTGGGATTGGGAAATCCTATAGCATGACACAAGAAGATTATACTGACTGACATAGGCATGGATAATCGTTTGTTGTGTGGGTTCAGGAAAACTGTGGATGCCATATTCTGGATAAGGCGGATACTTTGAGGTCTAATAATGGGGGTATTGGTTGGATTACTTCATGCCTATCATAGGTAGAATGCAATTGTTAGATCATAACTAGGATCCCTGAAGGCTTGTTACGTGTATACCAGATATTGTGGCGTAATTAAAGCACTAGAGAACAAGAAAATTGAGGGAGTTGAAAAGAATACAGTAAGCATTGAGTCTGTGTGTGTATCACCAAGTCTACTGCTTGTTTGAGTCCTCTCTGGGCCGCCAGGACTCTGAAAGTCAACTTATCAGGTATTGGGATACGAAAGAGTTTAAGAAACTTTGTAGACACATGCGGAGTTTGATGTAATATGGTAATCTACTGCCAGGGTCCCCTGGGGCAGTCTATATATGTCAAATTATCAAATGTCTCAACAAGCGTCATTGGAAGGATACTGGATATTCCCGAAGGACTGGCGAGGAAGATGAATCCTCATCATTTTAGGCCTGCCTATGAGAAGCTTATATATAAGAAATGGGATGTTTACTTCTGGCCCTGACCACTGGTGTTTTTTATGGTCTTGCTCTGCTACTGGTTCCATGGTTTGTTTTCGGGAGGCTAACATTGTAAGTGGTAACTAAACTGGTCCCACTGCAACGAAGTTGTTGACCGCTGCAGGTGGATTTCACATTATTTAGTATGCTAATTTTTGTGGATGTTATCTGTAACTCTTGATCTCCTTTTGCTTATCTATCAATTACCAAGATTAGCTAGTTTAGAGGTTTACTTATTTATTAGCCTCAGTCGTATTTTCATAAGTTTTGTGTGAGAAGATGCCTTTCCATGTTTAGAATCATTATCTGGTGCAATGCCATTAATTGGCTGCCAAGCACGAGAAGATAGGTTTAAGTTTAAAAGAAACCACTGTATGCTAATAGACGGTGACATTGGACTTGCACAAGGGATATATATATATATATATATTAATTTCCTGTTTTATTGCTTTCTTCTTTCCCAGAACTAAATCTCTTCCACACGGGCTATACTGAAACAACACCTTCGTTTCATTGGGTCCTGTCACACAAACAAACGGAGAGAAAGGGCACTCCCAGTGCTTCCACTAGCTTCTTTCTATATTTGGAAAAACCAAAACACGATTATTCTGATTCCTTTGTGTTGTGGACATTACGTTAAATACAGAATTGTATTTAAAACCATCCATTCACAAGAGATGCTTCCCAACCTTACAGGAATCTGTGCTTCATCTCTGTCCTGTGGTGGCAAAAAGTGGTAATGTTGATTTATGCCCTTACAAGGATAACTGCCGGTTCAGCCACAACGTAGAAGCCTTTAATGCTGAGGTCAGTACTTCTTCAAATCCATGGTGTTTCATGCATCTCGTCACCCAACTCTTATGACAAGATTTATGTTCTTAAATGCAGAAACCAGATGATTTAGAGGGCAGCTGCCCGTTTCTAGGTGACGAAGCGCCTTGCCCCTATGGGCTGGCATGTAGATATTCAGGCACACATTGCAATGATGTTCATGCTGAAACTTTGGATGTGAAGAAGAAGGGCTCTGAAGTTAATGGCCTGAAGAAAGATGTTCAGAAACTTCTCTGGAAGAATAAAATGAGATTTCCAAAGGCAGATGCTAAACTCAGACTCCTGGGCCTCTTGGTATGAGTAGGCTTTACCTTATAAGAGTTCAAATTGGTGAAACTTGTTTACTTGCTGCAATCTATACGGAGGACTGACCTATCAAAGAAAAAGAAAAAAAATATAAGAAAAGTAAAGATTCTATTTATTATTTCTACTTTGTCTTTTTAATATGATTCTTCATTTTGCAGGGACAAAATTTGAAAACGAAAAAATTGGCAGATAAAGAAGAAGGTTGTCAAAATGTTTCAAATGGTTCTAATTCTTGTGATAAAAATGGCCGATGTGAAGAGCCTGATGACTCAACTAGTAGAATCGACTTGCCTGGTGACTCAATGGGTGCAATTGACTGCTCTCTAGAAGTTGCAGAGAAAGATGTTGACATAGATGCCACATCTGCGGATGGCAAACTGAGGCCCTTGAAGAAACCAAAGTCTTTAGCTAATGAAAGTTGCAGTCCTTTCAAAGAAACTAATGGTTGGTTTCATCATCTTCTTTTTTATTCTAAATTTCACAATAACACTTCACTATAAGAATCAATTGAATGATTAAATCTAAAAAGGGAAAGGATTAAAAAAGAAGGATTCAAGATCCTGATGCAAGTGCATCTAAAAAGAAGTTAAGCAATTGAAGCCTTTCAGTTAGTTGATGCAATAGTTATCTAAACTTTTGCACTTGGGGCTGGTGTATTGTGCCAGGTACAAATCTCCAGAAGAAGAGTGTCGAGAAAAGCTGCTTACAAAGTGAATTGGTGACTGTAACTTACAATGTTCTCACAGAAACAGAGAGTAGCATGAAGTTACACCCACGAGAAAAGAAGCTTATTGATTTCCGTGAAAAGCTCTATCTTGCACCACTGACTACGGTTGGGAATCTTCCTTTTCGAAGGGTATGCAAGGTGTTAGGAGCTGATGTAACGTGTGGTGAAATGGCAATGTGCACAAACCTCTTGCAGGTATGTTGTCAATGTTTGAGTATTGAGGAACGATTGAATTTTATCTTAGTTTATGTTCCATTTACAAGCTGTCCTCCTCAATTAAGTACAATAACTGCAATGATATCCACAAGGGGTAACGCCGCTAATAGGACTCCAGCAGCTATTAGGAGAAACTGCAGAATTACTACAAAACTTTTTTGCAGTTAAAAACCCCAGTACATGAGCTTGACCCAAATTAGGCACTTAGCTGGGTTTTTTTCCAGTACTGGAGTATCTCTTTCCATACTGGAAATTCCTAAACTTTTTTGCAAACCATTGTTCCTAGATAATTGAGTAACAGCTCATGATTCCATGTAGTAGTAGTACAAATAAACATCTCCTATGCCGCACCTCTTCTTTAATCTCCTTCCCCTTCGAGCCCAGTTTGTTTTCATCAACCTAACATTTTTCTTTTAATTTCCCAAATTTTGTTGAGAAATGTGGCATGCAAATCATAGATTGCTTCACGCCTTGGTTGTCAGGATTATGGTAGCCCCTTACTGGCTCTTGCGCATAATTAAGGCATTGTGTTTCTGAATTACATCTAAAGGCAAAATAGCAGTCACCCTGTCATAGATGATTTTTGAAACAAATATGTTGATAGCATTAAACAGGCAACAAGATTAAAGGCATTATCATCCGTAGGTTTAAGTGCCAAGGCAGTTCTGACAAGTAACATTTAGGGATATCCATCACTAAATGTTGCAGACAGATTGAACCACATGTTCCCCAAAAACCCGACCACCTTTCGGTTAGCTTGGTTACTTCGTACTCTTACTTACTATAGGAGTGGGTTAATTTTTAATACAATATGCAGTTTTGTGCATTTATAAGCTGTCACAGTTGCAGCAGCGCAAGGGTCGTGGTCCTATCGGCGGTGTAGATTAGTGGACGCGCCAGATCTGGCAGTCCATCAGGGTTTTACCTCTTTGTGGGTTTTCCTTATTCTATCAAAGTCTTTGGAGTAAAATTGATCATTTGTTATGATTATTGAATGGAACAGGGTCAAGCTTCTGAATGGGCACTATTAAGACGTCACTCGTCTGAGGATTTGTTTGGCGTTCAGATCTGTGGGGCATATCCAGACACAGTTGCACGAACTGTTGAACTGATCGAACAGGAATGCACATTTGATTTCATAGATATTAATATGGGTTGCCCGATTGATATTGTAGTTAATAAGGGTGGTGGGTCAGCTCTTCTTACAAAACCGATGCGAATGAAAAACGTCATACAGGTTGCTTCTGGCACCACAGACAAACCGATTACTGTCAAGGTATGTAGTAACTTTTTAGTTCGTGCCATGTAGATGCTAACAAATGGTTTTCATGCCTCAAAAGAAAATATTGCTTTTTTTTCAATATTTTAATGGTTGTGAATTATGATGCCTCGTCCCATTCTGTTGCTACTTTCATGCTCAACTCTACTTTTCCTCTGCTCATGTTATAAAAAATGTGGTTTCGCTAGCCCAAAACCTTCCTAAAATCACCCTGGTATCTAAATGTTCAATTGAGTCCCAGACGTATGGCTGACAACCACTAGGAAAAACTAACAGTAATAACTTGTAGCTACATTCAGTGATCCGTTCTACTTTTCAGTAAAGCTTTAATACTTGGAATTAAGCCCCCTTGATGTTACTACACTACCAGGCTATTTTGGACCATGCTGTGGTGACAAGGCCAATAGCTTGTTAATTGTTATTCTGCAGGACTGTGGAAAGTAAGATAGCAATAAAAAGAAAAAAGGATTTCCTTGGATGTAGCGTCCCATGGAAAACCTCCACTCTTATGACTGATCCCTTGTTTTTGAAATTCCGTTCTCCAGATTAAGCAAAAATAAATAATCAGTCACAAGAGTAATATTGATTAACATTTTGGGACCAATAGTTGGGTACCAAAGTATGGATTGCAGAATATCAAAATGTATTCACGCTGATTTTGATCTCCTCATGTGTTGCTTGTGTTAATCTCTTGGTCTAGGTGCGAACAGGTTATTTTGAGGGGAGAAATCGCATTGATTCTTTGATCACAGATATTGGTCAATGGGGAGCCAGCGTTGTGACTATACATGGTCGATCACGTCAGCAGCGCTACAGCAAGCTTGCTGATTGGGAATACATATATCAGTGTGCAAGAAAGGCCCCAGATGCTTTAGAGGTCCTGGGAAATGGAGATGTTTTTTCGTACTTAGACTGGAACAAGCACAAGTCTGATTGTCCTAAGCTTTCTACATGCATGATTGCCCGAGGAGCATTGGTCAAGGTATGTAAAGTTTGCCTTGCCAGAATATTTTTCTCTCCTTAATATGTTTTAAGATTTAATTTCGTTTTATAAATTTGCTTGGCAGCCCTGGATTTTCACTGAAATCAAGGAGCAGAGGCATTGGGACATCAGTTCCAGGGAGCGATTAAATATATTTAAGGATTACGTACGTTTTGGCCTTCAGCACTGGGGTTCTGATGCAAAAGGTATATGAGCTATGCTTTCTTTTAGTGCGTGATAAGTAATTTGCATTTTATGGATGATGCTACTCCGACCTACCCGGTTCAGAATTGACTGTTGTTACCTTGGGTCTGCTGCCTTTGGGGAACCCTGGCACCTGACAAAAAAGCAGGTTGAGTAGGTGTTTTAGTTGTCTTTGGGTTTGTTTATTGGTTATTTAAAGACATCAACCCTATTTTGCTAGATGACTATCTATGATCACTTGAATGATATACGACCACTTATCATCCTTAACTAGGATGTTAGAAATCTGTAATCTAGGAAACAATTGTGAATTCTTTTGGGACATGCTGGATGAAACCTTTGCCATTGGAAATGAGACTAGAGAAAATGATTATATTTTTGGGACATGCTGGATATTTGTATATTGAATTCTATCTGTTTCCAGTTAAACTCAGTTGTATTTTCTTCTGAAAACTGGAAATTGTGTTTGTAATATCTACTGGCTCATGTAAGAATGCAATGATCTTGACATAATCACCGTTGCTTAGTTGAGTCTTCAGGGGATTGGTTTTTTTGTTTTGCGATGCTTAGCCATATTTTCTGAGCGTGTTTGTGTATCTGGATTGTGTACCGACGGGTATCCTGATATTTGCCTCATCTGACTACAGGAGTGGAGACAACTAGACACTTCTTATTGGAATGGCTTAGTTACACATGCAGATATGTCCCTGTTGGTCTCTTAGATATAATCCCACAACGATTGAATTGGAGGCCACCTTCATACTTTGGCCGGGATGACCTCGAGACACTAATGTCCTCAGATTCTGCAGCCGACTGGGTACTCAATCGATTTAAGTTTTTGGTGATCAGAGTAGAGCTACCATACTTGCAATATCACACTTGTCTTATGAGTCCAAGTGCTGTCACTGCATTACTTAACCGTAAATACTCAACCCCTTATTACGTGTCTGTCCAGGTTAGGATTTCCGAAATGTTGCTTGGCAAGGTTCCAGCCGGATTTACATTTACGCCAAAGCACAAGTCTAATGCTTATGACCGAGCAGAAAATGGCTGACACTGCTTTCCAGTCCACAGACGCTGCATATAAATTTGCACACAACATAGACCAGACAGGTCGTGAGGTCTTTGGTATTGCCGTGCAATATATGCGAGGCAATGGACGACCCAGATAAATGTGAGAAGTGGGCTCCTTCAGCGATGATTCTGTGCAAGTGATATTTCGAGGGATCAAGTCACAAATGTAGACCACACATGAGAACTGTTCAGAAAGTCGGAATGATTTTTCCAGGTCTCTGGCTGAGCTTCTGGTGAGTGGTGACTTGTATGCAATGCTTGAAAACATATGGTTCTAGATGAACAAGAAAGCGGTTCCGGGACCGCCCAACTTGGCAGTGACTAAATTACTACCATATTTGCTCTAGGATTATTATTCCACATTCACCTTCAGAACAATTGTTTTGTTAGTTTTGGTTTTTCGTCAAGGAATTTATTTTACACTTATACATCTTAATGAAACTCAATCCCGCTCTTTTTTTTTTTTTTTTTCCATTTTTACTCACCATGGTCCGGTCTGTCCAATGCAGCAGTCCATAGATGTGGGTTCAGCCTAGTACCAAGCGACGAACTCATAATGTGGGTGCGATTTCTGGTGCGGGACAACCTCAAATTCTAAAAGGTGAGAGTGCGGGAGTGCCTTACATGTCTCCTAAAATGTCTAGCCGAACAAACAAATAAAGATGCTTGTATAGAAAAGTAACGGGCAACTTTGACAAACTAAGGGCCTATTCGTTTATAATTTCTATTTCCAGTTTTTATCATTACTATTTTCGTATACAGTTAGGAATATAATTGTGTATTTTTATCGTTTTGACAATTTCTTTAATTAATTTATCCGATCATGGGTAAGACGCAACTGAAAAAGGAGTTTTTACATTTTTGTACTGTTTGGATTAATTTTTTTTAATAACAAAAATACAAAAAGGTAAATGTACAACATCAAAAACTGAAAACAAAAAGAGCAAATGAATGAAAACTAATTTTCTCGAAAAAGATTTGTTATAAGACTAACTAATGTCTACTAGTCTGAAAATTGGAGATGGCAACATCAAAGATAAGTCTTTGATCTTGGTTGATCTAGTAAGATCTAAGTAGATCTTCTCCACCTCAATGGTTCGCTAGCGGTGCCAAAATTTCAACGATGGTGGTCAAAATTCTCACCGGCATTTCGACCGAAATCTCTGAAAGGGATTTTCGGCTCTCTGCACCTCCACATATTATCCGTTCTTACTGTACAGTGACTGAAGGAAGATATGGGATCATATGAGGTGTAATCAACAGTCATTAAGGGGCTTGGCGTAGAGGGTCCCAGCGCTGATTCTGTGCTTGCTTTCAAGGAATCCGTGGTCTCTTGCGAGGGTAGGGGCGAGAAAGGGGAGGTTTTGGGGCCCTGGGCAGGGGGAGCGGGGTCTGACTTTTGGGGTTTTTGAGGCATAGGGTGGGGTTTAGGGATCAAGATCTTCTGTTGAACAGCAGACGCGCTGTACCCACAAAACGTCGCTAAATTTTTTTTAACGACAAAAAACTCACTATAAATTTTAGTAACAGCGACAAAACACTTTGAATGACAATCTTTTATCGCTAAATGCTGTACAACACCTCTGCTGTACAGCAGAGGATCTTGATCCGGGGTTTAGGGTTGTTATTGGTCGAGCGTCCTTTGTGTCTGCCTTTTGGTCTGGTGTCGGTTCCACCTTGCATTGAGGCAATTTGTTCGGATTTGATAAGTAATTCTAGAAGGATGCAATTTGCCCCCTTCAAGATCTTTTGTTGTGTGCTGCACCTTTGGGTCCTGCAATTTCCTACTTGTCCACACTATTGTTATCGCTTTGTGATTTGTAGATTTTTATTGTTGTTGCTGCCTTTTGATTTTCAAAACCTTTGGACTTTACGTGTTGCTTTAAGTTAAAGTGTAGGTCATTCCCTATTTTAGTTTAATTGTAATGTGTATAGTAGGTTTATTAGGTTGCTTGTTACTATTTGACCTTTACGATCATGTATACTGAGTCATGGACTGTTGTGACCTAACATATGTGAACTCTATTATAGAGCGATTTCAAACATCTCTGTAACATTAATTATCAATGCAGTTCTACTATTCTATTAAAAAAAATTATTAATAATGACCTAGGTGGTTGGGTTGGCACGAGAGGAAGTCCAAGAGAACCGACTGTAGACGGCACAATTAGTAACACTACGCTGCATTGGCAACAACAAAAGTAGCCAGCCACCTTTTAGAAGAAGAACAAATTAGACCAAAATTACCACCCCAACTTTGCCAGGCAGGCCTAGAAATTGAAGCGCTTCCCCCTTCGTGTTTGGAGAAAGGGGACTAGGGAGGGCGCAGCCAAACAGCGGCATCCACTGCCATAAAGACAGTTATTAACTTGCACACTGAGATCCCACCAAAAACATCATCACTGAAGGAGTTAAGTGATGTTTTTTTCTAATGTTTGATGGCATTAACACAATTAAAGACGGAACATGTATAACCACAAGTCAAAATCAGATCCTCTTCCAGGATCCCTCTTTTTTTTTTTGGTGGGGTGGGGTTAAGGGTCCAAGAACTTCATTAGTAAAAGAGAATAATACAAATGAAAATTAACTTCAGTTGCACCTGAGGCTAAAGATAGCAGAGAACAGGTATTGCCCCAACCCTTAGCCCTCAATGCCATCCAATTGAAGGATATGCAAACCAAACAAGGAGGCTATAAACAGACATTGAAACAAGACTACCCCCTGTATCAGCAAAACCTAAAGACGACCGCTCTTGTTGCCTCAGAGAAGAGAAATCTTATGAAACTTAGCACCATAGCCAGCCATCCAGAAACCTGCAACAAAAGCGATAGGCACCCACCGTTGCACCAAAAAAAGAGCTCGATGCGCCTATACGGGGCGAGACCCTAAGGTCAAGAGGACCTTAAAACACTTACCAACCCCCGCCCCGCCACGCCCTGCCCCAACACTACCACCCTGTCCTCCCGGGAAAAAAAAGAAGGGACAGACACGAAACAGAGCACAACCAAATGCCACAAATACGCGGGGGCGCACCCCAAACCCACCCAAAGGGCACGGACATCGAAGAACACTAATTCGAAAGACCTAATTAATGCAAGCAATGGACCTTAGGACCCAACCTAAGTGGCCCAATCTAACATAGACTAAAAGGGCAAGCACAAGACTATAAATAAGATTTCACCTTAGGATCAACAAACAGGAGTTCGCCACATCAAGCAGAAGAGGGTCTACACTAACCACTCGCCAACCATCATCGGCCTGCAACACCCAACCACCCACCACTGGAAAAGCAGTGCAACACACAATCCTCGAGCGTGGCCTTCACTGGCTCAAACTATCTCCCGTCAATAATGCTTCTTGCACAGATTGAACATCTACGGGAAAAAGTTCTTGGATATTGAATGAGGCGAACCATCATCACCAACACAGACTCCCAACCAGAACTATCCTCAAATGTGGAGCCACTACCGATGCATTTTCACCACTCTTTACCCACTCCAGAGTAAACTAGAGCTTCAGTTAACCCCAGCCTAACTTACTAGTGCAAACACACCAAAACGAGTATTCTGGAGGGTATAGCACCTGTACGCCATCCATTCAGTAGATAGATGTGCCCAGATCAAGCATCACCCTAAGCTTTTTTTTCAAAATTGCTGGAGTATGAATTCATTGCTACCGCCTGAACCGAATATGACTGCATGGTTTTCTAGTCATGCTAAGCAATCATGAAAAATGCAATCTAGAATGTCTCCTCACTCCTGTACTGGAGTTTTGCAAAAAAGAAAAGGGAAAAATCTCAAAAAAGGGAATAGATTAGGACATTTAGCTAGACAATGACTATGAACTCAGGATCCTTGGCTTTATTCCACGCATCAACCACATGTCTTAAACTGGAAACAGGGGAGGTATATAGATTTACAGACATGCAACAAAAAACCTGAACACGCCGCAACTAACTTGAAAGACCACTGAGTGAGGGGAAATCATAAGAGACACCCTCCCCCAACCCGTGGGGGTGAGGGTGAGGTTTATCCCCTTTTACTCCCCTGTGAAATGAGCAAAATCATCTCAAAATGGCATCAAACAACGGCATACGAAACCAAAATTTTCGTCATGAACTTTCCACACCCCAAACATCTAAGGAAAGGAAAGTATATTGACTAAGATCATTCAAGATAATTTGGCTCACCTTATCACATGTGAGGTACCCCAAGATTTAGCTTTCTCCCTCACCAAAAAGAAGCCTGTAATCCCGAGAAATGGAAGCACTGCGAGCAATATAATCAGCAAAAAGATGGCTACTAGACTGAAACAACATCCTCCTCTTTCTGATTGGTTTCTGTAATCTGCTCTTTCTGACTTTTCGTCCCTTGAATCCATCCCCCATCAATAGAATCTACACTTCCATTTAACCCATCATCCAAAAAATCACCCACTCGTTTCACTTTGCCGCTTGGTTGAACAGGGTAGTTTCCAGAAAAGCAAGCATAACAAAAGTTTGGAGAATCACTCCCGAGCAACTTCGTCAAGCTATCCATTGGCAGAAAAGCAAGCGAATTGCACCCAATAAACTCCCTAATCTCCTCCACAGTCATCCTATTTGATATCAACTCCTCTGCACTCGGCGTGTCCACCCCATAATAACAAGAACCAGTGATTGGCGGACTTGCTATCCTCATGTGAACTTCCTTAGCCCCCGCCTCTTTCAATAGTCTAACAATTTTTGAAGACGTCGTCCCCCTCACAATCGAGTCATCAACAACTACAACCCTCTTCCCTTCCAATACCGCCCTCACAGGCGACAGCTTCAATTTCACCCCAAAATCCCTGATCTTTTGCGACGGCTCAATAAATGTCCTCCCAACATAATGTGACCTAATCAACCCTTGCTGAAATGGCACCCCTGCTTTTGCAGCATAACCAAGCGCGGCTACAACCCCGGAATCCGGCACAGCAATCACGACATCACACTCAACAGGAGCTTCGGTAGCAAGTATCTCCCCAAAAGCATGTCTAGATTCATAAACAGACCGCCCAAAAACAACAGAATTGGGCAGAGCAAAGTATATGTGCTCGAAAATACAAGATTTCGGTTCAGGGTGCGGCATTAGGCATAAAGATTGAACCCCATCTTTATCAACCACAAGAACCTCACCAGGATAAACCTCCCTCTCATATGTAGCTTCAATTAGGTCTAAAGCACAAGTCTCGGAAGCAAACACAACAGCACCATTACTCCTACGACCCAGAACCAAAGGGCGAAACCCGAAAGGGTCCCGCACAGCAACCAACTTGTCTTCAGTCAAAAACACCATCGAATACGCCCCCTTGAGCTGCTCACAAGCCTCCACTATCCTCATAAAGAACGGCCGCGCTTTCGAAATTGCAATAAGGTGGAGAACAACCTCGGTATCAGAGCTGGTATTAAAAATCGACCCGTTTTCCTCTAGCATAGCGCGAAGGGACTGGTAATTCACCAGATTCCCATTGTGAGCAACGCCAACGGAGCCGAACCGGTACCCAGCCACGAAGGGCTGCACGTTCTTGAGCATGGAAGATCCAGCTGTTGAATACCTTACGTGGCCTATAGCCAGGTCTCCAGGGAGTTTGTCGAGCTTGGAGCTGTTGAACACTTCGGAGACTAGGCCGACGCCGGTGATGGACTGGAGCACGTTGTCGTGGACGGCGACGATGCCGGCGCCCTCCTGGCCGCGGTGCTGCAGCGCGTGGAGGGCCAGGTAGCAGAGGCGGGAGGCCTCCGGATCGCCGTAGATGCCGACCACGCCGCACTCCTCGCGGGGCTTGTCGTCGTCATCGAAGAATACGGATGATTCTTCAAAGGGGTTTGATTCGTACGCCGAAATAACGTCGGATATTGGGTTTTTGGCCGAGGGCGTCAAGAGGGTTTTGTGGGTTTGGGTAGACGATGGTCTTGACAGGGTTCTGAAAAAAGATGAAGGTTCATGAAATTGGGTTTTGAAAACGGAGTAGGGCTTCTCGAAAGGTGGCGAGAAGGAGGAGATATTGGTGGCGGCGGCGGCCATGGCAGTGATTTTGAAGAGGCTGGGCTATGAGCCGAAATGTTACGGCTAGGTCTTGGTACTCTTATGGTCTGGGAGAGATTGGGATTAATTATGTTCACCTGTGGTGATGAAGTTTGTGTCACCCCCGGGATTGATTGGTTGAGCTCGAGACAACTGATCAATAGTTGTGTGGCGCGCGTATTTTACAAGAACTCTACTTTGGTGGTGAAATAAGGGGAGAGAATGCAGGGACGTCTGGTCAAAATGAGGAGTCAGTTGGGCTTCACTTTCGGTGTATTTTTAGAAGAACAAACTTTAACGGCTACTTCGTAGAATTTTTCTTTCATTTTCATATATAGTAATAATTAATAATTATTAAATATTTTTAGTAATTTTCTGTTAACACTTTCTGTGATAACTCTTAAAAACACTTTTTTAACGTCACTAAATAAAAGTCACTAAATCATTAATTGTCACTACATGGGGGTAGGAGGAAGATTCCTTCTACCCGAATAGCAACCAAATTTTTTCCTTATTAGAAAGCGGATCAAAAGTGATGGGTGGAAACTTTTCTCAGATATTTTTATTTTATTCGGTCCACGAGAATCAATATTGTCTTCCTTACCGCTACTTAACTATTACTCCTTTCGTCCTTTTTTTTATTTGACCAACTTGTACTTGTTTAAAAGTATTTTTATAATTTTTTTTATTCTACTCTAAGAAAGAGAAATAAAGAAGGTGAGAAAAAAGAAAATGGACTAACGAAATATTAAATGTGAAAAGAGCTAGAATAAACAAAAAATATAAGACGGGTAAATATGAAAAACCACCTATGAAGTCTTTCTTAATTAGAGAGTTATCAATTTTTTGGGTTTGTTTTTAGACAATCCAAAAAGGAAATGATTAAATAAAAAGGGACGGAGGAGGGAAGTTTTTATCCGGCATATTGTACACAGAGCATTACATAATAAATTTTGAATTATTTAATAATATAGAGATAGTTTTTCTTCATTTCATGTTTGCGACTAAGAAATTGATAGCATTACATGATAAATTTTGAAGTATTTAATAATATAAAGATAGTTTTTCTTCATTTCATGTTTGTGATAAGAAATTAATAATTATCTTTAAAATAAGTTTTTAGTAACAAAAAAAGCTATAATAAATACGTTAGAAAGGTGCAAATAATATTTCTCGATCACTTGACAAGAGTGTTATGATATTGCTGGTAAACCAGTATATCGATGTTAACTCTTAAAAAAAAATTAGCATTTTCCTTTTTGATATTTATGTAAGAATAGATGTGGGATAATCTACCTTTTTAAACGGGTGGATTCCCGTACCAAAACTAAGGGAAAAAAAGTGTGAAGAGAGAGAGCGAGAGAGAAGACACACGCAATAAAAGGGAACGGAAAAGAGAGAATTACTAATTTAATTATCAAATATAAGATATAATTACAAACAATTAAGATCCAATATAGTAATTGGCTTAAAAGCAAAGCGTAAGTTCAGTGAAAAAATATAAGTATTGTAGAAATATTGAAAAGAATCTGGATTAGTCTACAAAAATGGAATATGAGACATTTTATTTTGAACTAAAATAATCAAATTAGCTTGGGTTATGTGCAAATGGTATATTGTGGAAGTCTATTGTAGTCAGAATTTTAGAGTAAAATGGAGAGAAAAAAAAAGGTATGGGTGTCCAAAAAGTTATATAAAAAAAGAGATATGATGTACTGATATACTTGGTATGTGGGAGAGAGAGAATAAGGCGTGAGATAGAGTGAGAGAGAAAGAAAGGACTTCAAATCAAATTGTGTGTGAGAGAGAGAACTTAAATCCTAATTTAAAAAGATGAGTAAATTTAAAATGATTTTAAAAAGTCTAAATTAAAAAATTCACACGCGAATAAAGAAAGTGTCTGAACTTCTTTTTTCTGGAGTAAAAGTAAAGGACATGCATTAAAATTCCACAAGTGTATAATGTATAAGATTATATATGTACATGTACTCTCATATTTTCTATACTTACAACTAATGCATCATGATTTTTTTATAGATTAAATATACGTTAGTACCCTGAAAGTATCTCGAAATCTCACTTGAGGGTCAAAATGTTAAATTTTTATACAAAGAGTTTGTAGTTTTAATTTTGCAATAAATAAGAATATTCGTTCAAATTCTAACGATCTAGGCAAACCATCAGGGCAATTTTATCAAGTCAACTTTGTTTTCTTAAAATCCTAGTTTAAAATCATCCCCAAGCCTTTCAACTATCCCATTGCCGTCAATCGACAATCACCGTCGGTGTCGTCTCATCACAACACCACCGGAGCAAACGTCGCCACCAGTGCGAATACTACAACCACTGCTGCACACAACCATCGCCGCTCAAAAACCATCACCACTTCCACCATCTCTACACGCACATGCACTACACAGCCACCGTAACACCGCCAAACCACCAAATCACCCAGCACCGCCGGCCTCATCGCAGTATCACCGATGGCCAAATCGTCCACCTAAAATCACCACGAGATCGGCCTCACCCAACACCACCAAATCACCACAGCCCGCGGGCATCACCGCCTTCATCATAGCAGCGCCACCGGCACCCAGATCATTATCGTCGACGGCTCGATCGATCACCAAACCGTTAAATTACCTCATAACACATTCTTGAGGTAATTACCCTCGCACCCTTATTGCTGTTGTTGCTGTTGAAGTTGGAATTGCTGAAACTCGGCCAGAGATCTTTTCCCGATCAAGTCCGGCTGCCAGTGAACGAGCTGAGCCAATAGGTCTGGGAGGATCTCGACGAGCGGGGACCTTTACAGACCCTGCAAGTTGTTCATGTTCATGACGGATCTTCTCGTGATCCCACCAGCGGCAAAGAAATCCGGGCCACCAACGGAGAACCCGGAGGACATTCTTCAGCCGGTGAGGAAATCTGGACCACCGTAACAAAAGCTCCTAAATGATACAAAAGGAATTCCTATATAGTTCCATTTAATTACCTCAGATCACACTCCTAACTATATAATAATTTTTTTCGTCTTAAAAAATCTGATTATACTCTTTTGCCCCTAACCGTTTAAGAGAAAAGTAATATATTTAGACGGAAAAGGTAGTTAGGTACTTACTAATGACAAAATAAAAATTCCAGACACTAGCGTGTAAAAATTGAAAAGATAGGTCCTCGAGTAAGATTTCGTGATAATTTCACGATATTAACGTGTATTTAACTATTTTTTTTATTTACTCTTCACTCCGACACTGGATATTTTACTGTCATTTTAATACTGCAGTACTAATACTCTCCTCTTGACATAGCTTTCAATTCTTTTATGTTGCTGGTGCTTTAGGCCAATTGCTGACTCTATATTGAATCCATTGTTGAATGACACAGAAACAATCTTGAGCAGTTATTTGCTTACGCCCAAAAACTCTAGCATTCCTTTCTATCCATATGCCATATATAGTAGTTGCCAAAGCTAACTTGCACAGCTTATCTTTAAAACTTTTACCCCTGAACTGTTGAGTGGCAATTTGAAGGAAGTTCCTCCAAGACAATAGTGGAATATCTAAGTATCATCTTGCAAAACTGAGCTGCCACACTTGCTGAGCTAAAAGAACACTGCACAAACAAGTGATCAACATCTTGATGTCTTGTACACAATTCACACTGGTCCTCCTGAGTGATGTTACATGTCTTTAGTTTATCCTTAGTCCTTATGCGTCCATTACATAGCAGCCAGAAAATTACAGATCATCTTGGTATATGACCTTTAAACCACACAATTTTCCATCACATTATTGCTGCTGTTTTGGTTCTGTTAGCCTTCCAAGCTGTCGTAAAAGAAAACTCCCCATTATCCTGCAAACTCCATATGATTTGATCCTTTTGCCGAGTGTTTGGTCCTGCTAGATGCCTTATTGTGTCATCTACGTCCCTCAATGCTATTAACTTTAAAGTTAGTAGTCACCACATATTACCAGCTATTATAGTAGTGACTTTGGAGTTTACTGTCAATACAGAGTCATAGATAATTCTTGGACCATATTTCTCCAATACTGATTATCCATTGTAACATCTGTCCTGCCACATCAAGTGTCCCGTTCATTACCTACCTTATACTCGAGAAAGGCTTGAAATTAATCTGTTAGCCTTAGTATTTTACACCAGGTCCAACAAAGTGTCACCAATAACTTGAAAGTCTAAAGGTGTCTACCCTTTAGTATATAGACATGACACCATTTCACACACAAAGAAAGTGTATGAAATTCGGCTTTATTATATATGTTATTTATATATTGGATATATGAGAATCTTTCATCTGATTCTCGTGCACTAAATTACAAATTGGCCGAGCAAGCATTTGTATTTTAAACTACCATTTACTTTAAAAACTTATATTTAACAACGTACATCACACTTATATTGTTACAGGTGCGCATGTTTAATCCATGGTACCTTAAACTTTTGTGGCAAAAGTTTTAGGGCAAAAGCTGTCCAAACGTAGCCTACCATTTATATTTAGATAGAAAGGAAGGTAACGAGGAGGTTTTTTTGGCAATTATTGACCAGTCGATAAAATTTGAGTCTTAATCTGGAAACCTGGCCGATAAATCCATACAAACCTGCAACTTTATTTAATGGGGATTATCCGGAAGAGTGATACAGTAGTGATAGTGGGTTTTACCTCTTGTACCTAATAAAACTGATTGTTACCTCTCTTTGTAAATGACTTGCACGAGTTTGCACAAGACCTGACAAAGCCTACTAGTAGGATGGTAAATTGATCTGCACGCGCCGGATATCCGCCCCGCTCCAATCCTATAGGAGCGGGTTTTCTTGACTCTGGCCGGGTCGTGGATCGGGTACGGTAAAGATATTTTAAACTTCTGCGGGTGCGGGTCAGATCTGGTACCTCGTCTAACCCGCCCCGGTATCCGCCCCGCATGTTATATGACAGCTTTTTTTTATCCTAACCCTACATATAGTTCTATACAATCTCAGCCGTTGATATATAGTTATATATAATAAAACCCTAGACTTTATTCTCCTCTCTCTTGTCTTTCCTCTGCCGCCCAACCACACTCTTCTTCACCCTAGAATCGGTGACGTGAATAAAGCCAACAACTGTCTGCCCCATTATCGAAGGTCATATCATGAGTAAGGTCAGTCCCTACAGTCTTGATTCGGGATAACAAGTCTGCTTTCGAAGCCAGCCACACCTTCTTCTGATGACAGTACTAGTTATTTCAATTAATCAGCTCGTGAGTACAACTGCAAGCATCAAAGAAAACAACAAATTACCGTTGCCCCCATTCATGAGCTGCAACTGGGCGGTGGGTGTTGTGTTGGTGACTGGTGGTTGCGGTGGTTGGTGGATCGTGCGACGGTGGTGCTTGGTTATGTGCTGGTGATTCAACGGTGGTTGGTTTGTGCGCCGGTGTTGGTTTGTGTGTTTGTGGATCTATACAGATGTGTCTATGGTAAAGGGGATGGAAGGTGTGGGGATGGAGGGTGTGGGTGCGGTTTCTGAGTACAGAACCTGCAGATGGTCAATTTACGTTGCTTCGGTGCGGATCGGGGCGGGGGTGGATTTTCTTGTAGTCCACAGGATCGGGAATGGTATTCCCATCCGTCGACCCGATGGCGGGGAGGGGCAGGGCGGAGTGGCAGATTAGTATTGCCGGGGCGGGTTCGGATATTGTAAAATCCGCATCTGACCCGCCCCATTGCCATCCCATCCTACTAGAGATCCGTACATAGCCCCAGCTCGAAGCCAAAAAACTGAGTATGGACATTCTAATTTTACAGGCAATTACGGTCAGGTAATAGCGGGTTGGACATGAGCAAAACCGCTGGTAAATTATACTTGGGATAACTTGAAACGAAGGAACTTTAATGCTACACACAGGAAGCCGCACATAAACTACAGCGCCCCCCCCCCCCCCCCAACCCAACTTGCAGGGTTTTATGAGTGCCCTGATTCAGCATAGACGGAAACTCATGGCCAAAAGAAGCTCAAGTCATACAAAGTGTTTACTTGCTGCATTTTGTCTTCATGAGAGTGAGCCTTTAATTCTCATGCGCGAAGGATCTCGGCTAACAAACATATGGACCAGAACTGCAATAGGATATCTTCCCACACGCCTCCACTCCCACATTGCCCCCATCCCAGCCTCCCAGGGACCAAGGGTTCTGGTTATCTTAGAAATTGCAACAAGAAGTGACAACCAGAAAGGCATGAAAAATGACTGTCACATAACTACTGGAGGAGAGGAAGAGGAGGGCAGGTGGGGTTGTGACGGCTGGAAAACTGAATGGAGTTGGGACACCATATAGCGTTGCGCCTGATCGCCAAACTTGGAACTAAGACCAAATGGCCGGTTAGCAACAGCTGAAAGTAGAGGCATTAGCAAATCAAAGCACAAACAAGTTCCTAACTAAGAAGCAATTTTTCAGAGACTAGTCAATAACAACAATAACGCAGAGAAATCCTAGCAAATTATCCATTGCATTAATATTATGAAAATAAGTAAATGCAGTAAATAACAAGATACTGCCTGTGGGAATTCAATGAAGGAGCCGAAGTCACACTTCAGCATAATTAAGCTTCAGCTTCCCATATGCTGCCAGAATCAGCCAGTTCTCATGATTATGTGAACGCCACTGTCAGTATACACTATGTCACTGATCTCACCAACCTTCAGAGCAAATGTTGCGTCTTCAAAGGGTTTCTGCATTTGCCCACGACCAAAGGGACCTGCAAGTTGATGAAAATTATGTGCTCCAATTTATAGCAAGAATTTTGCATGCTGAGCACACATCATCACCCCATAGTTAAAGAAACTGACAATTTTTTTGATCATTCAAGAGAAAATCAGCTGAAAAAATATTAGACGTAATGTACACATAAGGCTAAAATAGTAGAAGCCGACCATTGTGTTGCATGAAGCAGCAAGGATTAAAGACTTGTTCTGATAAGAATGTGTGTTGCAAGGTAAGTTTTTGTTACAAGAAAAGCATAAAAAACTTTTCACTAGAGACAGGATAAAACGAAGTGTTGATGGTACAACGCTGTACCGAACGCAGGTGTCTCCTGCCATGCAACCTGACAAAAAATTTGGCATATAAAGATAGGATAAAACGAAGCGTTGATGGTACAAAGCTGGCTGGAGTTCTCCCAATAACACATCTAAGAGCAGCTCTATCTCAAACTTGGATACGAAAGGGACTACTCGAGTATTTAACACGCACAGTGAAGAAGTAATAACAAGCATGAACCTTCGGTTACTGACATGAGAGGATAAACACAGTATAATCTTGCAAATACTCTTCAAGAGATGAAGCAGGATTGCATGAAAACGGTATGAGCAGTAATCACAACAGCAATGGTTAGCGACAACCTCAATCAGTAAATAAACAGGACATTCATTTTAAAGGACGAGACAGATACCATCCATTCATCAGCATAAACAGAGAGGATTTAAATCAAAGAGAGTTGGTTGCCAAAGGATGTGTGGCACTCTAGACCGCACTAGATTGCTCTAGCCAATTGAGCTGATTTTATCATAAGGCATTTGTGCCCAAATTTAAGGCTCTGCCACTTGACTTTCTTCGCCGTTTCGAAACAGTCAAAAGCCACCTGGCTCTAAAATTCAGTTCATTCTGAGCCCAAAAAAAAATCGATCCAATTGTCACAATAATATCAATTACTCTCTTTAAAGTCTCTTGAGCATAAAGATTATAGAATATGCAGTACGTCGAGCAAAACGGCCATGCGATCAATTATTATCGTAATAAAGTTGGATGCTGGACTGTAGATCAGAGGATACCGAGATCGCCGCCGCGTTTGGCGGAGCTGCAGTCGGAGAAGCGAGATGCGACGTCGGGGAATGCGGCTTTGCCGGCGATGATGTCGTCGCGGAAGGCCTTGAGCTGAGCCACGGCGGCGTCCCGGGTGGTGCTGGAGATGACGCGGCCGTCGGGATCCTTCCACGAAGCCTTGCGCCGGGAGCCTTGGTGCTTGATGAGTATGTGCGAGGCCTTCACTTGCTCTGTCGCCATTTTTTTCAGTTTTCGCTTCTCAGTGGTGGAGAAATTATGGACTTGATTAGAGCTTTGGTGAGACTGCGAGATTTGTCGGTCGCCGGGTAATCATAATCGCACATTCGCACCCAGCCCTAGTCTACCTCAGCCCGACCCGGCCAATCGGCCCTTTTTTCACTGCCTTATGCTGTAGAGAAAGATTTTCCCCACTGTTTAAGAATCCATTCCCATTAGATTACCGAAAATATAAAAAAGGAAAGTTCAAGACTAAGCACACGTAAAGCCTCAAACTTTAGGGTCATTTACACGCAAAACACTCCAGACTTTTTTTATCACCGTCTTAAATTTTTATTTTTTGTGCCTTAGATACCAATTGACCGAAAAAAACTTGAGTATTTTTGAATATTTGTTTGATCTTGGAGGGCAAATTTAACAATTTGCATCAAAAGCCTATGTGGCAGTCATATCATCAAAGTCAACCCCTTGTGACAGTCATATGTTCTTCTTCCCCGCTATCTTCTTTTGTACAAATTTGTGTTTCGCCTCAAATCTCTGCAACATTAACCACAACCACCATTAACCACCAACGAAATCATGGAACCCTTTGTTTCCGTAATTATGACCCATTACCCAACATAGAAGAATTTTAAGTTAGCTAGCCCAATTGCTAGATAAATATTTAAAGTAAACCATAATTCAAAACCAAAACCTAGATCTCCAAATTGAGCAATTGCAAGAAGTTCAACCCTCACACTTCCACGGTGACTGTCATGGAAGAAAGGAGGCGACAGCAATAGGGTGGCTAGATTTGGGGGAAGGAGGTTAGCGACAATGAAGTGGTTTAATCATGGTGGTGGCTAACTTTGGGAAAGGGGGCAGTAAGTAGTTCAGAAAAATGGTGAGTTAGGTTAGAGGAAGGAGGCAAACTCCCTATTTTACCCTCAAAATTATAACTGACATTCGTATTCTTTCGTCAACTAGTGTCTTGAGCACAAATATAAAATTTTAGGGAACTAGAGTGGGTGTTCTTGTATAGACGACCTCAAAGTAAGGAATTTTATGTGCATTTTAATCCAAAAATAAAAACAAAAAGAGAATCCATTTTCGCGACTCTAAGGACCAAGGCTCCATGTCATTGCAAGTAGGATCCTTGAGACTGCGTTTATCAAAGCTCCATTGTCAATCACATTTCTAGAGCTTGGTCACGCCAAGCAGTTACTATTTGAATTGTGAAATATTAAGGTTTTCTCGTTTATTATTATTATTATTATTATTATTATATATTTGATATCATTCTTAAACTCAACTTTTGACACACCTGTTGTATATTAAACCTGTAACCATAATGACAAGAACCTATCTTACGCCCAACAACATAGTAGCTCTTAACTTAATTTTGCTCATCTTACACTGCTATACAAACATTGAAAAGTTAAGTTTTTACGAACTAATGAGAGTATGTTAGTCATGTGGCCAAGTTGACATCGTTGTTTCAAATCAAGAGTCTGTCTTCATAGGTACACAGATCGAAGGTGTTTGAAGCAAGCCAAGTAAGTAAGTACAACGATTTAACAGATGACATATGTCGCGCCCTCAGTTAAGGTGACACCTCTAGTAGTGTCATGTGACACTCGATCACAAGGTACTCTCAGTGGGCTATAAATAGAGAACTTAAAGAGTACAGTAACTCTAGACGTTCACTTGGACCCATATTTTGAACTTAAGCATAAAATGTTACACTTGAGAATGTTATCACTATACTCACTTTAATTCTCCGCCCTCGCAGCATTGCAAGCACTCGGGGCTTAATTTGGGCTGTCCCGGTCTTTATCCTTTTAGTTTTTTATTTTTTTTTCGTTCTACCAAATCATACTTAGGATTTGACTGGAAACATATATATATTTTTTTTTGGGGCACCTTGGCCTATATTGCAAACCATCTCTGTAAGAGATTTCACTCTTATTGAATCTATTGCCTCACCAAAATTTAGACTAAAATCGAACGGATGTGATTTCAGTGTTTTTCTGAGCTTATCCTAGGAAGGAGCGCACTGGATCTGAACCTCGCTCCTTGGAATAAAACCCCGTACTGTGAATTCTAGGGCTAACAGGTTTTTGCAGTCCCTTTCTCGTCTCAAAACCATTAAATCGCAGAGTCACTGCAAAGGTAAAATCACCTCCGATGGCGCCGCCTCCAGGACCCTATTCCGGCACCAGCACCCTCGCTTTGGTATCCATTTTCGGCCCCCGATTTTTACGTAAATAATCCCTGTAGACGTTGGAAAATGCTTGTTCTTACTGGGGGTTTTATGGTGACAGGTGGCTCGTGTATCGGCCTTCTCTTTGGGACTCGCCTATGGAAGCATCAAGCTTAAATATCTACAGGTACCCCTCTTTTTCCGTTGCTACGTCTCTTACCATAGATTTGGGTTCTTTTTTTTCCCCGTCGAATCTGTTCCAGTAAAGCGTTTTCTGGGGCGAGAAAATGTTTGTTTAGATTCAACTTTATATGATGCTGTTATGACATACTCCGGATTGTTGAAAGGAAAATGTTCGTCATTCAGAAGGCAATTGTTTGAAAATCATAGGTGATCTGGTAATGTATAGTTCGATTGGATTTAGCAGATATTATTTTCTCTTCTTTGGTAACGTGTTAGCATATTGGTCAATTAACACTAGAGAATGGAGTTACCTCCTCGTTTTCCCCTGCTTAACTTTTGCTTTATGTTATTCGTTCATTCATTACATCTCAACAGCACTGTTTGCAATCTCAAACCTAGCTTGGAAGGAGTGAAACGTTGCACACGATATCTTAATAAGAAGTAATTATTTGTCCGCGCGCAGATTTGGAAGGGAGAAAGTTGGCGGGGGAGGGAGGGATCTACGGACGTGGTAATTAGAATTGGATGGGTGTTTGTTGATCTGGTAGATGCCTGACCTATCACTGATGTTCCTTCATTTTCTTAAAACTTGTTGCACACAGGGAAAACAAACGTCGAGGTATGGGAACACATAATATATATTTTTTATGGCTGTTTACTTGCTGTGGATGCGGTATTTCTGCGGTAGAAATTTGCCAGAGATGCTTAGGCCAATGCTACTAACATAGATGTTACTTTTGAACCACTAGTCGTCAACTCCAGAAACTCCCTGCAGGAGTGACTTGATTTAGCTGAAAAAATCTTGTATTTCCTTTTTTCATGTGGCACATTAACAATTGGTGACCTATAGCTTTTCTCCCGATCTCTTTACCCTTGAAAGTAATGTATATAGAAGTTGGAGGTCATGGACTCAATTTAATCAGGAAAACGCATTCAGCACTTTAGCGATGATAGGAAAGAAACATTATCAAGAAGGGGGTATATGATGTTTTTGCCTTGAATTTGCACTTCGGAAGCTACCACCTCCAAATGCGAGTCAGAGGCATTATGCCTCGAAAAGTTGGATGTTAAACGGGCTAAAGCGCGGGGGACTGTAATCGGCCACTATCTTTTAAAGTATGTTATGGGATTTAAACGTAAATTATAAAATTAAGAAGTTGTATTATGCCTTGTTTTCCCATATCAGAGGGTATTGAACTTTCCTGTCTTTGATGGATTGCAATTTTCTCAAACGGTCCTTTAATCTTCCGAAAGGTTACTTTCTAAAATAATTGCAAGTGATGCTTCTTTGGGCCAGTTAGACTTGATTTACTCTTTAATTAGATCACGTATACGTTATGTTTTGAGGTTATCTACCATCTCAGTGGTGCCACCTCTAGTGGTCCAACCTCCTTAGTTTAGATGCACTTTGTATGCGTGTCTACAACCAGTACCACAATTCACTGCCTCATCCACTACCCTATGAGCACCTAAAATCATCACTGCCCACATTACATACTCTGCAGTGCACTATAGCAGAAATTAGTGCTTGAGTAAATTGATTAAGTTGGCCCTTTTCTTGTTTTCTATAGCTTTTCCCTCACGAGGAGTTCTACAAGAAGTATTGCCCTTGCTTTTCTACTTGATAATTGATATGTTCTTGAGTATATAATGTTTTCACTTTTGTTGCAAAAGCATTTGATCAATTCTGAATTTATATTACATGGACTCTTCTTGATGCACCAAGCTCTTGTAGGACCCTAGGACATGTCCTACACTTCTAACCAAAAAGTGTAATGCTTTGTTGTTTTTCTTTGTTGGCTAGAAGCGATTGGAGTTCCTAGTTTGAGAGTATCTGTGCTACATAAAATTTTGAGCTACCATACGTGAATCCTTGGAGGCGATGGTACTTGACCGAGGGTGAGGGGGGGGGGGGGGGGGTGACGATATTTCTTCCATGTTTGTGATGGCATAATGTATGTATATATGCCCTTCTACATAAGTCTATGTGGGTGTACGCGTGTAAGAATTAGAGAGAGGAGGGAGGGAGCAAGTTTGGTATGTTTTGGTTAACCCAGGGAGTTGAAAGTGCCCCAGAAAGCCAAAAATGCCTTGTACCTGGTGTAGCAACCTGCATAGCCCTTTTGATGATCGCATGCCATTTGAATGGTGTCTACCTCCTTTTAGGGAATAAGTAATACGAGTCCTGAAAATGTTGAAGAAGCTTCAGTTGAAACTTGAGGCTATTATCATGGACCCGTTGAAAGTCAAATCTGCACAATGTGTTGAAATTCTTGCAATCGATCCCAAGTAAATTGCATGCATTGAAATTAATCTCACTTAAATTACATGGTCGAATTTTTCAATTGGTGCTCTCCTGCATGTTTACAGATCCTTTCCTCTTAGGCAGCAAGGCTATGTTGGTGTGCTTGTGATATATGTTCTTAACGGAAACTATATTGTATCTTACCATTTCAAGTTCTATTTAAATTTTTTAGACAGACGTGGCTTTTTGTTTACAATGGACAGAGATTGGATAATGGGTGTTAAAAAGCATGCTTACTAATTTCTCAACCATTTTCTTCCCTCTCCTCCAGGCAAAAGCCAAGTCGCACGAGAAAGCTGAAGCCAAGGCGCATCACTGAGGGCATGAGGCAGTCTCTTCAAAGTCTGTTAGGAATAATTCACGATGATAAACTTGTTAGTGCCAAAAGCATTTCTTGGCCATGACTCCAGTTGTTACTGTTCAATTTTGTTGAGAAGTATCTACATGTCGGGTATTACTTTGGAGAAAGTGGGATTTTTTGTTACCCTGGAAATTATCTTGCTCATTGTTTTAAATGTCCAATCATCTGCATTGTGCTTTCATTGAAATCGTTTGTGTCATCTTCTTAAACGGAGAAACTGAAATTCTGTGTGTTGCTGTTTTACTGTGTGACATAGGTTAGGGCTCGAGTATAATCAGCCAGGATAATTTCCGGAAGACGGTTGAAGTAGCAGATGCTATTTGCTTAACTACTTCCTCAAACATAACAACGAATAACAAAATCAAGACAACCCCTTTTCCCGTTGACCGTTATTTACATATGGCTTCTATTGTCAATATTCTACAAAGTTTAGTATTTCAGTCATTACAAGGTCGAAGCTTTTGCAGTTCTGATGACAGCAGCAAAAGGATCACGTTCGAGTTGAATGCCTCCATGCTGCATGCCCAAATTACCAAATCATGATCTTTGACATTGTTCGATGTTATGAATAAAAAACGAAACAGGCGACAATTGCACGTAAGTGATCGTAGTAAAACAGCAATACATTATCAGTACAACCAAATATGACCCCTACCCAAAGCCATAATGGTCAATTGGCCTCACAAGATCACGTCCCCTACATTGCTGGACATACATATATGATACACCTCCAGTAATTTCTACGGGCAAGCTACTACTTAGCATCGGCAATTACCAAGTAGTAGGCCACTGAGAGGACTAACCCTCATCAACATGGAAAACAATTCCTTTCGCCAACAATCAAACATAACAGCAGACTGGACAGAATAGTCCCCAAATTACCATTAAAACCCTATAGGTCAACGTCTACCAAGAATCCGGTATGAGCCACTGGAATCATAGAAGTGAAGTATTGTACTAGTAACAAGAGAATAGTGACCTATGGCCTATAGATGCATAGGGGTCAAATTATCTTTGAAAGAGAGAGAGATTAACATGAACATTCATCTACAATCCAAGCTGGAACTTTAAATGTATTGAGTGTAAACTCACCAGCAAAAAGCAAACCCATTTTGCCAAAGGCTAAGTGCTCAGCAATTAGGGAGGAGCTACTTCACATAAATAATGCCGTCATCATCGGGGTCATCGCCCTCCCAATTCCTGTCCTCGGTTAGATCAGATGACCAGGGTTGGTCATCAGGACTTTCGGCGTTTACCTTCTCATTCTTCAACCTATCTAATATTGCAATAACCTACAAGTATATAGTTCAACAAGTCAATCTGTGCCAAATAAATTGGAGAATGCAAATACTTTGAACTCTTAATAGTTTTATGCTCAAGCAATAAAATAAGCGAAATAAGAAATAAGTCCTTGTTACATTGAGTAGACAACGATTTCACAAAAGCAGGCGCTATTCTACTTGTGGGCTTTCTTTCCTATAGCCAGCCCCAAAAGAAGGTAAAAGATATGGAATTAGACTCTTCCCAGCATTACGCGTAGTTACACAAAAATCTGCACATTGGTGTGGAGCTAAATAACTTCCCAGCAACCAAGAAGGGAATATGGCATACCAGGTATTTGATACTTTCAGTTTAGATCTAGCCAATCATCTGAATGTGATTGATATTTTGCAGGGAGCCGGCAAACCAAGACGGACATGGCATTTCAGCCATTGGCCATTGCGTTAAGATCTTACCAAGCCTCAGAATCGTTAAGCTTTGTGACCCTTAATCTATTAAAAATACTCAAATATCTGGAATGTTGCACTCTATTGAAAGTACTCAAATAATCTATTGAAACAATTTGGAGAAACCCGTGTTCTACCACAGGTGAGGCCCATAAGTCAACAAGAATTGTTGTTCTACAACTCCTTGATCTCTAAACTTAAAAATGAAAAGTTCACAGCTGAGTTTTGTAACAAATTTTGCCAACTGGTTGAAGAATAATAGGGCCTCCATGCATTCTTTTCTAATAGTGCAAAAGAGAGCATACCTACAAGCTAAATCCGATATACAGCTGAGAGAGTAAGAGGGCCTCAAAGCAATGCTCAAGCCATTATTTTATTTTTAAATCATCTTCTAGAAGCCGTTTTACATAGGCTCACTAAGTCATGCCTTCCGCATACAAATGTATAACTGCGGTGCTACAAAACAACTATTATGGAAGAGGCAAAATCAACGAGTCAACCCAACTGCAAACATCAAACTTAGACCAACTGAAACCAATCAGAAAATGCTGATTTGACATGTTAAGCGACCACAGAGGTTCTAGAAGATGATTTAGAAGTATAAGAATGGCTTGAAATGGAATCCGAATAAGAAAAGTAAATGTTTGTAGAATTTGCCTCACCGTGATATGAACCCTCAAAGATATAATTATTTAGAGAAGCAAAAACTGATAACGTCTTACCCTGCTTCCCCGCTCTATAGACTCGTCTTCTAGAAAGCGTATCTCAGGAGTCAGCCGCAACTTCATACGCCTTCCCAACTCACTGCGAACATATTTTGCTTTGGACTTCAACCCAGCAAGGGCTACATCCTTCCCTCTTTCATCACCAAAAACAGATACATATACTTTAACAACCTATAAAATGGTGCAGTCAGAACAAGGTAGGGTACAGATAGGGTATGGATGAACCATATAGCCAATGAACCATGAACCAGTATAAAAGAGCAACCCAGCCAGTGAATAAATTATATTAGCCTTGGTTAGACCGAACATCTTTCTTGGTTTATCCAGAAAATAGGTATGAGCATAAACTGAAAAAATCTGGAGCTACGAAGATAGTTACTATTACTAAATAATAAATATAAATACCATATCATTAGTAGAACATTCAAAATACATGATACAACAAATGAACGAGTAGAGAAACTTAGAACGTACGAACTCGGATTCTCTACCCAACTAGTACCTGAAATAATTGGTATCGTGCTACTTGCACAGGTCTTTGGGCCCAACCGAAGACTTGTTGACTAACACACAAATCTCATAGGTAGTAAAAGCAATAGAAAGATTTTCCTTCATCTGCTTAATCCAATTCTAGATCTGCCACTATAGAACATCTGTCCAACTCCTGCTTAGTGTCTAGTCTATTAAACCAAGATGGGAGAGATTGCATTAAGTAGTTGACTGTCAACACAAAACATGGAAGTAACGGGATGCAGGCTCTAATCCATGCTTGAAACATGGTTTGCTTATGCACCATGCGTTTATAAAAATAGAAAAGAAAAAGAATTTTTCAGGGTCCCGATTGTGGTGATAAAACAAGTGTTTCTTTCTCTGCACTTATCAAAAGGCATCTTTTTTGAAATATCCCAACATGAAAAAAGACAGAGATTCCATGCCATTCTAAATTGTACATCCCAACATGAACTTCCGTCCTGTGCCCTGCTTGATCCGGACTGTAGACTTATTGGGACTTGTAGCATTCACAATTTAAATGTCGACTTTGACTTTGAAGATTAAGCTCTAAGATAATTGTTCCAACCAAGGTAGATCAACGCAGTTGAAAGAGGACCTGAATACCAGAAATATATATAAGGGCAAGAGTGCAAGTAAAGATCACAACTAGCTTGGGACAAATACATGGCATGTTGTAGATTAAAATAGGCTCAATAGGTGCTTGCTACATGAATCCACATGCTGTGGTCGTGGTTGTAACCTTAATCTAGACTCTAGTCCTATGTACCTTTTCTTGATTGCTACTTCATGGAAAATTGATAGGGATTCCTAAAATTATGATAAAATCAGCATAACTGAAGGCGCTCAACCTGCTAAAGTCTAAAGATATGGGGGAGACCTAGCGACTAGATATTTTAGTGAAATTAAATCTTGGAATGCGACATTTCTTTCTTAGGCATGCTACAACCAGCACATCACGCTGTTTCAAGGCATTTAAATTTATTAGAGTAAGATTTCCTCTTCCTGAAAAGGTGCTAACCGAGACAGAGAGTTCTTTACTCTTGCATACAACTGAAGATATTAAAAGCTAACTTTGTCTTCAAAGTAAAACACATGCCATATCCAGAATTAAACAATGAATAAGGTACGGATAATGCCTAAAAAATCACAGTTAAACCTTCTACTCAAAGTAATTCACACGCTACACACAGAAATAATAGATTATACCATAGACGTAGCGTAGCATTGTATAATAAGAGATTGGTACAAAAAGTCAGTACACGGAGAATTCCTAATGCTAAAAACTAAGTGAAATGTACAAATAACTAATAAAGTACAGATTCTACCTGCAAATCAGTAGAAACCTCGACATCGCTGATGGTGGTGAGAGACGAGAGATAGCGGTCGGCGCCGAGAGCGGCCTCGGGGAGCACGGCGAACTGCAAGACCTTGTCGGTGAGGAGCATGTCCGACAGCTCCCTCTGTATCTGCTTCGCCACCATTTTCACCCTCCTCGGATTCGCCATACACCTTATCATTCTTAACCTCCTCGTTCTACCAGCACCGGTAATCGGTATCGTTATGCCGGCGACGGCCTTCGGTAACAGAATAGGCGGCGTGAATCCCTTGGTTTTGGCTGAACATCTTTGAGCGGAACATGTGATTGACGGTACAGGATGGTGGGGAAGAGTAACGAGCGGTGCTTGGTGCGAGTGTAAAAGATGAAACAGAAGTTGCGGCATTACAGAATCGTATCTCTGTTCCTGTTTCTTCTTTTTCTTTGAGATTTGCAGAGAAGAAATGAACAAGCAGGGGGGCAATTTTTCAGGGAAATGATCCATTTGCTGTTTGAGGGCCTTTTGGTAGTTATACTTTTCGGCTGTAGAGTGTAGATAAGAAGCAGAGCTGGGCTGATTCTCTATGGGCCAAGGAACAACTACTGTTGTACAGGATATAGGCTACTCCTGGGCCTAATCTGGGCCCATTAATACCTTACCAACCCCCGCTAAAATATTCAGCGGCAAGTTGTAAGTTGTAACCTGGAACTCGAAGCAGGCTAGAACTATAACGGGCCTCACTTCCTCTGGCCTTAAACAGAAACAGAAGAATTAAATACGCCAATGAACTGCAACTTATATTTGATCGTTAAATTTTGGAAAAATTACGTAAAATACTCATGTGATTTGGGATCATTGCAAAAAGACCATCTGATTACAAAATTACAAAAAAGCACCCGAGGTTGCAAAAGTCTTGCAACCATAAAAAAATCGTTAAAACTAACGGCATGTGATATTCACGCTCCTGAAAAGCACGTTTGGTAGAAATTAACTTAACAAATGACCAAAATGCCCTTTCTATCTTCTTCTTTCCCAAATCCTAAGCCCTAAATCCCACCGCCGCTTCAGTACGATCACCATTGTCGTCGCCATCTACTTCGTCAAATCGCCACAGCCCCTCAAGCCCAAAACCTAGCCACCATTTTCAAGCCCCATCCAGTTTGCCTGGTTTCTGCCACCATTTTCAAGATCTTGTGTGTTTTTGACCTTTCTGCCACAGCCCGTTTCTGCCACCATTTTCAAGCCCTGTCCACCTCCGAAACCGCTAGCCCCAACCACCCACATCCAGCCCTGTTCGCCTAGCAGCCGCCGGCCTCGTCACCGTGCTCCACCGATGTAACCCACCACCCCGTCTGCCACTTGATCCACCCACAGCCGGTGCCACCCTATTTCTCATCCAACCTCGTCGTCGCCAACTTGTGCACACAATCACATTACCGCCAAACTTAATCACACAGGCAAGAACCTTACCTTTTCGGTGATAAAGTAATAACAGCAGGCAGTGAAGGAACACAA
This sequence comes from Escallonia herrerae, assembly GCA_033070095.1. NCBI lineage: Eukaryota > Viridiplantae > Streptophyta > Magnoliopsida > Escalloniales > Escalloniaceae > Escallonia > Escallonia herrerae. Next base: position 259,536 of record JAVXUP010000394.1, on the reverse strand, counting down.
TTTTCATGTATATGGGTTCTACCAAACTTAATCAAAACCTAATCAAACCGATTCGAACCCTAATCGTACAAATTCAGATCTAGGGTTTGATCTGAATTTGTGCAATTCGAGTAATGAATCAAATTAATATCTTGCGCCGCCGCGAACCCCATCGATCCATGCTTGCGCCGCTGCAAACCCGCCGTCGATCCAAGGCAGCTGGCCTTCGTGCATGTCCAGATCCAAGGATTTAGTGGAGAAAGAGAGAATCAGAGGAAAAGAGAAATGGAAAGGGAGTGCCCTTTTTATATAGAAGGGCAATTTTGACATTTTTACTATTCTGTTACGGAAATTTTACGATGCAACACCTTTGTAATCACGTGTATTTTTATGCAATTTTTGTAACAAGAGGGGTTTTTTTTGCAATTGTCCAAAACCACAAGGTATTTTACGCAATTTTCCCTTAAATTTTATTTTGTATCAAAGTGACCGCTTAATTATTCAATTGATTTTAGTTGGGTCATTTTGTTAATGACAGTTATCTCCAGGCCTGTTGACTCCTCTTTAAAATAAGTGCAAATTTCTCACTATCTTAGGGTCTGTTTAAAATCACTTACAGTTTCTTAAAAAACAAAAAACTAAAACCAGTTTAGTTTTTACAAAAACAAATGAGTATTGATTACCCATTTTTTACTTTGACTTTTTTTCTTTTAGGTGTTTGATTATCCAGTTTTTATTTTGAGTTTTTTTTGTGGTGGTGAAAATCCAAAACTTTAAAAATGAGAGTTTTAAAAAATAACCATGTTTTAAAAACTGTTTTTCAAAATTGAAGGAAAAAAATAAAAAATGTTCGCCAAACAGGTTTTTTTTTTTTTTTTCAGTCTGCAAAATTGGAGAAAACTGAAAACTTAAGTGATTTCAAACGCTACCTTATTCTTTTGGTTTTTGGTTAATCTTTTTTTTTTCTCTTTTTATTTTCTTTCTTCATCTTCTTCTCCCTCCTCTGCCCACCTAGCCCACCTACCATCTCACACGGCAATCAACCACCATACTCCACAACCACATTTGCTATCCCACCGGAGCCTCACCAGTCACCTCCCACCTCCACCATCACAACCAAGTAGCCAACCCACTTAAGCATGGCCACCCACCACCACCACCACCACGACAAAGCCTCGTCACCCATCACCATCAACACCACCACCACCATCACGACCAAGCCTCATCACGCATTACCATCGCCACCACCACGACGACGACGACGAAGCCACCATCCCAACCTTCATAGCCTCTGACAAAATTGAAGAAATTAAAGAATTCAATTGTGGATGCGCGTGTGGCGAGCCTTGTTACAAAATCAATTTTGACTATCGTCAGGATAATGTTTACTTTAAGTTGACTGTACCACTTGCTTCTGAAACTGTACACTAAATCTATACTACTTATAAAAGTACGAAAATGTATAAATCATTTTTTGGACAAAATTATCCCTATAATTTTTCTTAATGCCATGATTAACCTTGATTGTGACCATTCATGTGTCATGGCCTGCGAAAAACTCTTTATCTCTCATGCTAGATGTATGGTTCATCTCTTAAAGTTAAAATTCAAATGTTAGCCATCCATTAAACTTCCTTAGCACCAAACATGTATCTAAATCTATACTCTTTATACCTTGATTTATTTGATTTAATTTTGTCATTCAATTAAAAATTGAAGTGCACCTATAACAAGTTTGATGAGATTAAAACAGTTTTTTCGGAAAAAATATAATCAATAATGTCTTTGTCTAGCACATAGTAGCACTTAATATAATTGAAATCTATGAGTAATAATAGATATATTTTATGTTAACATGTTTTATATAATTACGATGCTTGGTGGGATGACATGATTAATAGAATTGATAGTTCACTAGACGTATATTGTATGAATTATGTGAAGACTGCTCGAAGACTTGTAGGTTTACACTTGTCATTTGAATATGTTGGTGAGCTTGAGTTTTAAACTCAAGGAACCACATCCCAAAGTAAAATCCATTTCCTTATGATAAACTCTTTCTATGTGGCTTATACCATGACAACAAACTCTACCGAAAGCAAAGATCATAAAAAAATAATATCATAGTTATGATTGTTGCTTTTACGGATAAATATGATTTAACATGAAGGTAATTTAATATTATTTTTTTGTGAAGGTGTGTACTTACGTGCAACGTACGTTCTTCCATCTAGTTTTATAAAAATGTATAATATGTTCAGCCAAATCACTTCAGATTACAGAATCATTCCTAGATCCAGACACCCCATCGGATTCGGTTCCAAAAGAGGCCTAGCAATATTCCATCAATCTCACAATAATTCACTAGATCAGTCGAGATCACTGTGTTGGAGTGATACTGGGGGGACAAGATATCATTCGAACTTTTTTTTCTCTTCTTGTGGGGGCTCAATTATGAAGCATGAAAATATTTGTCCTTTGTCATCTACATTGTAGATGAGCAATTGTCTTGCACAGCCTCTAAGTCATCAAGCATGGGTGACATTGTTATGGCTGAATATAATGAGGTTACCTAAGTTCATTGAAATCCTTTTGCTACCACCATGCATTCCATTGATTGTCTTTAACTACAGACCGGTAGAAACAGTCCCCTGCACCCTTCACCAAAAGGACTTCAATGTATTGCGAAGCGAACGACTTAGGTACTGAAAAGAGAGGGCACCAGGCACAACGGCAGTCTCACCTGCCCGCTCCAACCGGACAACTATGATCACAACTACAGAGCGTAGAAATTAAAGGAGCTTTTACTCGTCGGAATAGGCGATTTGAAAACCTTAACAATGAGAGTACATTTTTGGGATGATGGCAGATGGATCATCCTAGGGCAATTCTTGGGGACATTGAGACAAAAAGTTAAGAAAAAGGAAACCATGTAATCCTATGTAGTTCCTTACGAGTATGTTAGGCCATCACATGAACTGCCTCGTTTACGTTAACGAACACTAAAAGAAAGGCAAAAAAAAGAAAGACCACATCAAACTCATGCGTGACTCCGGATTTCCTTTGTAGCAAGCCAATAATGATGAGATTATCTCCTTCCAAAATAACCGAAATAAGAACGCGGTTGGTAGTTCAGCCATTCGCTTCATTCTAGTAAAGGCTAATATGAACAATTTCGTATCCAAATTTCTCTTAATAGTTAATACACTATTGTCATTTGGACTTCCTTTGCACCGTGTGTGTGATCCAATATTTTCAAACTCGTAAAATTTCTTAGCTGGTTGAATTTTCTTAATAGCAAAACCTACGGTTGAAAATTGATTATATTGTTATTTTCACTTTGAACCGTGTGAGAATCAAATACTCCGTATTTTGAAACTCATGAACTCAATGTCACGATTTACTCATTTTTTTTTTCAGAAGGACCGCTTATTTTATAAATTGAGGTCAAAATCCCGTGTTGCTTCACTTATCAAAAAATAACCAGATGAGTTCCTTTACGTGAACAAAACGTCATTTCTTTTCCAAAAATTTTATACCCTGATTACCCAACAAATTAATCGAACGATCGTACAACACCTTCGTGTACAAAACAAATAAATTAATAGTAAGCATTACACATCAGTTTTAATTAATCATTTATTCCTCTACCCATCACATGGCCTTGACAAAAAATGCAAACATCAGTACATCACATACAATCTGGTAAATATCTCGAAACCCAGTGGCATTTTTGTCCCGCAATCCCACATAACGCCCCTATAAGACTATCGACCCCGTTGCGTTAACAAAATTCAAACACAAAACTTTCCACTCACGCTCTCCCTACAAAATAGACGTTGTTGCTTCCTCTCTTCACCGGAGATGTCGCCGGTCGCCGAAAAGTGCAACAAGATCCGGCACATCGTCAGGATCAGGCAGATGCTCCGGAGATGGCGCAAGAACGCGTCGGCGTCGTCATCGACGTCGTCGCACCTCATCGCCGTCGGACGAGTACCGTCTGACGTGCCGGCGGGACACGTGGCGGTCTGCGTGGGGAGGAGCTTCAAAAGGTTCGTGGTGCGCGCGTCGTACCTGAACCACCCCGTTTTCAAGAAACTCTTGCTTCAAGCCGAAGAAGAGTACGGGTTCGCTAACCAGGGCCCGTTGGCGATACCGTGTGACGAGTCGGTTTTCGAGGAGGTACTCCGGTTCGTGTCACGGCCCGAGCCGGGTAACTCGGCGAGGCTTGTCAATCTCGAGGACTTCCAGAGGTGCTGCCACGTGGGATACCAAAGCGAATCACGGCCGCTGCTTCACGGTCTCGCCGATAAATCAGTCTGTTAAAAGAAAATGTAGAGTGACGCTGACGAGTCGAAGTGAGACCACTCGGTCGAGTTTCACTAGCACGAGTACTAACTAGGTTTAGTGGGAAATTTCCCCCCTTTTCTGCCTGTACAGACGGGTTTGTAACTCGTAACAGTCGTCCCGGGTTGGAGATGGAGTTTAAAAATGTCGAATTAGCTTAGCAACATTGTCTTTTTGGGTATTTCTTGCAAAAATTCCAAGATGTGAAGAGTATCCCAAGTATTTTGATGCTTAGGTAGCTATGTTTTTTGTCCAAGTTTTAATTCATTTGTACGTACTTGAAAAGATTTGACTTTTAATGTTTGTATTTTCTTAAGAAACCTTTTTGAGGAAATTCTATATGGTTTGCTTGCGAGAATACTTGGACTTCGGAATTCGATTAAATAATACTTCCGGATAATTAGTTCTGAATTGTAATGATTCAAGAGAATTGGATTCTTTTTTTCTGAATGTGATGATTAAATTCTTCCCATATTTCGTATATCTGTATTCTTTGTGTCTTTTTAATCTGATTCAAAAGTATTGGAACAGTTGTTGGTAGGATGTACATTCACTTTAACAAATCAACATCTGAAACTGGGGAAAAATGGTTTACAATCTAAGTATTCTTAGCACAATCCATTCTCGAATCATGGTAGAAGAAGAATCAATTGCTTTTCTCTTTTGGGTAAAAAAGAATATGTCTAGTGAATGTAGAAGAGCAACGGTTAAAAAGATTGTAAATTTCTAAGGGATGGTAAAAACAAGAACAACATAAATTATATAAATAAAATAGAATGAAACACATATCGATTATCTCGTTTCTTTTCGAACGTGTCATCAAAGACTAAGCTATTGCGATAGAAATGACCATAAGACGTAAGCTATTTTAGCTTAGAGCAAGCTGCCTCGTCAAAGGCATTGCTTAGTTTAATAGTGACGGATTGAGATAATAGTTTAGTGTCATCATTGAGCTCGATGATTATGGTCTGAGTCCAAGAGCAGCATGAATCAGGTATAGTAGGCAGCACCTTTCATCACTGCGCAAGCTGAATTATAGCCAGAATAATCGGGATAGAAGAAGAAAACGAAGGCAAAAGCCAATCATGTCAAGGGGTGTTAGTGCTTGACAACTTGGTTAAAGTAATAAGTGTGTCGTTAATGCGCAATAATTCGTTTAAACAGTAATAGACTTTACAGGGTCATACTTCTCATCATTGTATCCTCCTATTTGGTTGTTTCTTTTTATCCTTATTTTCTATTGCTTTATTTATAAAACTTACAATAAATCTCAATCAGATATGACGAAAAGTTGCAAGTTATAACACTGACCCGTGTGATAAGAGGCGAGAATTGCAAAAACTTGAATCCCAATTTGAAGTGTTTATACGCTTCATTGCATCACCTTAACAAAGTTATAACAAATATTTTTTTTTCTTGAAATCACGTTTTCCTTGTATAATTGGGAGCCTCAAAGCTTCCTTTGGCATTGTATATGCTCTAACTACATTTTTTGTACTTAATATTGGTAGGAGTGATTATGTCGAAATTTGCATTGTGTATGCTCTGGTTACATTTTTTTTGTACTTAATACTGGTACGAGTGATTGTGTCGAAATCTAAATTTTTATTTAGAGTCTTCTACTTTTGAAGTCGGGCGTTCACCCGCTTTCAAAGATGAAAAATACGGTGACCATCTCAAAAAGAATTTTGGTAAAGTGGAAAAAAATAGTATCAATACCTAGACCTAGAATGCTGAAAATTGATACCTATAGCTTGCTTTTCAGTTGCAGTTGGTTGGACTGTCCAAGCTTCAATCAATCTTAACCATAACATGCAGTTGGATTAAGATTTAAAAAACACCAGAATTTTGAGAGAGCATCTTCTTTTGTCTAAAACAATCCAGAGATAGCGAGAGAGAGAATTGAAGATTCAGTTTAGCTACCGAATAAAAGGACATGGAGGGGTCTCCTTTTGCATTGAAAAGAGATGAATTGAGGTCCCTTTTCATAATGAAGAGAGCCCATGCTAAACTTTACCTCTAGTTACTTCTAGGGTGGAAAGGGTTAACATTGGGTGAAGGGAATCGATAACTACATCCACTTCCTAACAACGCTTATACTTCACTTCTATTCATAAAGTTAGAAAAGTGTCATTGACAAGCATTAAAGAATATTACTTAAAATGCTTTAACGATAAAACTCTATTGTAAGTACGATTATCAATTCTTTCAAGCTATATATGGAAGATTTGGGGTTTAGATAAGACACCAAATGCTGTACTTTTTCATAAGCGCTTTTTACATCTTGATGGGAGCTAAATGTGGTAACTTATTAATCAACAAGTAAAAGTTGTGATGCTTGATATGCATCAAACTGTAACGACGTGGGCTAAACAAGCGCCAAAGCATATCCATGTGGATCGGTCGGGACAGTTGTAAACTCGGGTTGAACTCATCTTGTTTAGTAGCATATCAGTTAAGGATACGAAACAAGTCAAGTTAACTTAAATGGCCTGAGCTGTGGCTAAATGAAAACGAAGAGTACATTTAATGGTTCCGGTCCGCCGCATCGCCAACTTCGGGATCACTCGATCAGAAAGCTCGATCGACATGAGTAAAGATGCTTTATTATTCTTATAGTTCCGGATCAAGCGTGTGCAGTGATTGTAGAGACAAGTGGATTAGAAGAGACAAACAAGTCAAGTGAAATTATGAAAAAAGTAAGAAAAGAAAAACTTATTAAATTCAGCCCCGGGTAAAGCGAGTGGACAACAGAACTATTTACAGCTAACCGAAGCAGGCCTTTACATTGTCCTTTGTAATTGTAAGGATAACGAGTTTGACATTAAAGGTCCAAAGACCACTTTGTTTTGTGCCACAAAAGGGCTTTGATGGGCCCATAAATCCTCAATCCTAGATTCTTATCGTACCACTACCCATATATACCAGTGCAGATCGTGGGGAGTGCATTTGGGGGCCCGATCCACGACCACAAAGGATGCTTTAGTCAAATAGACCGTTAGATCTCCCGATGGAGCCTCTCGATTGAATCTGAGACGACAATATCAATGGAACTTTTCAAAAGGCACTTTTAGAAAAAGATACCACCCATCGGATGCCTATGAGAGCAAGCAATCGAAAGCAAAGGAAAGTACTAGTGCGAGAGATGAGTGTTTAGCGAATGCACATTGTCGGTCTTGTCAGCGCTCTTTTTCTTGACTAATTTCCACATATAGAATAGGCAAACGCCAATACCACAGCCAGAAAAAAATGTCTTTTGCCAAAGCAATTGACTCTTGCAACAGTACACTCTAACTATAGGCCAGGGTGGTGCCTAACATATAGGCCGGGTTGGTGTGTGCTAGGATCGATGTATTTCTTCGAGGGTTGAATCAATTAACTGGCTGGTAGAACCAGTGACCTATTTGACCCGGTCCTCTTGTCGGGCTGAAGTCTTAGCTCAATCAGATAACTATGTTATGAGTATAATTATGAATAACTGACCCATAATTTTGATTTCATGAATATTACGGATCACAATTTGACTTGCATCAGCAAATATCTGTCCTGCCCCGGTCTTATAGGAGCATGTTTTTCCTTTTACTTGGACCGGTTATGAAGCGGGTATGACAGTTAAATTTTAAACTCTCAATGAGTGTGATCAGATGGTATTTAGTATAACTACCCCAGTATTCGACCAGCTCTATTGACTTGTACCGGTCCCGCATATAATACATGTTTGGTTATAACCTTAACCCTAAATCTAATCCTCTCATGCAATATAGGTCGTCCATCTTGATCAGATAAATGGTGGACCAAAAACCCAAGCCACATTTTATCTATTTTTTCCCTCTTATTCTCTTATTCTATCCGACGCACACTCACCCAATTCACCTCTTCTTGGTCTTGCATGGTCACCACCTCTATAGACCACCTCCCACTTCCACCCATCGACCATCCACCGAACCCTAGCAATAGTCCACCACAGGTTGTGTTGGAAATTGCTATCTCTGAACATCAATCCTTTCCTTTCGTTGCAACGATCGCATCTCTTGACCTCTTCCTCTGTCGACACCTTTCACCAAACCAGTTGCGCCGCCATCATTCACGCTTCAATCCACACTTGTTGCACTGCCATCATCCACTATTCAAGCCACACCAGTTCATCTAAAACTGGTTTGTTACTTCTACTTTCCGCTCCTTTTTTTAACGCCAATTATGACATGACATCGATGTGGGATTTTTTAAGGCATCAGTGTTCATAAACAGCAATCCAAAAAAAGCGAAAAAGTTCAGCTCAAGACTACAAGTATAGGATAACACGCGAAAAAATTTAGCAGTTCAATACGCATGAGGGTCTGTCAACAACAATCCATTTTTTTCCCGCCAATTTTGCTTTTAATTGGACTCTTTCTCATTTGTTTTATCTTTTTCTTTTAGTTTGTTGTTTTTTCCTCATGTTTCTACAGTGATCCGTGACTCGGTTTGTCTAGTGCGTCTGGACCACGATGCTTTGCAAGCTTGGACCTGCTCTAGTTAACTGTTTTTCAGCATAAACTTTCTATATTAGTATATAATTTTTCCTTGAACCACCAAAATGTTTGGTGATGTGTAATCTACTCTAAACATTAATTTAATTTTGGTAGTGTAATCTACTAATCTTTCTCTTTTGAGAGTTTGGACATCAGTTTAAATTACCTAATATATTTCTTTTTGTAGCACTTAAAAAAGGTAAAACAGTTCTGCAGAATGAACAGTTGATTATTTATGAAAATCAATTGGGGCCAAATGGGACGAGGTTGGGATTTTTCTATAGTCAATTGGATCGGGAATGATATTTTCATCCATTGGCACAATGTGTGCGAAGAGACGAGATCAAATTACATAGTAGAGCTACTATGTGGGTGCGAATCTTATAAAATTCATATCCGAATGAATACGGAGTAAAATGGGGTTTAAATATAGGAGCCCAATGCCTAGTCCAACATAGCATTAAATTAATCAACGGACGGAAATTTGTGTTTGAATTCAAAGGCACTCTTTTTGAAAAAGAAACCAACAAGATAACACGGTACATAAAAGCAATAGAAAGTATGTGAAACAATGTTGAATGTTGGGGATAAGCCTGTATGATTATGGGCATGATTAAGACCCAGCTTGATGGCTTAGTCATGGACAGTGATCTTGATTGCGCTACGTAATGGGGAAGGGGAATTGGCACTCAAGATAAGGTACAGTAATCATCGTCATTAGGCTGGGCCAAACATGAATGGGCTGGGCCACCTGTTTGATTGGACACAGCCAGCTAATTGGCGATGGGATCGCCATGTTCTTCAATGGGCTCCCGCTCTCTTAATCAGTCAGTCAGTCAGTCAGTCGAACCGGAGAGGTAATCCAATGCATATAACAAGTATATTATACGTGTTCCGCTAATTAGTCAGTTATCTTTTTTCTTAGTCAAATCTTCTCTTCACGTACTTGTCATAAGCACCAAAACTGGGAATATACCCATTTTGGCCCCCTCTCTTTTATGTTAGTTTCTGTTTTACACATCAAACCTTGTATGGAAACTTATGGAGCAGTCAACACGCTTCACTAGGGTCTCTTTGGCTGATTGACTCACATGAAGTAACTCGTTAATTTTTACAAGCAGGTGAATTCTGTTTATAAATATCTTTTGTTTGCGGAGTTTATCCCCAAGAAGAGCCGTTTCTCCCTCCATACGAAGATCTTTTGTTAACATTTACGGAGTATTCTGAAAGATCGAAAACCAGGGCATTGTCTTACAAAAATCCTCAATGTCACCATGATGTCTGGTAGAAGAAGCAGAGGGGTGGCAGTAGCAAACTAGAGTCTTATCGAAGGGCCGCTAACCCAGACGTGTGTGTATGCAATGCAACATATATGCTGCGCAAGTTGCATGAAACATAGGGACCGAGGCGTGGGGCTACGATCACGTGCGACTTATCCCCGCAGACTTACCAGAAGGGATCCAAATTACAACACTGATCACATAATTGTTTTGATCGATCAAACAAAGGATTCTTCCATCGTTTTCGTGTGTTTACTGTTGATGCGAACACAGCTGGCTGATGTGCTTTAACGTATATACTCGCGTTGTTTATGGGTTTGGGGGGCGGGGGGTTGATATTATCAGATACATGTGAGAAAACTGAGGTTTTGTGAGGACGAGATGTGGCTGGGCACCGCCCAGTACGTACAGGTTAGACTCGTACCCTTGAGCATGATAGTTTTGTCTCTACCCTCTGGGCTCCGGCTCATCAGTCCCCTCTAAATAAAGGCTGATCTTCATCCTCCCCAGATTTTGAGACCGATTTCTTGTGAAGCATAGTAGTGCAGTTTGATTAGTGATGTTGGGGAAAGGCATCACGTCTCTTGTAGCAAAGTTGATGTAGACAAATAGAGTTGCAACCCAACCGAGTGTATCGGATCAATTACTGATCGACGCTCAACTTGAGATATTCTTAAAAAGAAAAAGAAAAAGAAATAAAAAGCTACAAGGAATTGAGTACTAGTATTCGCGATTGTTGGCTTGCCTCAATCTTAGGTTTTCATGTCTCATGGCGCCTAATATAAAACACGTTAATATGATTTTGTTCCCGAGAAGGAATTTTGAGCTGGTTAGTTAGAAGAACAGTTATCCCAGGAAATAAATTCAATTGAGCTGAGCATCCTTTTCGACGGAAATAAAAACTTTTTATCACGAAGAGAGGCATCCCGGTAACAAAAAAGGATTTAGCCTACCCTGACAAGAATGTGTAAACTTAGCCAAAAAAGAATGTGGAATTTAGCCAACCCTTAAGATAAATTGGTCTGAACCTTATAGTTTAGTTATAACTTGATTCCTCAAATGACTTGACTTAATGCAATGAGTTGTTTCAAAAACTATTATCATCATTACACGTTGTTACTTAAAATTCCCCATGTCACATCACTCCGGAGTCAAGGTTGCCCTATCAGAACTCTTTCAAAGTAAACTGAATGCCAGGGTTTTACAAAGCTTGGACCAAGGTGTTCTCACCATCAGGAGCTGAGTTTCTCGTATATAAATTTAGGAAAGAGTTGTTCAAGTAAACAACTTTATGTACTGCAGGTAAAGTAGGGTTCTACTTTTGTAGTCGAATTCGTAATTTACATGTCACGATGAAGCAACTTTACCGTTCGGTGCGTGAATAGCGCAAGCTTGCCAGGGGCTATGAGTTCAGAATTTGGTAACAGAATGAAGTGTGGAGAGGATGGAAGCTAGCAAAGTTTGAAAATGAGAGATAGGGAGATGGAATAAAGACCCCGACATGTTAGCCCAACAATGCTCTGTAACAGTTTATGAGGAAATATGTATGAGAGGGGCAGCATATCTTCCCCACAGCGCATCCCACCCTCCCAACCAACATAGGTGGCTCTACCTGTTATTCCATTCCAGTCACACAAATAATAATAATAATAGTATAAAATTCCATGTCAAATGTGAAGGGTTATGTACAGATTTTTTTTTCTATAATAATAAAGATAAACCGATACAGGAGAGAGGAAAGACACCTAGATAAGTCACAGTGATTGCCGCCACGAGCAATCTTGAGGGTTTTTTCTTAGTAATTTTTTTTGAAGATGTTAAAGCATGGTATACATTGTTAAAGACCATTCAACAGGAGTTTAAGCTTTTAGAGTAATTAACTAGTAACTTCACACGGCATCAGATTTGATTTGACAATAGTTTGATTTTTTTTCGCTTGCACATTTGGTCTTCCTTTATAATAATATAATTTGCATTCTGTTTATTTGTTTCTTCACGTATAATTAGGAGCTTATACGTGAAGAAAAGTTGTAAAACGGGAAATACCAGGGCTCGTTACTATACTTTTAACTCTATATTTTGGTGTCCAATTTCTCATCTGAAAGCTCCCTTTCTATTTTTGAATTGCTTTGGCCTTCTCGAGGAAGATATGAAAATCATTTCTGTAAAATGGATAACAAGAGTGACAAAAATGGTATCCTATCCAAAGGTGGTCTAGAGGTTTCAGTAGGTTGACACTGTTTCAGGTTTGTCTAAGATGACAGAATATCCGAATATTAGTTAGGTCAAACTAAAAGCTTTTGGTGGTGCCTTCTGCATTATTCGAGTACTCGTTTAGTAACCAAATCCATTTGGACAAATATTTAAAGTGAAGAAGACGATGGGACGTTGCAAACAAAGTCCACAAGTAGTACGGAGTAACATGCAAGCCAACTGTATTCTTGGCCTCACTAAAAGCTTTGAAAGATTGTAGTAGCAGATGTGAAAGATGAGACGACTGCTTATAATAATTAATTCTCGAAACCGTCCTAGTTCTTGTGGGTACCCTTCCATGTACTTCATCACGGAATTTGGTGATAGTCAATCCAGTTCATTATTGCGACCACAATCCGGATAAAACATACAAAAGGTGAATGTTAAATCAACGAAGCCAAAGGGTTCGGAGAGTATCAGGTACATGTTATTTGAAGAGCATATAATTTCGTGTTATGCGTGTATTTTAATTTTTATGGATTTAGGTTTCGAAACTTATACTCCATGTTAGTATCAGTAGTTAAGAATCTCGAATTGTGAAAGTATCTTTCCGATCCCTATTTGAAAACAATTGATATTAACATTAGGTAGTACTGACCAATTGTCTTGATGGTGAAGTTGGATGTCACTTGCTCACACAGGTGTTTGCAAACACAGTGAGCAAGTAATCCTTTACATATGAATGAGCTTGGATGAAGAAGTTATTAGCAGGAGTCCTTGCTCACGCCACCCTCCCCTCCCCTCCCCTCGGCACTCCACACACGTTCATGTATGGTAAGTTTAATGGTTAATTGCTACATAACCAAATAATTAAGCCATCTACAAATCATCAATTAATTTTACGACGAAATTCTAATATCAAAATTTTTCTTCGGACCGGATAATCTAGCATTATTCTCTAGATATTTGTCTAGACAAGTACGACCCCTAATAAATAATATGCGGATGACCTACCTCAAGACCTTGCGTCTGCCTGCACGCCCATCTCTCCCAAAAGAAGACCAACTCTCCAGATCTCAGCCGCCGGCCCCTTCCTCCTTCAGCTTCCATGGCTGCTAGGCAGGAAGGGGGCCCCCCCCCCCCCATGGCCCCTTTTCTTCTTGTCCCTTACATCTCCTCCTCTCCCACGCTTTTCGGCACCCCACCCAGCCGATTCCCAACACCCACCACCACCTCTCTTCCCCTTCCGATCTCCATTATCCCTCTAGATCGGAACTCCTTCAGTCCCAAAAGTACCCCATCCATTTCACTATTCTCATATCTGAGAGTTTTTCTCAGATCCATCGTTGTCTCCAGATCGCGTGTTCCAATGGGTTTGGCTAGAAATCTCCGATGCGGGTTCGAAAAGATGGGTTTGTGACTTGAAGATGCCAGATTTGATAGATTTGGAGGATGAACATTCCCTTCGAGCTGCGGATCGCTCCGATCCGGCCTTAGGAGGACCCTCCTCCATCGTCTATGGCTCCGATGTTGACCGCGGTAGTAATGTAAACTGCCACTTTATGCTGCCCCAGGCTCTCAACTCTGTTTCAGTGGGAGCGAGGGATCTGATGCAATTTCTTGCATCTTCCCGATCTGGCTACCCCTTAATTTGGTATCCCCAAATACGAGTAGCACTTATCTTTACTGTATTTTTCTCCAAAGCCATGTTTGCCATTTTTGGGACCATCCGTTTGGATGCGTTGTCTCTATTTTTTCCAAGAATGCTCATTTGAGTATTGCCTTTAGGTTGTAATGAGTAATTTTTCTCAATGCAATTTGCTTTTAAAAAAAAAAACGACCCCTAATAAATAAACTCCAGAGAGATGGAAAAATAAATCATGAAAAACAGTGGTACGGGCAATAATGGCAGGAGAGAGATCTTTTTTGTAAGGATGGGATTCTGAAATGGATTCGAGCACAAAAGTATGTTGGCAGTTTAGCAGGAGATATTATTCCTTTGTGGGGGTAAGGCAGGGCAGTTGGGAAGTATTAAGTAGAAGCAGTGCGTGTGTCAGATAGCTTCTGTGGCCGATAACAAAAAGAGGGAGGACCAGTTCATTGTGAGGCACCCCTTGCTTCCTCTGCTATCTGGTCCCTTAAACAAAGATGATGATGGTACTGCTTCCGCTGTCAAATATCGTACCGTACCATCATATGGTTGGATCTCAAAGCTCGATCATGGCGGAAAGCTTCCAGTTGTGAGGGTGTTAGTTTCATGGAAGCTCATCCTCGATCTGCAGTCCGGCAGTACCGGAAAACGTTAAAGAATTTCACAACCTAGCTAATAAAACTCTTCCGTCGCTAAACTGATTTGTTAAAAGAGTTCATAAAAAACTTACAGCTGCCTTAAATGGTAAATGCTCACCATACAGCAGAGAATTTCGATCTGACTAGTTGTGACTTTTGTTTGTCTGCGTGTGCAGAGAGAGAGAGAGAGAGAGTTATGCAACCAGTGCATAGGTATTCCTTAACTAGACAAAGGTATTACTGTCCTCACTTTCAGAACAACGTAAACCGCTCCAAATAATCCAGACGACTTCAAACAATCACCTGAGACATGATGAAATGGGCTGATTCAGTTTTGAAGTGAAATATTGATTGAAATTCCTCGTTTCGGTTTCTCTCAAAAATATTATAACCTTTAAACTTAATCTTCATTAGAGTCGTCTTCCTATCAATAATAAAGAACATGTAAGTCACATGATTGACCTAAACTGTTAAAGGAGTAACAAGTTACTAAGAATCGAATAGCGATAACTCAGTGTGAACGAAAAACGAGATGAGTATTAAAAACATGAGCACATATGATCTGATCTAGGCACCCAGCTGCTAAGGTTTTAGTAACGAAAGATGGTTGTAAGGTCATCTGAAGTGTCATGAGTAATGGACCCCGTGCGACATATGTGCAGCACGCATATGTACGGCTCTGACATGCAAGTGCATCTCTATCATCCGTTTTGCGGGTTTGAAGCTTCAACTTTTTCCATGATCCACACTCCTCAATCTCTAAGATTTTTTATTTTTTATATCCTTGCCACAATACTAATAATGGAATAACTATGGCTAGCCTGCTCTGCCAAATGATACTCTCGTTCCTTTAGAATTTTTGTTGCCAACGGACACAAGAGATCATAATTTACCTGTTATCCGTCTAATATTAATGAAAAGCAATTACAGTTTTCAGAAGAGTGTGGACAGAGCCAAAAGGAATACAAACTTAGCTCACCCCTTACGTATACTTTAAAAGTCATCACATGGCCCGATCATCTTCTGTCCTTCGATATATTCACCTCACAACCTAGGGGTGAGCTAGTGAGACCTTGTTTGGAAGAGAAATCATTTGGCATGTGCGATCTGAGATTGTACAGTGCATGACTGCATGGAGAAGTTGATACTAATTAAACATCTTGGGCTTGCTCTGAATTAATACATAAACTAAGTTGCCACTTATGTTTATTTGTAAGTTCTTGGGTTGGTCAACAGTTGTATAGTTTGCTATCCCCCGAGTCCCTTAAGTGCTGCTTTTGAAAGCTTTTAATATGTTTTTTGGTTTGTTTTAATCATTTTATCTACCAAAAAGGAAAAAAAAATTAAGAAACTTTTAACACCCACTCAGACCTAACAAATAGTATACCTTCCCTACTAGGCAAATACCTTTGACATTAGTCAACATACATTTCAACTTCGGTCAAAATAAAAGCCAGTGAAAGGCAGTTTTTCACATGGTGATGGCTATTGCTTTATTTATGTAACGAGGTAGTAAGTCTTCTGACTTTTGCCAAAATTTGACAAAACGGTGTCAAACAAAAACACAGTCTATGCTTATCAAATCAACGTACAAAATTTAAAAAGCAGCAATCATAGGAGGGATTGATACATTATTTTCAGTTTGCGCTAATCAAGGAACAAAAGGCCGGACGAAGCCAGCTGAGAACAAGGCATGAAACTTGCTGCGGCAGTGGCCAGCAAGTGGGATGCCTCAACATACAATAGACGACAACATCCCGACTTGATTTTTTTTTTCTGAATAGCCGTCTTTAGTCCGTGAAAAAAGACCATCTACTGAAATAAAATAAAATTCTCCTGTTTAACCCAAAAAAACAAATTAAGGGGAGGGAGCGAGAGAGTGAAAAAAGGTAAATCACCATTCCTTAACATCAACTGAACTCACAGGGTGTAACAAACACCTCTATGAGCAAAATTTTCAAACTTTTTTACAACTTAGCTAACCCAGAAAATGAATATTCATGGGCAATATTAGGTTAAAGTCAACAAATTAACAAGCAAAACCCAAATGGGTTCTACAAAAAGATTTAAACTAACAAATCTAACGAAGAAAGATTTAAAAAAAGAGAAGCAAGCAACAATGCCGCTTTCATCTTGGGTCATCTCTCTCCACTAAATACACAACCGATCACGGTCTCTTCTCATCTCAGCATTGAAGTCAGAGACCGAAACACAACTTCTTCGCAAGGGATGGTGATACCCATGTCGTGATCGAACCCAAACTCTTCCTCGGCTCGGTTAAGGAGGCACTGAAACTCGGGATGAGTCAAAAAGGATATGGGGACAATGTATCTAGTTCTGTTTTCTCCCACATAAACGGCAAAGTGGCCTTTCGGCACGTCTACAGGAAGGCCGTCCTCGCCGTGCTTTCCCAAGCTCGAACATCTCTTGAGAATTTGCTTCAGAACTGCCGTTTGTGGCATTTTGTGTGACTTTCTAATGGCCATTTCTTTTTAGGGTTGAGAGAAGCTTTGAAGGCGAAGGAATAAAGGGAATGTGGATGTGAGAGCGGAGGTGGTGAGGGGCAAGAGGCTTGTGAAGGGTATTTATCAAGAGAGTTTTGGGGTGATTTTTGGGAAGGGTTGGGGTGGTTGGCTGGGGGTTGTGTGGGGTCCTAAGGGCGAAGGACAGGCCACGGGCATTTTGGGGTATGTGTTTGTGAGCAAGGACATGGTGGGGGCCCGAGCCCATTGGGCTTCCGCTCATTTGTTGGCTCTCCTAATGACCGTATGGGCCCCCTCCTCTCTACATCTCCCAATCTTTTTATTTTTGCTTAATGATCTACCCCTAATAAAATCTATATAGGTCTTCATCTCGTCCTAAGTTTAATATACTCTTATTTGAGAAACTTAGAATATTTTCTATTTTATGGTTGTTGCGGCTAAAAATGGGATCAGAAATCACGGCCTGGGAATAGACCTGCAAAACATAATACGGAGTGACTGCCTATTAGGGTTACGGCGGAGGTATTTTCGAAGCTAAAGTTAGAGCGCAATTATAGGGATAAAACTCTGAATAACAAAACATACGATGTGTATTTGTGTGTGTGCTTGTCCGTGTACTTGAGGGTAGCCCCCTTTATATGGGTGTTGGCAGCAGACTCCTTATAAGTTTATGCCTTCTGCCAGATGGGCCTTGGGCTAGATCAACTAGGATCGTGGATCCTTGGGAATCACATTACAATTCTTTCTCGAAAATGTCATAATCTTTTTAGGATTCCTGCTCTATCAATATGGCAACTCCTAAATCCGGAATTGACTGTGGGTCAATCTTGCCACGTGTCATTATCTGACTAGGCGAATATGTTTAGCTATATCATCGGTGAATCTATTTTAATTGAAAAATATGTCAAATATATTTAATAACAAAAAATTGTTACTTTTATAATAGCGATAAAATACTTTAACCGATAATCTTGTGTCACTGATACTCTTACACCAAAAATACTCTACATCAAAGGATCCCTATTTCAATGAAAGCTTGAGCCTTTAGCTTAGCTTGCATCATGTGAAGTTGATTTCGAGTTTCAACATCACACTTTTCGGTGTAGTTATTTTCATTTCCAACATTCTGTCCCACTTTGAAAACATCTTATGACTTCCATGGAGCAGCTGGAGGTAAATCTCTATGAGTGGCTGACAATTTTTGTACACATTGATTTTAAATTTTTAGTTGCATGTGACTCCTAAAACATCTTCTTAAATTCAACCTTGGGTACTTTGAAAAGATAGATTTACTTATAATTAAAACTGCATATTCATAAACTAATAATGTCTCCGTGAGAGAGAGAGAGAGAGAGAGAGAGAGAGAGAGATCACGGACCAAAAAGAAGTGTACTGGAGAGTACGTAGCACTCTGGTAAGAGGTTTTGGTTTCTTGCGTTTGTTGGGCTTGTGATTCTGTAAAGATTTTAAAGTGGCTTCAGATGGAAAGAACATAGCTTTACCCCCACAGTTCATAAAAATTGTGCAGAGAAAGCATGTGCATCTCTACTGATGATGGCTTTTGCAGGTTTGACCCCTCAAGTCAAGTCAGATAGACCCCTCCTCCCTTACAGGGGAGAGGGCCATATCCGCACAACCACAGCAATACGAACAGTTGTATTCTCGTATATATCAGTTTCTGTTTTTACGGAGGTCAGGACTAAGTTCGTACTTCCATACCTTCTCTAACCCACTTCAAACTAGATATTCTAGTTTACTCTACACCACTCTAATCTATTGAGTACATCGATCGCATCAGCTTCGTTTAACAGTCGGTTAGATTCGTCGCCTTAGAATAACTGAAACCATATATACACTCTATCTTGGTCTAATCATCTTTGCTAAGATGACAAGTTTTCATAAGGATATTATTGAAAAAAAATTTCACCCACAAATTTATCCACCAAACTAAAATCATCTGATTTTCCGTGTGAATTTTGAAAAACAAGTGAAAAGAGCAGGTATGGGGGGGGGTCTTGTTAAATTTTCAACTTACATATGCTGCCACTAGAGCGATGAGGCTGATATACTGTTCTCCAGAAACAAGGAGCTTTCAATGTGGTCCTCCTATTGAATCTGAAACAACCACCTAGCACAAACAACTAGTAGGACAGTTAAACTCACTTCAAACGAGCACCACTTGTATGAGTCCGCCCTGGCTAGCTCTGTTTTGGAAAAAAGGTATATCTGCATGTTCTAAGGCTCAGAAAGCGATCTGCAAAAGCTAAAGAGATTTAATGCCTGATGCCTTTATGTCCGGCTTTGTGTTCTCTCCCTTTTGTTTTACTCAGAAACACCCAAACAGTCCTTTGCAGTACACACATAATCTCTAGTCCTAAGCGGCCATATTACCAAACATGTAGCACTCTTGTTGCAGAGCACGCTCTACTTCTGGCAACTTAGCTGTTTTTCACGCTCTTAGTTTGCACCCAACTCAATAACGACGACACATTTTTGAGTCCGATAACAGATGTTCGACAACTTGACTGTTCTCGCTCACTCATTTTCGCACTTGACTTGGAAATTTTTAATGGTGAAGCTTAACTGGGCACCCTCTCTCATTAATTAATAAAGTCAAAAGGATGAACAGGCAAAGAGCGAAAGGGAGTGGGACCCCGTTTCTTACCAAAATGCGGTGATCCATGACACCAATCAAACAAAGGGGTTTTACTCCTAGGCTGACAATGACGGCTGTTTTTCTCTTACCTATGGCACATGTAGCCATGTTACCCTTGTCCCCCCAAATCCTCCTGTATAGACAACATAGTAAGGACCAGGCTGCTGTGAGATCAAACCCAACTACTTGAAACGGTCACTCAGAAAATACTGCAACTACCCACCGGAAAATCTTCTATAACAGTTGCTCAAAACTAGGTGAGAAAAAAAGATCATGTTCACTACAATCCATTGAAATGGCCAATCTAGTGCACGATACTCTCGTTATTGCAGGTCTTAAGGATGGTTCCCGATCATCCAATATTTTCTCGGAGGTCCAGTTATACAACAAGCCTTGCTACCAGTGGGACAGCAAGCTTCTTCTGTGGATCGATCATAGTGAAACAACCTTCCTCAACTGTTTCTGATAAATAATATGAATATTGTATGCAAGTTTGCACTTGCATCGAGTGTTGTTAGGGATGCAGAAATTATAGATACAAGTAGGTGATATCATCAGAAATTAAATAAGCAAAACTGGCCACGTACATTCCTCACTGTATGCAACTGGGCACTTGCATCAAGTGTTGTTAGGGATGCAGAAATTAGATACACAGTGATATCATCAGAAATTAATTAAGCAAAACTGGCCATGTACATTCCTTACTGTATGCAACTGTGCACTTGCATTAAGTGTTGTTAGTGATGCAGAAATTCGATAGACATGGTGATATCATCAGAACTTAAATAAGCAAAAGTGGCCATGTACATTCCTGTGGGTGGTAAGGAAAACAGTCAGCGGAGAAAGACTGAAACTGTGTTGAGATGATATCAGGATAAACCGTTTCCCTATGTCAGAGGAACTCTTGAAGTAGTCAGTATGGAAAACTCAGTTACGTAGCCTAGGTATGGGGGTTCACTTGGATATGGTCCTGATAAATGTAGAGATGTCAAAAGGGCCGGCGGTCCCGGGCTAGCCCGGTCCTTTTTTGGGCCCGGACTGGCCCTAACCCTTAGGGCAGGCCAGACCGAATTATTTGAGAAACAGGCCCAGCCCGGCCCTAAAATGGCCCGTTTTTGGCCCGGCTTTAAAATGGCCCAGGTTTGGCCCGACCCTCTTTTGGCCCGAGCCGCAGTCAACGTTCGCCAGAGCTGCCGCCGTTTCCAGTCGTCGCCTTTTGCCGCAGCAGGCATTGGATCTTGTCGCCGCAAGGCCGCTCCTACCGTCGTACACTAAGTCCACCACCTCAAGATCGACGCAAGCTGCCGAGGCCACCACTTCGAGATCGGCGCAAGCTGGTCACTACAGTCGGATTTGCGGAGACCACATCGAACGGCGCTGGCTTTTGCTGTCGGCATCTGTAGAGGCCACCGTAGTTGGATCTTCCACTTCCACCCTGCCACCGCAGAATTTCGCCGGTGCTGGGGGCTTTGCTCCCACGTCGCCGGTGGTTTATGTTGTGGCTGCCGACGGTGTGCCATGGCTGTCCCCAGTGCTCCGTTGGTTGACGCCGCTGTCGGACTGCACGAACGGATAGCGCCTGATACTGCCGGGGTTTGCTGATGCCCTCGTCGGCGTTTGCTGGAGCTATTGTCGGCGGTGTCGTACCTCAAGCGACTGCCTCTGCTTTGCCGTTTTGTCTTCTTTGTTGAGTTTCTCTTCTGTCTTCTTTTCCATTGGGCCTGGGCCCAGCCCTAGATATTGGGCCTAGGGCCAGGGCTTGGACTGGGCCCAGATTTCCCCTTCATCTGGCCAGGCTTGTAGCCCCACTGGCCCGGCCCAGGCCCAGTTTCACGACAGGCCCGATGGGCCCAGGCTGGGCCAGCCCAAGCCCAGCCCATTGACATATCTAGATAAATGTCTAAAATATTGATTCTACTGGTCAAAGTGTAAACTTTTTTTCTTCTCCCATTTCTCGTTTAAGTTTGAAAGTACGCAAAATTTTCAACTAAAAAACCCACCAAGATCACGACAAAAGGTAAAGGGTTTCTGGGTAAAATGCATAAAGATTCTTACCTGGTACCTAGCAACAACAGAATTACATGCAGGACCCATGCGAAAACCAAAAGCTAGACCGTATTTCCTCTTTATCACCAAGTTACCTGAAGCATCAAAAGGACTAATAGAAGTACATTAATGTGAGTTATATACTACAGAAAACAGTAATATAGTTGCATCAAACTTAGGTGGCAAATGTGCAATTTTAAGGGAATCCAAATGAACACAGATTAGGAGTGGTCATTCTGCACTGTAGTGTGAGATTCCAACCTAACCATGAAATAATCAGCTTCACTAATAGGCCTTTTAACTTGTATCTCCCGAAACATGGTCATTAATTCCACCTGGTAGCCAAGCTAAATACAGGTTCAAATCCAATAAGGTGTAGCTTTATCGCAGCTCTAGTCCCTGCTACTGCAGGGGTGTACCATCGGTAGCAATCAAATGCACTTACATGATTACCCCCAGAAAAAATTAATTGCACTTACTGAAGACATCCAATGATCCAAACATGCATCAAAGGTAAGAGCATCCATTCCAACTTCCAAAGGCAATCTTAAATCAACTGCATGATATTCACAAGGCCAAGAGGGCAAGTTCATTTTTCGACCCCTCAAGACTTGAAAAATCATCCATATACTTGCATATGAGGGCTGGCTAAAGCGGACATGGTGCAGCAAGCAAAAGTAATGCTATTTAGAACACAAATTCCAACAGGGCATGTTGAGTTAAAGATGACTGACTAAGGCCAAAAAATTCATACAACTGTCCAATGTTTTACATTTCTTCTTCCTGCTGCTTGGTACAAATAACTACTGTTGGTCTAATCTTTTGAGAAGAATTACAAAATATAGAGGCCCAAGGTGGGAGAGGAAAAGCTCCGGCATACAGTACAATATAGTTCACTAGCCGTACCAAAAAAAAGGATAGCCATGAAAAACTTCCTCGTAAATCAAAATTCATAATTATGGACGGAACAATATACATTGACAGCTTTCAGAGGTAGGCTTCAACTGTTGACGCTGCCCACCTCTTGAACTCAACTGCCTACTGGGCCTGCAATGAGCTTGAACCTATTATATGCCAATAAAAAAAAATGAAAGAAATTAATTAAGTGAAAGGAATAAAAAATGTATGAGGAAGAACCAATTTCCGGAAAAGGTTGGCAAAGAAAAGATATATTAAGTCCTACAGGATGTCCGATATATTACATGCTTTGACCTGTTGCTCACATAGAGGGTTTCCATTTTTGGGTATGGGGAGGGGGTATATGAAAACTCTTTTATTCAGTCATACAATGAAAGAAGATACTGCCATGAGAACTTCCTTTAAGATTGGAATTTAACTAGTCACAGAAAGATGATGTATATTCAAAGGTCCGAGGGAGGCTTCAACTGTTGATTCTGCCCATCTATCAAACTCAACTGCCTCCTGAGCCTAGCAATATGAGCTTGCACCTGTTACAAATAAAATGCCCACAAATAAATAAATACTAAATAGAACAAAAAAATACAAGAGGAAGAAGCAATCTAAAGAAAGGGTCGACAAAAAGACTATAATGGAAAAAGGTGTGGCTGACAAAAAGACTTAAAGAACACATTTGGAACATACAAAATTTGCAGGACAGTAGAAAATATTTCAAATTACGTACAAAATAGTTTTTAAAAGGTGAGAAGTTTTCTATCTTCCTAGAATGTGCTATGAAACAGCTGGAAGAAGTGAAGCCCTCTAATACTCCAATAATTTTAGGTGGAGTCTAGAAATCTATCTTGGCAGCAGAAGTATGTGGCTCTACACCTAATGCGAAATAAGTCTTCTAAATGCTGCTAATTGGTTTTGAGTTGAATGCTCCAACATGGTCTCAGAGCAGGGCCCATCAGGCCCATAGAGCAGGCAAATGTGGCAAATCATGTTCCAGCCATATATAGTTGCTTTAAGAATTTCACCTATAACTAGTTCTCTAAATATTTCAACCACCCTGGCAGAAAATAGTGCCTACAAAAGTCTGCTCTTCCTGCCATCTGGAATACTAATTCACTACAATTTCTGCTCTCTTTCCGTGCCAATATCTTCCCAGACATGAAGAGAGACTTGGATGAAGAATTTCATTGATATTCTCTAATCAAAGACATTATTTATCTCCGCTTTCCCTAACCTAGGAAATTAACTAAAATATCTCAGCTAGCTAGGTGAATTCATATACAATTCTCTAGAACTTGGATAATCATATGGTGGGTCTAAGTCTCTACAAGTTGGTTACCCTCCTTCCCTCCCTCTCTCGGGGTGGTATGTGCACAAAATAGCTGTACTTGGTTAATCAGTGGCGCCAACTTTAAGTTTCTATCTGATGTGTTGTTCAATAAACCCAAGGACCTTGATATTTTGTGGCTAAGAAACCCAAAAGGACCTTCATAGTTGGGCACTGGTATGATATACTTCCAAGTGTTTAGAGGCATATGGCCATCAGGAAAAAAAACATGCACATACTCTTTCTCACAACAAATACATGATCCGCATAGGAAGAATCCCTTATCAATGTATCTCCAAAGAAAGAAGCAAATAAAAGGAAATTGAGTTCCGAAGACAAGGGGTGAATTTAGTTGAAGATTTACCATTAGGAGGTAAAAATCAACATTACCAGTCTGTCTTTCCTTTACATTAATGTTTTGACAATTGAGCCATTGACTTCTCTACACAGCTGTATCTTTCTCTACTTGGTTTTCTTCAACAAAAATCTTGGTATATATAATAACGTCAAAAAGGTGATCCTTGTTTATGAGCTTTCTCCTAGTGGGAATTATTTTCAGCTTATCAATCGGCCACCTTTTAATGGATTCATCTACTAATATCTCATAGTCTAATACCCTAAGTAGCACGGACAGAAAAACCACGTCGGACATCAATAACGCACACCGCATTTTCCAAAGATTCAGCATTTGGACCGTGGGTTCTATTATATTTTTCTCCTTATATGCATATTATTGTATGGGATAAAAGTCAGGCATAATATTGAAGGGTTTAGTTAAATAATCTGGTAAACTTGAACTGTATGGGAAATATGTAGAACTTTTGCGGTCAGTCCAAAAAGAGACAAATTTTATGGGCCAAATTGTAATATCCAAATTTTTATCGATTAATATGATTTCAGTTATCCTCTCCTCTGTCCGAGCATTGGGGTCAAGTAGAAGAGGAGAAGAGCACAAAGCCACGGCCTATGAAGCACGGACACAGATGCTGAAGCGGGTACAATATGAGGGCGGAGACGCGGATAAGGCATTTTTGAAGATATTAGCATACAGATGCGGCGGAAATACGGCAAATTTTGTATATGTTTTTTTAACTATGTAAAGTTAGTATTGAATTTCTAACTCACTCTGACAGTAATTAAACAAATATGAAATACTTTCAATGCACTGAAATACAATTTTATATCACAAGAAACATATGTAAAACGGTGATTGTTGTGACGTAACCCACAACAGATAGTAAAACAAACAGTTAACCCACGCCATGTAGTGCTGTGAAAAAATTGGTCCAAGTCACAACCCACAAGCCACAACAAAAATCGGTCCAAGCCAGAGCCCACAAACCGCAAAGAGAGAGGAAGACAGAGAGGTGAGGACCTGTCTTCTCCGGTGGTCACCGCTGCTCTCTCTCTCTCTCTGTCTCCCCCCTTCTTCACAGATCTGCCGAGGTGAGGGCCCGTCGTCAAGGGTGGTCGACGGAGTTGACGGTGGTCACCTTGTGGCTGCCGCCACTGCTCTCTCTCTCTCTCTCTCTCTCTCTCTCTCTCTGTGTGTGTGTCTCTCCCCTCTTCACATGTGAAGATGCAAGATCTGCCCGTTCAATAGATTTGACGTAAGTATAAGTTTTTTATTTACGTTTTGACCCCAAAACTTATGTTCTATGTTTTGACCACCGATTTTTTTTTCCGAAGATTATGTTTTCACCCCATAAGTGTCCGATACGCACCTGACCTGTATCCTATCCGCACATGATATTTAGGATATATAAAACCAAAATTCCGGATACGCACCCAACACGCAACCACCTGCATCCGACCTGCACCCGCCCCTGACGCGCACCCGACCCCCCGTGCTTCAGAGGCCATGGCCAATCTAAGATCATAAACATGTTTTCATTGCCAATCAAATATCCATATCTGTTTCTCTCCTCCTTTCTTTGTCTACTACTACTTTTTCTTCCTACTCCGGGCCTGTTCAGTGTGTCAGACAATGTCCATATGTGTGTGGTATTTAAAAGTCAGTAAATATTCAGAGACCGCAAAGCCATGTCTGACACGTGTCCAGCTGTGCCCAAGCGTGTGGGTGTCACGATAGGTTTCGAACACCATAACTCGCCCTCCTAGCGGTCTCCGTTTCTGTAAGCCAATAAGTTCTCTTTCTACTCATCAATGCTCCATGTTACTGAAAGTAACTTAGACAAGGAACATGTCTAATTCGAAATTTGCTACATGTCTTGAGAGGGAGTTTTTAGGGATCACAAAAGAAAAAACAAAAGAATTTTTTTTTAATACCCAACTCATACGAATACCAGGACCAACTGCATGTATATTATTGAACACCAAGAACATATATACAGCCATTAACCTAATGCAGCACTGGAAAGAAAATGAAAGAGAAACAGAGAAAGAAAACCCCTATCCAAGATGTATCAGAAAGACAGCTTAAAGCAGATGCAGCACTCAAGCTCCTAATATTCCAGTCGACAAACATGTTGGGGAAAACAAATAATGATGTCGCTTGAATGCAGTATCTTGAAATGAACAATACTAGATAAAAAGGTGACAAATGTGACTCTCATATAGGGAACAACCACAAAATTTTTCCTGCTAGTGATGGAGGCTTTGAGCCAGTTAAGAGACGGAGCAGTGGAGCACGATGAAACATACAGGTCCTTGTAGTTGGGGGAGGCAAGACTGGGACACTTTCAAACCATTCCTTCTTCTTTCTTCGAGGTGTGTTAAAGATCAAATTAATCACATAGGCCGTGGGTGAAATGAACAAAATGCAGCTACAGCTTTTGGGTGTAGTATCAGAGCCGGCCTACTAATTATTTGGCCTACAATTGGGTGACGGTGACACAAAGCCAAAACGGTTAAAGGATGGCTGGACGGAAGAGAAGGTCAAAATCTAAGGGAGGCCGTCTCATACATACCACGAGCACTCTCTCGCATGTGGACTTTCAACCAGTCCTGGATCATCAATTCGGATGTCACTCAACTAGGCATGAAGAGATGGGACAAAAAATAGGCCTACAAAACATCACTTTTTATCTGAGCAGCAGTATGGGCAGTAGCTTGGGCAATCTGAAAAAACATTGCAAAGGCCATGTTAGTTGGTACTTTATGTGCAAGAGGGATGGAGAGTGTGGATCATCTTCTCTGACATGGCTCTCTGTTATTTGGGTTCTTTAGCATCGCATGGCTATTGCAGTATTTTGTCATCCAAATTTTATGAGTCATTGCTTAAAGAAGGCAGAAAAGAGCCTGGAATATGCAAGCATTCAAGTGGGAAGAATAGCGAACAAGTATCTACAGAAACAAAAGCCACAATATGCATGCTGACCTGCTGACGCGCTGCTGCAAGTTTTAATAGTTCATCAGCCTCAGAGAAATTTGTGAACCACTGGCTTAGAGGATTATCCTTAGGGTCAATCCTCTTCTTTTTATCCCCATCCTCCATTGGTACTGAAGACGAATACAGGTCACTTTAATGCCAATTTATGAAGAGAAACATCAACAAATACCAGAACAAATAGAGAACCAAACCAGGAGGTAAATTAAACCCAGCAGGTAGTCTAGGAACGATTACAGCTGGATGATTCTGCACACGAGCAAAGAAACCCTCTGAAGGCTCAGTAAACACAATTTCGTCATATGATTCTACAACAACAGGTTTCTTAGTGGACATTGAACCAGCTTCTTCCTCTGGATATAATTTTAAGTGGTGATACCTGCAAGTAGTTGAATCTTCATCAGATGCAAGGATCTTTTGTTAAACTTCAATTTATAGCAATCTAGTCGATGATATTCATGTTCACAGCAAAAAAGTCAATTCCAAAACGCAAACAGTTGATTCTCTATAAAATTATAGAAAAGAAAAAAAGACTTGAGCAGACTTTAAGAATTCGATTATAGAAATCAATGCCAGATAACTCACTATTAAGCTCCCCGCCAAGACAAGACAAGAAAGGCAACTCACAAGTGCAATGGCTTGTCAGAAACATCACTGTGGAAATGAAGGGTAATTGCAATTTCAAATTCACCCCACCCAGCCTCCGACAACTCGAAAGGCGGAGCCTCCAAAACCCTTGTAGGGTTATTAAAACTCGAATGCAATTGGAACACCGCACGCTTTACCACCGCACTAAGATCCTCATTCGTTGCACCGCGGACATAAACAGTCCATTTATGTGACTGGTATCTGCGTCAAAGTTTCAAAAAGATCAGCCTGGCATTTCATCAAACACCTGGCAGACGCTGTAGAGCAACCAACTTGAACATAAACTTACTCGCTCGCCTTCTTTCCCAGCCAAAACGCGATATTACCGTAAACTATTGGAACACTAATTTCAGCTTCTTTGAGTTTCTTGTTCAAGCTCTGCAAGGAACCCATAAGCGTTTTTTGTTTTTCAGTAAAGATTAGAGCTTTGTTTGCTTTGCGTTCATGGGTAACAATATTTTGGTGATTTGACAGAATTACAATCGAACGGGTAAATTTACCTTCTTGTCGCTGTCATCCGAAGATTTAGACACTTTAGTGCGCTGTGACTTGGGAGTGGGCTCACTGACGTCCGGCTGATCCGCCGCCTGCTTTTTCGGCAATGAACCCTGAGACATCACGGCGTTTCTCCCAGGACTTGTCTGGTTGGAATTAAGGAAACTAGGGTCCCCTGATCGTGCCGTAAGCACCGCGGTGTCGAATTGGAACTAAGCAAATTAGGGTTTAATATCTAGGATTTATCGTGCATGCGCAAGAAATTTCTTACTTTCAGGTCATGTGCGCTATAAAATTGCGGGGTTTCAATTTTGTCCCCTATTTTTTTTTTTAATTTTACTTTTGCTCGATTTATCAATTGACTATAAACACAGACTTAATAACATTCTCTATATAGGGAATGTCGCTTGAGAGAGATTGAACTCGTGTTAGCTAATTTGATTGTATTTAAGCTCGATTCGTATTCGTCATGAACTTTAAATTCATGCTCAAAATTGTGCTCACAAGATTTACGCAAACACGTGAGAAGCTCGGTTCCGCACGTGAGAGAATTAAAATTCAAGAAGTTAATCTTGTTCAAATCAAAAGCCCTAGTTTTTATTTCTAATTGTAAAAATGTCTAAAACAAACAATATTTAGGTTTAGATTAGGTTGCATTTTTGGTTTGGGCTCTACGTTATGAAATTATTGTCCTCAATAATTGATATGAAATTATTGTCCTCATTAATTGAGCTTATGAAATAATTAGGCTTATAATAAAGGTGCTATTCACGAGCCTGTTCAACAACAATTTTAAGTGTTCATGTTCGGTTCGTTTATTAAACGAGCTCAAATTTTCTATTCGTTTGTTTAATAAACTTGAACGAACTTGTTCATGAAAAGCTCGATTCACTTGCAACCCTACCTCCATGGTATATAGTCGTTTTAGTGTCTGACATGGAAACCAAGGAAGTTAGATAATTATTAAATTTCAATTCACATTTGAATCTCCTTACTATCTACTGCTACCTAGACCAAACCCACCCCACCCCGTCGCTACAAGTCCTCGCTTCTAAACCAACTACCGACCTAGATTGACTTCTCATAACCTTTTTCTAAACTCGACCACTCACCATCGATGATCCCAACAACCTCTGACATCAAGCCACTTATCCTTGAAATCGTCTTTTCGCATTGGTCTCCAATGCATAAATGGATTGAAATTTTAGCCCTCAAACTTCCATGGATCTAAGATTAAAGATTTTGCAAATTTTACCATTATTTGCTCTATTTGACAGCCTCTTGCCGACTCATTCGGTCAACATTGACGAACAAACATCTAAATCTTTGTCCCTATTTGTAAATTCCAAATACCCTTTCAAGTTAAGTTTATTTTCTTAATTTGAACTAAATGATCCTTATGCAACCTCAATACCTTTTTACACATCACAAATATTAAAGCAGAATCCTAATCTTCTCCAATAAGGTAATCAAAGACAAATATATTAATCCCAAATTGAGTCCTGAATTCATATATGCTTGAGCTAATCTCGACTCATATTTCTTTTCCTTTTTCGTTGTACTTAAAATTAATTGGCTATGGAGAGAGAGGCCCATAAGGCTTTTATGTTATATTTATATCTCATCACACCGCTCTTGTGTGCTCAGACTTCCTTTGAGAGCCACACACATGACACCGATGTTTTTTAATTTGAATTGTTTGCTTGACTTGGATCGCTCGACATATTATCAACAATGTTATACTTTTTAAAGCTTAAACAGAGTGCAAATTGATACCATGTGAAGACATCGCCTCAAA
This sequence comes from Escallonia herrerae, assembly GCA_033070095.1. Taxonomy (NCBI): domain Eukaryota; kingdom Viridiplantae; phylum Streptophyta; class Magnoliopsida; order Escalloniales; family Escalloniaceae; genus Escallonia; species Escallonia herrerae. Next base: position 229,223 of record JAVXUP010000394.1, on the reverse strand, counting down.
ACCAATTGGATACAGGGGAAAAGGCCCGCAAAGCTTTTATGTCAATGTGTTAATCTATATTTTCTAGATGGGAGATTGTATTCCAATACGTCCCCTCTCGTATAATCAGACTTTATTCGAGTGAACCAAACATGTAAATGAATTAAACTGGGTGAGGGTAGATTTAATTTTTAAATTATCTACTGGGCCTGAATTGATGTGCTCTAATAGCTTGTTAAGTTGTCATTTACTATAAAAGCTTAAGGTTGTAGAGAATGGCCGAATAATGAATCCAACATTATTATCATGCTTAACATGTCGAGGTTCTATGGACCATGTGGATTGGGGCGGCCAAGAAAAAAGTTTGGGGTAAATGCTTTTTGTCCCCCTGTACTTTTAGTGTTATGCGATGTAGAACCCCTCACTTTGAAAAGTTCTACTAAACTTAGCTCCACTATCAGAAAGTGGACGCATCAACCAAATTTTTTACGGAGATATTAAAGAGACATCACTACCCTCTTCTTTTTCTTTTATTTACTTTATTTAAGGCATTCATTGAATATAAAAATTACAGGGGGGCCAAAGTGCAACTTTTACCCATCGTCAATCTCTCATTCATTCACCACCGCAGTGCCGCACAGTTAACCCACCATGAAAACCACCATCTCCAAGAAGTCTGCCATTGCAAACAACTAACTCCAACAGACTCACCACCACAGACCACCATCGTCAATAGGCCTACCACTTACCACTAGCGCCGATAGACCCACCACAAGACCATCGCCAATAAACCCAATACCGGAAACCTCCATTTCCAATAACCCACCATCGTTTTCCATAGTTGCCAACAATCTCATCATAAAAAAACTCTCTTGATGCCAACCTCACTGCAAAAACTCTCCACCATCCTTTCTTCGCACTTCTGCCTCTTCTCCCTATTTTCTCGGCGCAAGTGAGCTCTAGCAAAGTGGGTGGTGGTGGAAAACGATGAAATGGGTAGCGGTGGCCGCATGTTCTTCAAGTTTAGGGCAATGGATTGGAAGTTGCGGTGGCAACCACAGGTAGCACATTATGGGGAGGTGAGTTTGGCATGGGTAGGGGTGGGTGGTGGCATGAACTCGTCGCTGCTATCAAGGCTCGCCCGTGGTTCTTTCGCCTCCGCCACAGGCGATGGTTGGTGGCCTTGATGGTGCTCCTAAGTGAGTCGTTGGTGATGGATATGGCCATGATGGACTGGATTGGTGATGACAACGGAGGTGTTGACGGTGATTCAATGGTGGCACGATGGCGGCAAAGATCTCTTGTAGCATCGATGGCGGCAGAGATCTCTTTTAACAACGATAGTGGTCGCATTTTGGGGTGGGGGCAGAGAGAAGAGAGAGGAAAGGGAAAGGGAAAGGGAAAGGGAGAAGATATTAGGGTTAGGTTTTTACGGTGAAATGACCTAATCACCCTTAAAAAAATGTAGTTTTATGCTACTTGAAATGGCATTTAAGTAAATGAATTGCTAATTTAAAATTATGTGAAGTTAAAAGGGCATACTGGTATTTAAAATATAAATCTGGACTGAAACTATTCTCACTCAAAAAACGTGGTTAAGTTAGAAGGAAACCGTCTATATATGCTCACTTTTCAAAAATAGAGGTAGGTTTAGTAGAAGTTTCTAAAATGAGGGGTGCCACACTGCATAACGCTGAAAATACAGGCGGAGCAAAGAACATATATCCCAAAAAGGTGGTTAAGTTTAACAAATCCTTATTCAGGGGCAAAGGACCTATTGCTACATAATTAATGCCTCAAATTCCTCAACCTTCATTCTCATGGTCCTGGCTTCTCGAATCTACACATGCTATTGTTTTATTGGGTGCCTGAATATCAATTGTAGTGTTTGAAGAAGAAAATGCCGAAAAAATCAATTTGTTGATGGATCGCTGAGTTGATTCGTACCCAGAACTTTTAAAATTGAATCGCTTTTTACCTTGGGAGAGCCACTGGCGATCAACACACATCATGAAATCATGTCTCCTTACTAAAAAGTTGATTTACCTTTGATCCGCAAATCAACAACTTAAGCAACACGATGAATCCTTCTTCCCAATGTTTGCTGGCCATTCACACAGGCTTTGCCCTTCATCAACTAATAATGTTACAGCATAAAGTCTCACCTTGTAGCCTCTATCCAACTCCATCCACCATCTTTCTTTAATCCTCTTTCCTGCATCACCTCCCTAAGTTGCCCAATCTCATTCCACAGACCATGCTTAGCATACATATTTGATATTAGAACAAAGATCCCAACATTCCGAGGATCCAATTGGAGTGCCCTTTGAGCTGCCAATTTACCCAAATCAATATTCCCATGATGAATGCAGGCACTAAGCAAAGCCCCCCAAGTTGATACAACGTGACTATCATCCCCGTTGTTTGACATATCATTCAACAGCTTCCATGCCTCGCCCAGCTCACCTGCCCTGCAAAGCAGAGCAACTAGGCAACTATAGTGTTCGGGACTCGGGTCTAACCCGAAATTACGAGCCATGGACTTGAAGTAGTCAATCCCAAGAGTCACTTGGCCAGTGTGACCACAGGCAGAGATAACTGTAACAAATGCCACTCCATCTGGTCTAATTCCCTCCCTCACCATCTCCTTGAACAACCCAATTACTTCTTTGTGATTCCCATTTCTTCCATACACACCGAGCATTGATGTCCATAAAACCCCCTCCGTCGTGCCTGATCCCCGCCATACTAAAGATATGCCTAGCCTTATGAATGAATCCACACTTCCCATACATTTCAATCAATGAACTCTGTAGAAACACATCAGCTCTCACATCAGCAACCCTACGAAACATATTACCATGCACCTGCCTACCCAATTCTATAGCTGATAGCCCAGCACATGCACATAATGCTGCCGATAATGTGAAATTATCACATTCTAAATTCAATTCGGGCATCTTTCGAACTAGTTCAAGTCCCTTAAGCCACATCTTAGCCTCAGCGTAACCCGACAAAAGAGCATTTGCGCACACCGTATTTCTGACAGGAATTTCATCGAACAGTTGTTCTGCATCATTTACCAGCAACGATTTCGCATATGAATCAATCAAAGCACAGCTGACAAACACACTAGTTGACCACCCTCTTTTTTTCACATGCGTGTGGACTTGTTTACCAAAACTAGTATTTTGATTACAAGACGAAGCTGTTAAGGAGCTACACAAAGCGTAGGTATCTAAGGCAACACCATTGCTATGCATGAAAGAAAACGTTTGGAGTGCGAGAGAGGGAAACCCATTTCGGCAAAAATGGGAGATGGTTAGATTGAAAGGTACTGGGTTTGCAGGGCTGATGCAGGTGAAGAAGTTGGTTAAAGTTTGAAGGTTGTCTTTTTGAAGGCATTTAGTGTATGAGAATACCAGTGTGGTTTGAAGGTGAAGGGAGGAAAAGAGTAACCCCGTTCTCACGAGGTGTGCGTGGAGCTTCTTGGTGGCTCTGAGATTCTTTGTGTGAGAAAAATGGTCGAAGAAACTAGTGAGATAATCGAAGTGCAGTGCGCCATGAAAGTAGTACTGGTGGGTGGACATCAATGGCGGTCGCAATTTAAAGGCTCCTCCGTACCAAAATAAGTACAAATTATATTGACTTGGGTTAAGGGGAAAGGCTTTGATTGCTGCCTGGGTAGTAAAAGATAGGTAAGTTTGGTTTAAAAATTACCGTTAATAATTGTGACCGAAAGTTAAAAGTGTTAATAGAAATGTCATTACACATATTTAGTGTTCACTAATTATTGTTGTAACAGATTTTTTATAACTAACAACAAAAATTTATACGTATAAATGTGACAATTGATTGATTTGTTCCTTGTTCACTCATCCTGTCACTTCTTTTTCGGCCTCCACAGGGTTCTACTCAGGACCGGTCTTGTTTTTTTGGTTGCTTCCTGTATGTGGGAATGTACTCACAGGGGCAACTATTTTCCAAAACCACAGGTAATTAAAAGATGAAATAGTAAATGTTACTAAAGAGAGAGTAAGGTTTTTGCTGATATTAGTACTAATCTCTCTTTACTTCACTCAAATTAAAGCGGAAGTGTTGATTTACAAAATTGTGTATTCTAATATGCTACTTCTCCTACTAAAAATGAGCAAAACCGAGAAGTGAGGGCAATGAATTTATCCTCACATGGAAATTGTGAGACCACCCATTAGATGGTTGAACCCATTCTTCCTCAGCTCGAGTTAGCGAGTCTGGAAGGAAGGTTGATTCAAAACAGACATCGGAATGGTCTTTTCCTGCTCCCCAACAACATAGACTGCAAAATAGCCGTAGGGAGACATCAGTGGCTGTTGAAGCTGAGTGGTTTCCTGTCAATGAAGGCCTTCAAAACATTTTTCTATGCAAGATATGAGAGACATGCTGATAGTCATGATTCTACGAATTTCTCTCGTTCAAATAGGCAGAACGTGGAAGAAAATTCTCCAAGGATTTGTAGAACGAGCACAATCCCTAACAGAAAAGTTTCCTGAGAACTTGCATTTTTGCAGCTCCGAATTGTATAATATACAGATGTAGTGATCCTTACTAACTGGTACGACTTTAACGGGTATAGTAGTGAAAGGACATCTGAATGGGGTCACTGGCTGGGAAACAACAGCACATGAATTATCGTATGCTTTTGTCGTTCCAGCTGATCACCAAGAAGAATGTAACGCCGCCCCACCACTAATGGTGACTTAGCATAAAGGATCACGCTTGCGTTATCATACACCAAGATGAAAGAAAAACTGTCTCGAATATATATTGGCCCCAAGGTGTCATCTACTAAATCAGAAGGCAGCTATCGACCTTTTTATCTCTTGAATTTCGGTGGGATCTCTGTGCTATCAGCTGCGTCGCATGGGTTTGCCTCTCAATAGATGTAATGGGGGAGACTACCGCGCACGAGAAGTCGCCTTCTACCCCTAGTAATAAAGCACAGAGGACACCCCATCAAAATAAGGAAATTATCGATAGCAGATAACTCCTGCTGATGTAGTAGTTGACACCTGATATTACGAGAAACATGTTTGAAAGTGTCTTATTTCACAGTAACAGGATTGTACAACACAAGCTACAAAAATAATGAAGACACCTACAATAACATGTTTTACCTTATGTTTTGCTGGCTTTGACAGGGATGCCCTCACAAAAGTTGTGGCATTGAGCAATCAAATTGCCAGAACATCCACTTAATGTAGACATATAGGCACTACAATTGTAGAACGTCTGAAAAGAATCAATCTCCCAAAGCAGGAAAGGATTCAGTTAACAATGTCGAGTTGTTCCATTGGCACACATGCGCATCAGTTCTAGAAAAATCCTAACTGATACTAGATGGAAGTCTACCATGGTACTGCAACTAGCATTGGTATTCAGAATTTACTCAACACACACACACACACACACACATATATATATATTCATCATAAAAACCATAAGGGAAAATGTACAACAAAAAAAGCCAGAAAGCTTACAACTTGGAAGCTCGGGGGGAATCAAACTGCAAGTGAGAGTGATGAAGATCTAATCTTGCTTCAGAATCATTAAGTTACAAAAAAAGATCTGTATATCTTTATGAGGTTGGGGTGGCTAATTACCCTCTTGCATATTTTGATAGTCATTGGAGAGAGAAAACCTTGTAGCTTCACAATCAGGAAGCCAGGCTGAAGAATTTTTTTGAATTGGTGGAAGCAGTGACCACTATCAAACCCAGAACCAAACTATCACCTCCTGAAACCAGAACACCCACTGCCTTAACTGCTACTGCATTTTTTGCAAAAAATTCTGCGTTGAATTTCTCAGTACTGCCAGCTGATGCAGAGCAAGAAAATATCGTCTTTGATGCCAATGCAATAGCATCCTCTTTTGGATGCAAAATCATCACTTAAATACATATCTTATGGAAAATGAGAATGATCGGTGCTTTGAGCCAGGAACTGAACATTTGAGCCATCAGAACCAGTTACGATTTCTTGATCTGAAGGAACAAAGGTATTATGCCCAGAGAGCACATAAACTTGAGCCTTGCTGTGAATTTTCAAAGGGTCATTTTGCGGTTGATGCAAGTAGCCCAAGCGCAAAGTGGAAGACTAAAAGGTTGCTGCAAAGTAGGCATTTAAGCCAAGAAATCGTGTGTGAACAGAAGTTGATCGAAATAAAAGCTCATTTAAAAGTTGCTTGCAGGACATTAATCTGAAGCCTTTCGCTCTTTTGGCAAGTCGACTAAAATATGATTTTAACATCAACCTGAGGGAAACAAAAAATTTAACTACAAGTGAACTGACGAAATTCTAAAAAGTCATGGCAATAAGTTGCATGTATAATCTCGTACTAGACTTTTTCCGTCAGTCTAAGACCCTTCTGCTACAGAACAAAGAAAGAGAAAAATTGTACATGGAAATATTACTGCTTTACACAATTGTTCTTTCTATATATGTCAGTGCTCAAACTCAGCTTAAACGAGAAGTGAGGTCGATAAATATCTCCTCTCTACAGGGAATCGTGAGACCACCCATCGGATGATCAAACCCAAATTCTTCCTCAGCTTGAGATAACAAATCTCGGAATGAAGGTTGATTCAAGAAAGATATGGGAACCACAAAACGCTTCTTCTGCTGCTCTCCGACATAAACTGCAAAATAACCTTTAGGAACATTTAGTGCTGTTGAACCTGCGGCTTTTGCTGTCAAAGAAGACCTTCGAATAATGCGAGGCATATGAATGGCCATTTTTTTGGTACAGAAACTTCTATGTGAACCAGAAGTCTAGGAAGAAAGAATAGCCTTAAGGACTTACAGATAAGGGGATTATGATGATTTATTCTGAGCTGAAAGTCCATTATATAGATGCAACGGGAAAGAGAGCGATCCTCCAAATATAGAGTTAATTGGGTCGGGGTCGGCGAGAGACAACAGCACATGAAAAATCACATGGTAGATTGGGATGGCTTTCCAACTATTATAAAAAATGCTGAAGAACATAACAGGCCTACCAGTTCCGTGACAAAGCAAAAAGGGCTCCCTCTGAAAAAATGAGATAGGAGGTAGACAACTCCACTGACATTATAGTTGAGACCAAGTCTCAGAAACATGCTTGAGACATCTGATAATAAAGTGTTCTTTCATACTAATGTTTAACTTATTATAGCTAACCAATCCAAGAATAGGAAAAAAGAAGAAGAAAGAGCATGTAATATAAGCATTAGAGGGTCGAATAATAAACTGCCGCAACCTAGAAAATCCAAGGAAAGATCCTATCATCTTGTATTTGTCACACTCTCATAGGATGACTGATTCTGCACGAAATTACAAGCCCAAATTGGAAATTGAAGTAAATTTAACTTATGCAATCTAGCAAAACATGCCAGAGATCTCTGCAATTAGCAGCACAACATCGCGGGAAATTGGCACACTGGCATAGCTAACAACATGATGCCTTACTAGATGTCCATGGGTTAATGGGAACACCGAACCACGAGAAAATTAAAAGCAGCTTGCAAAAACTAGAATCTCACATCTAGATACTATAAATGTATGTGGTGCGTGTGCATCTGATAGCAGCAGTAATGTGCCAAACATCTAGCCAAAAGTCATTGTGTTATTCATTGGTATATCAAGAATGGTTGTTAAAATGACATCCTACTACTCGGTTAACTAATAAGGAATGGTTGTGCCAAGCATCTAGCCACAATGTACTATTTGATACACAAACACGCGAGTGCGAGCATATGCACACACATACACCCCCCCTCTCATATACATATATAGAAACATCAAACTCTATTGCAAGACGTTTCTTCCTCTCACACCAATTTATTTGTTTTCTCCCAGACAAAAGAGTACTTTACGAGAATATTAACAAGTTTCTGCAATAGATACCTTCGGACGAAATAATTTGTAGATAAGAGTTTGATTAAGGTAAAGATCAGTGGCAGGTCGTTTGTTGGACAGTGAAGCAAAATTTTCAATTCCCTTCGGTAAGTCACTGCGGCTATGTAACAACAAACGTATGATGCAAGGAAGAATTGCTCGAGTCAGTAATTGACAAGGCAGTGCAGAGAAACTGCAATACTACTATTGATAGTTAAACTGTACGAGTACGAGCATACATTAGCTCCCTCTAAGATCATTAACTCTCTGAAGGTAAAATCGACAACAAACGTATGATGCAAGGAAGAATTGCTCGAGTCAGTAATTGACAAGGCAGTGCAGAGAAACTGCAATAATACTATTGATAGTTAACTGTACGAGCATGCATTAGCTCCCTCTAAGATCATTAACTCTCTGAAGGTAAAATTGTACAAGGAAAATTTTACATGGAAATGGTGGTTACTGCTTTGCAAAATTGTAGTTCCTAAGATATCCTAGTGCTCTAACTCACAATCAACACAAGCCAGAAGTGAGGGCAATGAATGTGTCCTCTCTACAGGGAATTGTAAGACCACCCATTGGATGATCAAACCCGAACTCTTCCTCAGCTTGAGATAACAAGTTTTGGAATGAAGGCCGATTCAAGAATGTTATTGGAATCACAAATCGCTTCTTTTCCTGCTCTCCAACATAAACTGCAAAATAGCCTTTTGGAACATCTACGGCTGATGAACCTGCTTGGTTTGCTGTCAATGAAGACCTTCTGATAATGCGAGGCATACGAATAGCCATCATATGATAACGTATAGGGAAAAAATAGTTTTAGGAAGAGAAGAAAATCGTGAAGGACTCGTCGATATGTGAAATAAAGAGATTGTGATGATTTAGGCTAGCTGCAAGTCCTGTATGGTTTTATAAGATGTAAGGGTAGAATGGGTGATCCTTCAAACGTAGGTTGAATGGTTGAGAGGCATTTAGATTGGGCCAGTGAAAGACAACACCACATGAAAATACATGATACTGTCTTCCAACTCATTATCAAGATTTTAGAATTGACATATTAAAACATGATGTTGAGGAACATCATAGCCCTACCACTTCTGGTAACAAAGCACCTCCCTGAAATCAATAAGGAGCTAGCTAGAGAACCTCTGTTGATCTAATACTTGATACCTGGCATCAGAAATATGTCAGAGAGACGCAAATCTAATCATTGGATTTCTCTCAGTAATTACAAATGTATAGGAAATTAAAAAGTGGGGAGCTGAAAAGGGAAGAAATGTACGTATGCACTTAAACACGGTAAAGTTCCCTGGAAGTTTCTCTCCTCCTATCCAAGTCATTCATAGAGCAACTAATTTTTGGACTTAAAAGTGATCCGGTGATTGAAATGAACTGAATTAATCTTTCATGAGAAATCTAGCAAAAGCATACTATCTTTTCATTAGGCAAAATAGCTGCAGGGAAATAGTTGCACCACAAGTGACAACCACTGTTATGTGCTCATTCTTTAGCAGCCGAGCCCATGATACTGGAACATAACAGAAGTAGTATTCTAAGCATCACATCTAGTAAGCAGAAGTTACGTTTCACCTGGAAAAGACGAACAGCCAACTTTGTAGCCACCCTAGTGAAGTTCACATAAACATGGCCTATTTCAAAGGGGTAGCTACTATCAACAAAGATGGACAAAAAGCCCAGTTACAGAGTCAGAAATCTAGGCAAGCACAACCATCTAATGGGATCCTTCTGCCGTAGCTCTATAGACTCCTAATTGGCACAATCTGAATGATCAGCGCGCTTTAGTTGTTACCGAGGTGGGGGGGCAGCAAGACTAAATGAGTGAAGAGAGAGACAGATCATCCAACGACTTAAGACTTGGACAGGACATCTTACAAATAAGAGATAATGCCAGAGTAACTGTCACAAAAAAAAAAATGCTTTCACACAGGTTGAACTACATTCTTATTTCCAAATAGAAAACAACACTGTGTAATCACATTGGAAAATCTTAAACACTCGTCCTTTTATTTTGGTTCCAAATCTCGTGCTCAGCTACACCCACTACACAACTTCTTTCCAGGATCACTAGAAAATTTTAAGATGGAAAAAACGCAAAATTTCTCCTAGAAAATATAAGACAACAAAGATAAAATAAGAAGTCAGTTGATTAACATTACTGCCAACAGTTTTCTCTTCCACAGAAGGAGGCTTTTGCCTTTGCCAATTGCTAATATCTCAGTCCTTTATTTCGACATATGGGATACCTTACTTTCTTCCATGTTTTTCCTTGGGGAAAGTTTAACAAGAAAGTAATGTACCTGGTGATGGCCCATTTACAAAATTTTGTATTCTAAGAATGCTAGTGCTGTAACACAAAATCAGCACAACCAACAAGTGAGGTCAATGAATATATCCTCTCTACATGGAATTGTGAGACCACCCAAATTCTTCCTCAGCTTGACTCAACATATCTTGGAAGGAAGAATGGTTCAAAATCGATATTGGAATCACAATCCACATCTTTTCCTGCTCTCTAACACAGGTCGCAAAATAGGCCATGGGGACATTTATGGCTGTTGAAACAGAGTGGTATGCTATCAATGAAGACGTTCGAAGAATTTGCCTAGCATGCACAACTAAAGGGATATGGATGGTCATGGTTTCACTTGTGTCCTCTTGTAAACAACCAGAACAACTAAGATCTCGAAGGACTTGTAGAGTGAGTGAAATCCTGTATGACTTATGTTGCTCGGGTTTAGATTATATACATTTGGTGATCCTAAATAACTGGTACACAGAATAGAAAAGTCATCTGAATGGGGCCACCAACTGACCAAGAAACAACAGCATATGAATGATCGTATGGGTTTGTCTTTCCAGCTGATCCCCAAGAATTTAGTGTGATCTTTAAACCATACAATGATTAAAGAACGCTGCTCTACCACTTCTTACAACATAGCATAAAGGACCCCTTTGCATGTACCATACATCAAGATGAAAGAAGACTTGTCTAAAACATGTTTTGGCCCATAGGGATCATCTGCTATATCAATTAGGTAGGAATTGATTTCTTTTAAATCTTGATTATCGATGGACGCCTCTGCCCCATCGGCTACGTTACCAGAAATGGAAGAGGGATGATGTTTCTCATACATACTATATATATATATATATATATATATATATATATATATATATATATATATAGGAGCTGATCCATTGCTCGCGCGGGCAATATGAGATAAGTTGCCCACGCGATCTGGCCGTCCATCTGGCCCGATGGACGGGCCAGATCTAACTTTTTTTAAAACTTTTTCGCCGTTCGCTACATTACGGCTACATAATGTAGCGGACAGTACATTTTACTATAATACCCCTCGTCCAAGATAAGTTAACCTAACTGTCCGCTACATAATGTAGCGGACGGAAGGGATTGACTTTGCTCTGTCTTCTTGAGTGTTCTATATATGTTTGGATGTTCTCCCAAATTTAAACTAACATGAAATTTGTATGTTTTTGTTATGTTGTTTCTTCTGTTACGTGCTTTTTTTAGTTTCAATTCAACTACCATGGAATCACACAAACCAAAACAAATCCAATGTTGCTGATGCCCACAAATCCGTTCAGACCACCACCATCGCCGCCCAACATCATCCCATGTAGAAATAATGAAAACCCACCACCACCATGAAATAGAAAATTGCCGCCATGACCGATCAAGCAACCGCTGCCTCAAATCAACCCATCACCATAGAAGGACAGGAAGAAGAAACCCCAACCACCACCACCACTGTCGCCCCCAACACCCCCACCATCCGAACCTCCGCCGCCCACAACCATCAACTTCCAAGATCTGTTTCTACCTCCAATTAAATTAGAAGAAAAGATGGAAAAACAGAAGTTTGACGAAAATCTGGAGAATTTCTTTGAATTAGTTGAAAGAAATCTGAAGAAAATCTTTGAAATATTATGAATAAATTTGTCGGTCTTCTCGTTTTAGAGGCGGCTGAGGCATGCAGAGAGAGCAGCGTCACTGGTGCCATCTGAGACGACGGGGCGACGGTGCTATATCTTTACCTCTCTCTAGCAGGCGATGACGGAAGTGGGCAGCTGAGTACGGTAGAATGAATCCATTAATCTAAGGTTGCTTTAATGGCAAATATGAGGTTGATAAGTCTAAAGCACAGGCAGATTGCACCATGGCCATAAGGAGATGAAAAAGGGAATGGTGTTCACTTAAAGTCCCACCTTCCATCTATGACAGAACATTTATGGAAGTGGGTAGATGATGGAAGTGGGCAGCTCAGAGAGAGAGAGAGATGCAAGTAAAATGTGAATGGTTTGTCTCATTTGTTTGGCTAATATATTCTATCCGCTACATTATGTAGCGGACATACTTAAAAAAAACGTAAAAAAGATCTGGACCGTTCACAGATCACGTGTGGACGGCCAGATTGCGCGGGCAACTTATCTCATTTTGCCCGCGCGAGCAATGTTGGTATCGCTTAGTAGACATTATAGGAGAGTGGATGATCCTTCAAAGTTCAAATGTAGAGTGATAGGGGAGGTGCATTTGAATTGGGGTCTGCGAGTGACAATGGCACATGCAAAATTGCCTTCTATTTCTGGTGGAAGAGCAAAGGGGATCCTCCCCTCCTATCATAAACATGTTTGAGACATAAAACCAACAGGAATACAATATAAGCAATCACAATATGAAGAAAGCCCACAATAATTGATTCGTCTTATGTTTTCCTGGCACTAGCAGGGATTCCCTCAAGAAGGTCTGGCATTGGACTATCAAATTCCAGATTACACAAAGTTGGATGGACAAACGACGCTGCATGCATAATTGGCATTCTCATTGAACCAGCTCATAGATCAATCTTTGCGTATTTAACACTGCCTTTTATGTTTGTAGAAACTACTATTAACCTAGTCTCTAAGGCAACTAGAATTAGAGAATGGTCAATAAAGAATAAATCTCCCAAAATCAGGAAAGAATTCAGTTAATACGTCAAACTGACAGTTACAGTACACATCTATATTCCGAAGACATATCCCAACGAATACAAGATGGAACTTCATTATTATGCACAAGTTATATGGTATGAATCCACTTTGAATCTGCAATAACATATATAAATTGTAGGTCAAAGTCTCACATGAATGTTTTCATCATTGATGCCAGAAGGAATAGTTTAAAAATGAGATGACCAAAAGAGGACTGCTTACATGTTCAAGCTTTGGAGCAATCAAAACTGCAAGTAAGATTGATGGAGTCATTCTCGCTTCAGAAAGCATTAAGATCCACCTACAACCTCCGGATATCTTTAGGTAGCTCGAAGTTGGGGGGATGAGTTTCAGGACTAGCTAATTCATCCTCTTTCCACATCTTGATAGTCTTGTCCGCTTGACAAGTAACGAGTTTGAGCCAGTTGCGTCATAAACTATGACCGCTCTTCCGATCCCAGAACCAAAGGGCATCCACCCAAAGCAACGCAATGCTATTCTCCCGAGATAGCATCTTCTGCAAAATTTCTCCCTTTAAAAGGTCAAAATTCTTAAACATTGTCTGCCGATACAGAATGCAGATGCAACAAAACAGTCCTCCTAAGGATGCAAAAAGTGTCGCTCGAACAGATTTTTCATGGTGTGTTAGAGTCGCCATTGCTGTACCGTATGTCAGGTCCCAAACTTTATGGTCTGCCGTCTCTGAGTCACCGCAACCATTTAAGGCTTCAGGGCATATAGGGATCGCAAAAACTGAAGAAACGGGGTTACCACATCCCATATCTTGATTGCGCGATCCGCAGAGCCCACGCAGAACCAGTTATAGCTGGGATCGAATGCGCTCTATGTCGCCTGTCCAAGAAGACCAGTAATGACCCTGTAATTCTTCCAGCGACCGTGTGCCATACAGCACGCGGCCACGGGCTTCCGGTTGCTTCCATCATTATAACTGACAGTTGAAATAAATCTGGCTCGTCTTTACCAACTCAAAGCCCTTGAAGAATTGGCGATATCTCCCGCAAGGGGACAACGAAAAGAAAAGGGGAAGGGGTGTATATAGGCGAGAGCAAGGTCGGTGATTATTTATTGAAAAAGCAGCGCAAAGGTCGGTTTTTTTCAGTTTTAAAAATTAAAAAAAAGCGTTTGGTAATTATTTTTTTTTAATTTAAAAAAATCAGTTTTTAAACTGAAGAGTAAAAAAAAAACTCCAAAAACTGGTTTTTTTTTTAGATCACCACCACCACCACCCTCCCACCGCCGGCAGCCACCTCAGGTGACCACCGCCGGAGACTGCCGGCCGCCGACGACCACCGACAGAAACCTCCGGAGACTGCCGGTAGCCACCTCCGGCGACCACCGCCGGAGACTGCCGGCAGCCACCTCCGGCCGCCGGCCACCACCGCCGGTGACTGCAGGCAGCCACCTCCGGCCGTCGGCCACCACCACCGTCGACCACCACTACGCCCCACCACCGCCACCGCAAACCACAAAAAAAAAAGTCAAAATAAAAAGGGTTAGCAAATACAAAAAAAAAAAATCTAAAAAAAAAAGGGTTATCAAACACCCACTTATTTTTATAAAAAAAAAAATTAAGCTGCTCTTTGAAAAACTGCTCTTTAAAAACTGAAAACCAAATTTTTTTTTTATCGAACGAACCCTAAATCTTGCCGCAGCCAAAAGTTATTCTATGCCACTTAGCAACCCCAATAATAAATTGCAACAAAAATTCGCTATCGTGAGAATGAAAATTTGGCTGTAATCCTAATTGTTGTAGGAAGATAGTTACAACCTCTTATATAACGACAAATATTTGTCGTTAAACGTTTATAATGACTTTTTATTTAGTGATACAAAAAAGAGTACTGTTAAGAGTTGACACTGAAAGTATTAGCATAAAAGTCACTAAAATAATTTTAACGATAATTAATTATCGTTATCTAAAGGGTTGTAGTTATCTTCTTACAATTTATCTCAATAAAAAAATCTAAGAGCCTTAACTGTACCACAACAGATTTGCGAGTGGTTTTGATCAATATTGTCACTGTTTTTTTTGTGTGTGGATAATTTCAATGGTTAATTACACTCAACAACATTCAGGTTTAGTGTTATTAAACTCGCTTACCCATTGTTTAGGAAATTACACTGTGCACTATGTTGTTTATTAGTGTCTTACAATAATCCTCTTTTGTTTGAAGACCGTCACCGAATACGACAAAAGAGTAATATTAAATGTGATGTACCTAAAATGTCCTTAAAAATTTAGACAATAATCTTATCTAGATATAAAATAACACTAAGCTGAGAACCAAATATCAATGCATAGAGGTTTTCGGGTTTGACGCAACCAGATCTAAGGTCATCTTTAGTTTGACAACAATGATTAGGCAATCTAGCGGTGACGGTGGAGGTGGCAACGGATCCAAAGACATGGTGCAAATGCAAACCTAGCATCTAGGGTTCCAAACCATCAGAAATAACGTCACGAGAACAAAATTAGGATTCCAAACCACCGAAAATGACGCTGCCCAAAACAGATTTAGAGTTCCAATGGAGATCATAAGCAAGGATGCACTGCCGCTTTATGGCTTTAAACTCTGACCACCTATTATGAACATGACCTTAAACAATTAAACCCAAACTTAGCAAGTTTGCTCCATAAAATACAACCGGATCTGGAACCTTAACTGACCGACAATCAATCACCCAAAAATCTGATATTGTGGTTCTTGATGATACGGGGAAAATGAAAGTTCAAGGAACTGATTAGTGATGGACGATGGAAATGGTAGTAAGGAGTGATTGTACTTGGAGGCTAGGTTAAGAGCAGAAATATGTTTGGTTATAGTCTTCCGGTTGTTTTTATTCCACGTTAGCGATGTTTGGTCATAGGGTGAAATTATTTGGGTAATAGTTGGAGTTTTCTTGAAAGCAGTAAGCGCAACATCACCATTTTCTATTACCAAAATAATTGGAGAAGGTGCACTAATTTGTCATAACGCATAACACCGCTAGACGAGTGTAATACTAGCAAAACTCAAGGTTGCTGAGTGTAATTAACCTGAATTTCAGTGTATGCAGTAAAAATATAAAGCCAAGGGAATCTGATAATTTTTAACTTTTTCTATCAATTACATCTTTAGTGGCTCTTGTTAGATCTTTCAGTGACACATATGGAGGTCCAATGATGAAATATGGAGTATGGTTAGCAGCATCCAAAGGAAATCAATATGATTGACCATGAGCAGAGTAAGATTTTCTGAGACTCGGAAGCATTATTTCCTCCCCCTTGTATAGATTTAAAAAAAAAAAATGGAAAACTACGAATGGAAATCCTAACAAGTACCCTACAAAATTGTGTTAGCTAAGGTATCCTAGCAATTTATATCCGGGAAAAAAAGAAAGGGAAAAAAGAATCATAATGCACTCAAACGAGACGTGAGATCAATGAATTTCTCTTCTCTGCACGGAATTGTGAGACCACCCATTGGATGATCAAACCCGAAATCCTCCTCAGCTTGACTGAGTAAGCCTTGGAATGACAAAAATGATATTGGGATGACAAATCGCTTCTTTTCCTGCTCCCCAACGTACACCGCAAGATAACCCTTTGGGACATCCATGGTTGTCGGAGGTGTGCGGTTTGCTGCCATTAAAGACCGTCGAAGAATTTGCTTTGCATGAACAATAAAAGCCGTTCGGACAGCCATGATTCCTGATTGAAACTAATACTTTTGCGAGATGGATAGAACGAAGAAAAATGACTTAAATGGACTTTGGGGAGCAAGTGAAAGCTGTGAGGACTTAAGTTGATTGTGTGCGGATGGATATATATAGATGTAGTTGGTCAGTTGATTTTCTGTGATGTCTGATTTAGTGGTGAAAGAGGCATTTGGATGGGGATATTTAGAGACAAGAACATACGAGGGATCACATGGTTTTGTCTACCAACTACTCATCAAGAATTCAGACTGACAGGCTAAACCACATCCTTGTTGAACATCTTAATTCATAACCCACCACTTCTGGCAACACAGCCCCCCTCCCATTAAACACACTCGGAATTTTCTTGAGATGAAAGAGACAAGCGTCCTATTGATCTAGCCGCTGAAACCTTTGAATCTTAATATTGGATGACCATCCAAGCCTTTGAAGAATGGGAATTCATGGATTGACAGCCCGGAAAGTCTATAAAGGTGAGGCTTTTGGTTAGAGGGATATTGCGTACTCATTGCTGACAAAATGGAGGCTAAGGTGACATTTTCGGCTCATACGTACGACCTTGTCAGAATTCATGATGATATAAGCTTGGCCTGCACATCATGAGCCTTCTATACAGTGCTGTTCAGTGGCTTCGTGTGTGTTGAGAGATAAAAATTCTATATCGAGTAAATAACAAATAATAGTTCAATAGATAAGTTTTTTTTCTTATTGTCAATTGATTTTGAGTTGAATGCTTTCACATTTCGAATGTCTAGAGTTTGAATACCTGGAATGAAATGCAGAGGCATAAGCAGTATAAAATTGGCACAACATGTTGCTGATGCAATAACTGCTAGTAGAGGATTGTTCAAAGCATAACATCGGAAGTAAAATAATTTGCTAAACTAAATACCACAAAGTGGGCTTCACGAAATGGTCTACCAGAATATTTTCCCAAACCACAAAAGCATTTTCTGGCTTTGGGGTTATGCTGACTGAGTACTATATTGCATCCAAATGTTAATCATATTTCACCGGTACTTGCATACGACTAGCATCAAAGCTTTATGGGAGCGGCTGACTCATTTTTTTTCCCAAGACAGATGCAAGCATTAACATTACTCCAAATAAATAAAAATAAAAATAAAGCATACAGAGTTGATAATGTAAAGTTCATCGAAAAGGTGTTTGTAATACTTATTACTTGAAGCCTTTAGTTCTTTTGTCAAGTTCCAGTGCAACATGATTAGCATTAGATCCGACGAAAGGAGAACGTCAACTAAAGTGATATTTACTCTTAAATTTTCCAAGAACACAAAAGGTTATGGCTATGAGTTGTACTTATAATCTCGTATGAGGAGACATTGTTTCCCTCAGAGTCTAAGACCCTTCTGCTAACGAACAAAGAAAGAAGAAAATGTACATGGAAAATGGTGATTACTGGTCTACAAAATTGTGTCTTCTATATGGTAAGTGTCCCACTTATAATCAGCACAAGCGAGAAGTGAGGTCAACAAATATCTCCTCTCTGCAGGGAATTGTGAGACCACCCATTGGATGATCAAAGCCAAACTCTTCCTCAGCTTGAGATAGCAATTCCTGAAAAGAAGGCCGGTTCAAGAATGATATCGGAATCACAAACCGCTTCTTTTCCTGCTCTCCAACATAAACAGCAAAATAGCCCTTTGGAATACCATCTAGGGCTGAACCTGCCTGTTTTGCTGTCAATGAAGACCGTCGAATACCACGAGGCATACGGATAGCCATGCTTTATGAACTTTAGGAAGACAATTTTTTTGAAGGACTTGCAGGTATGAGAATGGAGAGATTGCGATGATTGTGCTGGCTGCAAGTCCAATACGGTTTTATATAGATGTAAGAGTGAAGTGGGGTTTCCTTCAGATGCAGAGTGGATGGTGGAGATGCATTTGGATTGGAGGCCAGTGACAGACAATGCCACATGAGAGATCACATGATATTGTCTTCAAGATCTTAGAAATATGATAGGCTAACACATACAAGTGGAAGAACATCATAGCCCTACCACTTCTGGTAACAAAGCACCAAAGGACCCCCTGAAATGAATGAGATAAGGAGGTTGAGGGAGCCTTCGTTAACGTACTACTTCACAACTGGCATCAGAAACATGTTTGAGACATAAAAATCTAATCATCAGGTCCTTAATTACGTAAGTTCAGATGTGTGAGAATTGACTGTTGGAACACTCAACAAATTCAGTTAAAAACTCTTTTAAGTTTTTTTCTATCACAGAACATCCAGATTCGGAGTTATGTATGAGCTGGTGTATTAAAACGAACAGCCAAACCTTATTATCATCCATAACAAGTCTAACAAAGGTATGCCGAATATATTTGCAATTCATTATAACCTCTGGGAATATGGTTGCAATAGTGTGACTGTATACAACGGAAAAATGATAGCTAAACACTTCAATATACAAGCTTTGCGAGCGTCTTTGCTCTCTGACAATTGGATACGAATTGCCAATTTGCTTGCATGCTAGTAAAGCGAAGTATGTTCACCTTGAGGCATGAAAGGGTCAAACGGTCAAATCATGAATGGAATTGTAAATTCATTGACTTTGCTATAGGAACCTGGGAAGATAAAAAGAAATCGAGCCATATCACCCCAAAATTATTTGCAAGGGGTATCTAGTGCTGATGAAAGGTGGACAAAGCCTTGTTACCTAAGTCAAAATTCATATAGAAAAACTATGTGAGGGATCCTTTTTCCCTACAACTATAGACTAATTGGTAAATTTGCTTTGATCAACACTCTTCAGTTGCCACCGAATAGTACCAGTATGCATATAGAATAACGACAAAGTATATTTCACAAGAAGATGACTTCACATAGTTCAAGTTAAAGAACACACTTGAATTGTTGGAAAATAAATTGGCACGGTGCAATCACATGTGAAAATATTATAGCCCATTCATTCTATATCATCCTTCTATATGAGTTACCAAGATTTACATTGGTTGCTCACTGCACTCAGAGGGTGACAATTTCCTGTTAGTAGTAGATATAGTTGGAAGAAGTGCAAGTAAAGGTTACCAAAGAAAACATAATTCAGTAAAGAGCAAATGATGAGCTTAAGTCATGATAATCCTTTAGCAACACTTTCATCCACTGTTCTTTGGTGAGAGAATAGGCGAGAGGATCATTGTCTGATGGTTAAAGCTTTTGAAGCAAGTAATTATTAACAAAAAACGTTCATGAAGTGATTGAACATGTTACCATATGAAAAACCATTGATATACGGTTATACTGCAATATTGTTCGGTCTGATATGATAAAGAACGTTCGGGAGTTGTATTTATAAGCAAGTGAGCGAGGATACATAATCTCATATCCCTCCGTGGGAGAACTGAGAGGAAGAAAAATTCGACATGAAAAGGTGATTACTGCTTTACAAAATTGTGTTCTCTAAGATATGTTAGTGCTCCAACTCATAATCAGCTCAAGCGAGACGCGAGGTCAATGAATATGTCCTCTCTGCACGGAATTGTGAGACCACCCATCGGATATTTAAACCCAAATTCTTCCTCAGCTTGAGATAACAGATCTTGAAATGGAGGCTGGTTCAAGAATGAAATGGGAATCACAAATCGCTTCTTTTCCTGCTCTCCAACATAAACTGCAAAATAGCCTTTTGGAACGTCCAGAACTGTTGAACCTGCATGGTTTGCTGTCAACAAAGACCTTCGTACAATACGAGGCATAGGTACAGCCATGATTTGTTACTGGAAGAGAGACTTTTACGTAAACAGGAAATTTATGAAGAGAAGAAAGCCTTGGAAGGACTTGTATGAAAGGAAATAAAGAGATTGTGATGATTTGTGCTTAGCTGCAAGTGCAACCAGGTTTTATATAGATGCAGTGGTCAAGTGGATGATGCTTCACATGTAGAGTGAATAGTGGAGATGCATTTTAACTAGGGTCAGCTAGAGACAACAGCACATGACAAATCACATGGTATGGCCTTCCAACTAGATATCAAGATCTTACAATGATAGGCTAAAACATATTGTTGAGGAACATCATAGCCCTACCTCTTCTGGTGATCAAGAACAAAGGACCCCTAGAATTAATGAAATAAGCAGGTGGCTAGAGAGCCTTTGCGATATAACATGTTTGAGACATCTAAATCTAATCATCAGGTCTTCTCTCATCACTGACAATATGTATAGGAAACTGAAGAATTGGAAAGGCAGGAAAAAGAGGCGATATGTCATATACCAAGCTTTAACTGCTGGAAACCTCAAGAGTGTTCACAGAAGCTTCCTAACATTGTTTTATTCACCATAAAAGAACCCAACTTCAGAGCTGGTGTTTACAGTCGAAAGATCTAAGTAATTTATCTTTCAAAAAAATCTAGCAAAAGCATACCCAATATCTTTGCAGTAACATTATAACCACTATGAAATGGGTTGCACCAGTGTGACCACCACAGTGACTCCACTGTTAGATAGCATGTGAATCCCATGATAATCAACAAACATAATATCCAGTGAAGCGAAAGCATGTTTCACCTGAGGCATGAATAGGCCAACACTTACAGCACGAATGGAATGACGGATGCATCAACTTGCTGGACAAACCCCGTGAAGTTTAAAGGAAAGGGATTTGTACCACCCCAGAACTATTTTCAAGGGGTATCGACTGCAAAATCCCATTTACCTAGTTAAATTTTATGCAAGCACAAACAATTTGCCATGCTACTACAGACTCCAATTTTTCGGATCTTAATGATCGGCATTCTTCAGTTGTTATTAACGCAGAGCAGTATGATTATAGGAAGGTAAAAAAAAAAAAAGGATAGATCGGCAAATTAACAAGATGCAAAATGACTAGTCTTTCTATATGAATATGCCAACGTGTAAATGTTACACGAAAATGACTTCGCAGAGTTCAAAGTGAAAATCATACTCTACATTGTTGGAAAAAGAATGGCATGGTGGAATCAACTTAATCTTTCTTAACATCTTAAAAAAGAAAAGAAAAAAAGAAGCCACAGCTGATATTACAGTAGACCTCCTATAGAATATTCCTATACTATTTTTTCAAGATTCCTTTTGTTGTTCAATGCTCGGGCACACCGTACACTGGCAAGGTGACTTTTCCAAGATCTTTTTTAAACTGTAATTAAGATAGATAAAGTAAATGTCCCTAAGAAACGTAGAGCTTAACAAATAGAGGATGTCAAATTCCTGATTAATATTACTGCCAAGCATTTCTCTTCAACTAAAAGAGGCTTCTGCCTTCTCCTGGGTGAAACATATCAAGCAAAAGTGTAAATGTACACGGTGCTGCCTGCTCTACAAAAGTCTCTATTCTAAAGTATGCTAGTGCTCTATCTCAAAATCAGCGCAATCGAGATGTGAGGTCAATGAAGGTGTCTTCTCTACATGGAATTGTAAGACCACCCATTGGGTGATCGAACCCGAATTCCTCCTCAGCTTGGCGTAACAAGCCTTGGAATGAAGGCTGCTTCAAGAATGATATTGGAATCACGAATCGCTTCTTTTCCTGCTCTCCAACGTACACCGCAAAATAACCTTTTGGGACATCTATGTTAGTTGGAGTACTGGGGTTTGCTCCCATTGGAGTCCACCTACAAATCTGCTTGGCATGAACAAATGAAGCCACACGAATAGCCATTGTTCTAGAGTGATCTTTCTCAAGGTAAAATGAGGAAGAAAGGATGTGAATGGACTACGCAAAGCAAGTGAAAGTTGTGACAATGCAATTTGTGAGACGACTGCATATGGAGATATATATAGATAAGTAGATTTTTCCTAAGGTGGTTGAGTGGTGAAGAGCCATTTGGATGGGGGGTTGCTTGGAGACACTAGCATACGAAGGATCACATGGCTTTGTCTACCAACTACTCACAATGATAGGCTAAACCATGTAGTTCTTGAGCATCCTGCCCTACCCATTCTGGAAATAACACACGGAACAACACCCCCCCCCCCCCCCCAAAAAAAAAAAAAAAAAAAACCGACACAACACAACCCATCCCCAACCCCCACTCTCCACCATTGAAACTAATAGCGAGAAGCATTATCCAATCTAACACCTGAACAGATAGACTAAGAACTAGTTTGAGACATCTCATACAAGCTTTTCTTCTCCTTTTTTTGTTTTTGTTTGTGACAGTCATCCATGTTAGGTAGTACATGGTTATCCAAAGAAGAAAGAGAAAACAGAGAGACTTTGATACTTACCAACCTTTTCTGTTGAATCTCCAAGGCATTGTATCACGTACTATAGTACACGTCATGAACTGGACCTACTTTAGGACGGTTATGTAGGCCACCAATTGATTATAATGCATATCCGACATAGCTTTTGAATAAAGACAACAGTCGCAAATATTTAAGTAATTTCATAACAAAAGCGACAATCACTACTACCTTGATGAGACTACCATCTGGCAATGTTCCATGACATATACGAGGGTGGATTCATGGGATATGAATTTTCTGCGGGATTTTGGAAGGTAAGTACTACAGAGGTCAAATTCGTCACTAAAGCTTGTCAAAAGTGGTATTATTCGTCACTGTGATATATGTATCCCTTTTCCATAAGTAGGCAACAAACTTGACCCCTGCTGTACTCCAGGGCATCCATGCCAGAATTCATGGTGATATATAGTTAGCTCGGCCTAAATCGGAGATATGACTGGAACTAGCCTTCAATCTGATGTTCGGATAATTCCAAAATATTGACAGAATGATCAGAAGACCTAGCTTGCTAGTGAAGCGTAAAAACGGGATAAGAGTTGAAGTAAAATGTCGCATATTAATCTTAAGTTGGAATCCAAAGTAGCTGACACAGTAAATTGCTATCAGACGGTGCTACGAAGCAGTACACTGGAAGCAAAAACATTTTTAAGCCCTCCCTAACTTAAAATGGCAAAGTGGCCTTCGGGAAATGCTGTCAAGTCGACCTTGAAAAAATAGTCAAAACCATAAAAGCATTTCCTCCAGCCTTTGGAGTTATTCTAGCCAAAAATTCTGTTGTGGCTCACGTGTTACGGAGCACACTATTCAGTTTTCTCTTTCTGGACAGATGTAAGTACCAGGGCAAGACTAAGGGAATACTGCAACCAGATAAATATGCTCGCAGAATATATCTGCAGATAGAGTATGATCAATGGTAAAGTTCATTGCCAAATTGATTGTTGGACAATGAAACTAAGAATTTGCACTTCAATATTTTTGATAGTTTATGCATATTATGATAAACACAGATTTTGATAAAACTACAGAAAAAGCAAATTTTACATGGAAATAGTGATTACTGCTTTACAAAATTACTCTTCCATAAAAAATCAGCACAAGCGATAAGTGACGCCAATAATCATGCCCTTTCTACAGGAATTGTGAGACCGCCCATTGGATGATCCAACCCATATTCTGCCTCAGCTTGATATGACAAGTTTTGGAATGAAGGCTGGTTAGATAATGATATTGGACTAAAAAATGCAGCTTTTCCTCCTCTCGAACATAGACAGCAAAATAACCTTTTGGAACATCTAAGGCAGTTGAACCTCTTGGTCTGCTGCCTATAAAGACCTTAGAGTAATGGAGGCATACGCGTACCAATGGTATTGGCAGGGAGACTCGTTTGCGAAGCGAATCTTAGGAAGAGAAGAAAATCTTGTAGATAAGGAAATAAAGAGATTGATATGACTTGTGAAAGCTGCAAGTCTATGCAGGATTATATAGGTGAGAGGGTAAAGTGAGTTATCCTTCATATGGATATTGGAGAAGCTATTGGATTGGGGCCGGTGAGAGACAGCAGTACATGAAGCATCACATGTCATTGCCTTCCAACTAAATATTAAGATTTTAGAATGATTGGGAAAAGCATGCCAAAGAACATCATAGGCCTAAAACTGCTGGTAACGAAGCACACAGGACCCCCTGGAATTAAATGAGACAAGGAGGTAGAAAGCCTCTTTTCATATAACACTAGAAACTCTGGCATCAAAAACATGTTCGAGACATCTCAACCTAATCATGAGGTCTTGTCTCATGTTATACATTAAGATGTAGAGTAAGTTTATGAATGGGAGGGAAAAAAAAAACGATGAAAAGGGTGAAATTACAAACTGCTCGGAGACCCTACAGAATTAAAAGAACAAGCCTCTAATTATCTATAGAACGATATACTTTTTGAGCTGGTGTTTAAAACCGGACAAATTAAACCACTTTTATCTTGATAGGAAATTCTAGCAAAAGGTATCCCAAATCAACCCTGGAAATGGTTGCACCAGAGTGACCACCACTGTAACTCCACTGTAGGTGCCTATTTGCTAGCATGCAAGTCCCATGATATTTATGGAATACAAGCGAAGGTAGTAAGAAAATAAAGGCTAGTGATGCAAGTGTATGTTTCACCTGGCTTAGGGGTCTTTCCCTCTCGTTAACTTGCTTGGCTTTAGTTACCAATCCCAGGTTACTCCTAGCATTAATTCTGTAAGCCTCATCCAAAGATATTATAACTGCAAACAAAAGATGGAGCAGTATAATAAACGAGGAGACAAAAGAGAGGGACAGATCATCAGATTATCAAGACATGATATGCGTCATGTCGGTTTGATGCCCCAAGACACTTAGGCATTCAGCCATGTGAGTATCAATGTAGTAACTACCGCAGCACTTTCTCCATAACGTTTCAAGTTGAAGAGAACGAATGCACCACAATGTGTTAGAAGACAAGAGGTCACAAAATATAGTCATTTTGTGGAACGACAAACTGAAGAACTGCAGATTTTTTAGTAGCATTGGATCTGATAATCTCACGATTCAGCACTTCAAAAGCATTTCTATATTACTTTCAGCAGCAGATATAGTCAAAAAGGCCTATTAAGGAACTATTCAAAGAAATTAGCAAAAAAGAGCTAGAGAAGGAACTGAAGAAGAACATGATTTTACAAGTGCAGAGTCGTTAGGTTATTTACAACGAATATACAAGGAACATTACGATCTCTTAACTCAAAATCAGAGTAGGTTGGACATCTACTGTGTGCCCAACAAACTTTTTCGTCTTTACATTTTACTTAAGGGAAACTTAACTTGCAAGTGACATCAAAGAAATGTTCTTCTCTGCATGGGATTGTGAGAACACCCACTGGATGTTCAAAACCAAACTCTTCTTCAGCCTGGTGTAGCAAGTTCTGGAACAAAGGATGCTTCAAATATGATAACTAGACCACAAATCGTTTCTTTTTGGTTTTGCCAACTTAAACAGGAATGTGACCTTTGGGTACATTTGTGCAGTTGAAGGTGAAAATACCTGGCGGAGAAGGTGCTTAGCATGCATAATTACGGGCAAGCGGATACCCATGATACTCGTGGACTGATGTGGACATAAGCAACAATATATCTGAGATCTACACCATATATGCTAGCAGAGGATGGCTAATTGTAGAAGTAGATCAGAAGTATATATATGCCTCTGTCTATATGGCTACGTATTACCTATAGAGCTAGTGATAAAAGAGAGTATAAGAACATGAGTTTTACTAAGGCGCATAGTTTTGGCCGCCAACAAAAGGACTTAAAATCTGATATATGTTTGATGCAGAATATGTTCCCAAGAGTTCATAGGGGAAGAAAGTACTCACGAAGCCGAATCACTGGCTAATCAGTATGAATCAGTTATAATTGGGGCAGTTTGTCATCGCTCCAATTTTACAGAATAAACAATAGAGGCCTATTTGACATTATTATGTCTGCGCCGCCTGAAGAATATGCAACAAAGGAATCAACCTTGTGAAGACAAGATAGCTAAATACAGGGACGAACACGCGGAATGTAATATACAAAAATTAAGCAACGACATCTTCTCTTGTTACAATTTTGTTAAGATTTCTACTGCCACACATGAAGAGCAAACAAGATGTGCGTACAAGGAAATATGATACCACAACATGGTTTTCCCCGCAAATAAATAACTACAAACTTTTTATGCATTCCGAGTATGATGCAGATACAGCCAATTAATGAGGGAAGATTTTTGATATATCTGATGCTGTAACATCTAGTCAGTTTGTCCTGGAATCCTACTTGGATCTGGAAACAAAGCATCGACATATGTAGTGGCTGTATTATAGCCTAGTAGTTCACTCCAAATGATTCCCAACTAGGACATCACCTTGACCTATTCATGGACTACTTGTGTTTACATTCGAAATCTCCTAAATGTGCTGATCTTGAACTCGTCCCCCTATATGAGCATCTAGACTTCTAATCTGAACTCTCAATTTTGAAACTGCAAAATTACAGGAAATGTTGTATGCTTAGTAGCGGGAAAAGGCCGAAGCGGGGTTACCCAAGAACTGCGTATTTCTAAACACCACTCATAACCGCATACGCTTTTCGTCCCCTTAACCGTTTTTGAAAATCCAAGATTTGAAGTTTGAACATCTAAACACTCAATTGAACTTAAATAGTAATTACAATTCAAATAAGTTAAGTTTGAGAAATCGAACCACGTCAAGAATAACAAGGACAGTCAATTTGTACATCTTCAGATTTTACTCCTGTAATTCGCAAAAAAGGTCAAAGAAGACAAACTTCCAGCAAAAGCAAATTTGCGCATCTAAACACCCAATTTAACTCAGATAGAAATTATAAATCAAATACGTAAAGCCGGTCTAGTCAACCCAATGTCAGTAGAATTTATCTGCAGAAACAAGAACAGCGGATTTGCGAGGATCTAACAGTCAAACAATTGAGGCCGCATCGTTAACCTGCTATTTCGTGACCAGAATATTTGACGATTAGCAGGATCGCGATGTTTAGGGTTTTGCGTAAAGTGTAATTTTGGTCCTTGACTTTACGATAAATTTAACAACTTTTCTAAATTCGAACTCTTTATACTCTTTTGTCCTTTGACTACTCTTACGGAGACTAGAGCAACCTAGTGGGAGCATTATTACCTCTTAGGAATTCGTTTTTATTCTTTGAAATTACTAACAAAAACTACAATTTATGAAATAAGAATTGAGTTTTGCGCTTCATATTTTTACAACTATACTATTGTGATTAAAAGAAAACACTGAAGACGCTAAACTTGAGAAAGCAAATATTGACGAAGTTCTTAACTAATACTTGAGCGCATAACTGGATTTTTCTTTAGGTGTGGAGTGTAAGAGTGATAGGTGGAGTGCGGATATCATCTCAAGTTTTGTAACTAGAGAACTCTTTTTTTTTTTACCCCCTCAATGTGGAACTATATTGCAAATTTTTTTTCTTTTAACCGTTAATTGATAATCTTTAAAAGAATAAAATTAAGGCAGATTATTGCCAATGTCTTCAGTGAACGATCAAAGCGATCACCTGGACAACTGAAACGAAGTCAGAGGATCAAATTGATAGCAGAAACAAAACTATAGGACAAATGACAAACAACATGAAGGTGAAGGACATTAATTTTAAGAGTCAGCTGGATCACATTGTTGTGGGTCAGTTGCATGCGCCAAATGATTCCCAGTCGGAACCTCCTTGACATGTTTGTGCACTACTATATGGCAAACAACTACTCCATAGCTTGACTTATACCGTTGTGGTATTGCAGTTCCCTTTTCTCCTAGGAAGAAAAAGGAACAAGCTAATCAAACACCTTAACTAGTATGAAAATCCCTCAGCAACTGTTGAGTCCTATATGCCTCAATGATGGGTAAGTTCTTTCAGTTGTTCACTTCTGAGTTCAGTTGTTAATTAACTTCTAAGTTCAGCTTATAGACTTTTGAATCAGTGATTGATCATTCCTTTTCTGGTTTACCGGCAGCTTCCCCCTTAAGGCCGTAAAGAACTGTCAGAAGCTGAAAGGCTAACCGACCCTGAAAAAAGGGCAATGCAAGCAAATATTTCCGAGGAAAAATGTCAAACTGTTTAACTTACAACATTCTGCAGTTCTGCAGACTACTGTGACTGTACAAGGAACAACTCAGCATCCTAAACAAGTACGGAGCAATTTTTTTGGCCAGCCATGTTTGGCCGGCCTCTAGTTCTTTGCCTAGGAGCAGTTCAAACTGCAAGTGAGATCAAGGAAGACTTCTTCTCCACATGGGATTGTGAGACCCCCCATAGAGTGATTAAAACAAAACTCTTCTGCGGCCTGACTTAGCAGGTTCTGAAATGAAGGATGCATCAAGTACGCTAATTGCACAACATATCGCTTCTTCATGGTTTCGCCAACATAAACAGCAAGGTGGCCTTTGGGTATGTTTGATGCCGTTGGAGGTGAAAGAATGCGTTGGAGAATTTGTTTAGCATGAATAATTCGTGGCAAGCTGATACCCATAAGTAACTTCTATGAGTTCACTTTTGGAGACCTCTTGGCTAGTGCTTTCCGAGTTCTTGGATGGCAAACGGTTTGACAGAAGTATGTATATATATAGGCTTGGACACAACACTGTGGTACATCAAAGACACACAGTACTAAGGATCGCATGGATTTCCCCACCAACAAACTAACAAGCAAATTAGAATACATGTTTGGTGCAGTGGGGAATTTGTCGTGGTCTACGACTTTAACTGGAGTAACGATATGCAGGCCTAGTTAACTGCCACTGCCCAAGAATAACAACATACGCAAGCAGATAAGTAAGAGTGAAATATCATTCGTTTGATGCTGCAATATTTAGGGAGATTTGTCATGGCCTTCCCCTTTACTGATAATAACAATGGAATCCCACTTGGGTCTGAAAACAATGCAGTTATGCATGCATTACGGCCTAGTAGTATGCTCTACAAAGTGATCGCGACTCCTTGACATATTCATCGATTATTTTGTCATATGGAGTAACGGTTTCACGGTTTGACCGTTGAACGTGCATTACTACTGTAACAACAGGATCCAGTTTGGACTGCAATACTAGACAAGTTCATGTCTCCTTTTGTCGAGTAATACAATGGACAATTGTATATGAGTACTTATCATACTTGTACCAGCCAGCCTTCTATGTACTTTCCGCCTTTGCAGAAAAAAATAATCACCTATTGCATTTCAATTTCACTAGGGAAAATTACAAAATTTAGTCTTGCTTTAGGCTACACAAGTGTGGATGAGTGTGAAGTAGAAACCTAAAAAATTTCAAAGCTAATACATTGAAATGGATATTAAACAGCTGAAATCATAAAGATTATTCGAAAATCAACATATCTCCTTAAGCATGACTTCTACTAATCCATGAGCTCACCCTAAAGAAGCACAAAGTCAACACTTTGTGAAGACATGGGCGTAATTTTGACTACGCCAAACGACTTAGTACTCAGCAGGATGGCAATCCCTACTATAGAAGTTCAACTAACGCTGCTTGATCTTGTGGTCGCCTGAATCGTCCCAGATTATGCAAATTTCTTTAACAATTTCAGGGACATGTTAAGGTAAATGTGTTACAACTCTGTCTAGGCCCGTGCCAAGTTGTTGACAAGTTATAAGTCTTCGGCTTTGCCAATTAGTAACTCTTTTCCACTTCTATTGCAAAGTTTCGCATCGCTTCTGAAACAAATTTGTCAAACTAGATGATGTCTAAACATTTATAGTTGATTGAGAACAAAGAGGACTGAATTCAAAAAAGAAAGTGTGTAGTTGTTTGGTTTATAGGATGATCAAATTCAAGACCAAAATCTTCTTCAGCGTGGCTTAGCATGATACGGGCACAACAAATTGCTTCTCTTTTGCCAACATAAACAGCAATCTGTTTATGAAGATGTGATAAGTGTTTGGCATGAATGATTTCCAGAAAGCGGATGCCCATGATTTTGCTAATCCTAGGGAAAATATTGCCGAGTAATGATCTTCTACTTTGTTGATAGTAGAGAAGGTTGAACAGAAGTACGTACTTATAATGAAGGGTGATTTTTTGGAGAACAAATTTAAAGCAACGGGTACCTCTGAGGACATGAGATTTATATTTCAACACGCTCCTTCACGTGTGGCCATACATGAATGAATTAAAGTAGGTCGTGTTGGATTGAATTTTGAATTGTTTGCTGGGCCTAGATCGATCTTCGATTCGCTGAAAGCATTTAACTCAAAGCTAATTGACAATGAGAGAAGAAGCCCACAAGGCTTATATGTTGTCGTCATTATTTAGCCGATTTGAAATTCATATCTCAACAAGACTTACAACAGTAATATACAGATGAATTTGACTATACATGGAACAACTCAAAATCCTAACTTTCTAGTAATGCTTGTGGCAGCCATATTAGCTTGTAGTTCTTTGCGTAGGAGCAGTTCAAACTGGAAGCAAGGTCAAGGAAAGTTTCTTCTCGGCATGGGATTGTGAGACCCCCCATAGGATGAGTAAAACCAAACTCTTCTTCAGCCTGACTTAGCAGGTTCTGAAATGAAGGATGCTTCAAATACGATATTGGGACTACATACCGCTTCTTTATTGTTTCACCAACGTAAACAGCAAGATGGCCTTTGGGTACATCAGTAACCGTTGGAGGCGAAAGAATCCGATGGAGGATCTGCTTAGCATGAATAATTCCTTGCAAGCGTGTATCCATTACTCTTATGAGTTCAGGAAACTAATAGCAAGTGTTTATGTTCCGACTTTCTTGAAAGAACCTGAGGTTCAGCAGCAGGGCCAATGGTATGGTTGACGTACGTATTTATAGTTTATTTTGAGTGAAGCAAGTGTTGAAAATACACAACAACATTGTGGTACATCCGATCGAGGATGTATTCCTAACAAAAGGTGAATTAAGAAATCAATGAGTATGAAGCTGTCATATAACTGGCAAGGGAGACTTGTCGTGGTCTATCAGGTTAACAGGAAATGAGTAGTCTATGGAACCAAAAATATTTGATGCTGTAATATCTAGGAAGATTCGTCATAGCCAATTCCACTCTAACACAAGCAAGAATGGAATCTTTCTAGCCAGGTTCTGAAAACAAAGAATCGATGCAGTGGATGCATTGCTGCCTAGTAGTATGCTCCAAACGATTCTCGATTGCGACCTCCTTCACATATTCATCCACGACGGTGTAAGGAAATTTCTTCAATGTTTTGACATTTGGACGTTTATTACTACAGTAGTGTACAAGATACAACTACAAAAGTTCATGTTTCCGTGTACCGAATATTAGTGAAAATCTTATTTGATTACTGATCAATAAGATACTTGAGCCCGCCTTCTACTTCCTACTTAGAGCCTTTGCTCAGAATAATAGTTTTATGCACTTCACTTGAATTCTTTTTTTGTTGACACATTTATGCACGAGGCTGCTTGACCCAATTTTGGCAACTCCATACTTCATAGCTTCTTATTTGAGATCTCGCACGCAACTTTATCCACCTGCAGCCTTCAATTCAGTCGCAAAGCAATGAGTTTTACTTTTGAACCCAAAAAGTAACAGTGAGTCAGTTACGTTTTATAAAGTGAAAAAGAGAGAAGAAACAGAAGAGATGCTTGGCCGTGGATGTCTGACTGTAGATGGAATAGGAAATAGTTCTACAAGTATGGTCATGTGTCCTGTATGAAGCCAGTAATGAAAAGAGTGTTCCACACTGTATCTAAATGATAACATATGGAACTAAGGATCCTATAGTTTTGGCCGCCAACAAGAGAACATAGAAGCTTGCATGCTGATGATTAGTTTCTCAGTGAGCCAAAGTATGCTAACTAGTTTGTACTACAGTTTAAGATAATAGGGGCAACAGTTTGTCATGACGTGCCACTCATACAGAGCAAAAGTTGGTGGCATAGTTAACGAATTTATGCTCCCAGAGTTGATTCTCCAAGTGAATAAACCAGTTCAAGGAAAAAAAAAACAAAAAAAGAAACTAAATATGGGTATCAGAATTAGACGCACTTTAGTTGGTAAAACGTCTATTGTCGTGTTGCACGTAATTAAAAGGTTCAAAGCAGCTTGTCATCATATGATAATGTTAGTTAGTTGATTCATACAAAGAAAAGGTGGTGGTTTGGGCATAATTTCCAGGAATGGCAGGTTGACTTGAAAGCACAAGAAATTAACTTCCATATTCTGGTGTGCCGTCATCCTGGCCGGATTTGTATGTAGCAAGCAGAATTACTAATTTGGTCGTTATGGAAATTCGACAAACTTTTTAAACTGCTTAGCATGGATAATTGCTGGTACTTGGACGCCAAAAATTTTTGTGAAGTGATAATGTTCTTGGAAGACTATTGGAGTTAAATAAACCGATTCTTGGAAGTGAATTGATGGTTGCAGAAGAGAAGTGCACATGGACACACATGTTTAAGCGCATTACGTTTTCATACACGAATAAATACACGTATTTATGCGCAATTTGAGATAAGAAATCCATCAAAAATCCGTTAAAGAATCTGCGCGTTTGCTTTGGGTACAGTAATAGCAATAAAGCTGAAAGAATCCAAAGAATCTCGTCTTGACGAGTCCTTGTCAATTGATGCCCATAAATTTTATAGGCTGATAACCTTGTTGGGCTACTAGCAAATGGTGTTGCACCAGTTGGATGATATAGAGAAGCTTGGGCTGTTGACAGTGATGATAGAACATAAGTACCTATGCGCTATCC
Source organism: Escallonia herrerae (assembly GCA_033070095.1). Taxonomy (NCBI): domain Eukaryota; kingdom Viridiplantae; phylum Streptophyta; class Magnoliopsida; order Escalloniales; family Escalloniaceae; genus Escallonia; species Escallonia herrerae. The sequence continues at coordinate 196,031 of JAVXUP010000394.1, read as the reverse complement.
TCAAATGAACAAGTAATAATGAGACACAGTGACGTGGTACATCCAAGGGCATATTGGACTTAGGATAACATAATTTTGCCCGCCAAGAACTTGGTAGATTTGATGCTGCAATATATCTGGGGTGATTGTCTTGGACTACCACTATTTATGGGAAAAGTGATAGAACAAAGGTCTGGATACCCTTTGGCTGCATGTGGCCCTAGTTATATGCTCCGAATGAATCCCAAGAGGATCTCCTTGATATATTTTTTGATTGGTCAGGTTCATATAGCAAATTCTTCGAGCGGTTGACCATGTACGTGTCAGAGGAGATACTATATGAGCAATTTCTAGTCTATTATAGTTAAGAAGAGAGTATCAACATATGTATCCGTTCGAGAACAAAAGTTACTAACGTTTGCCCGCCAACAAAAGAAATGAGAATCTGATATGCGTGATGCTGAGTTGGTCTCCGAGAGTTCATTACAGAAGAAAGTACTCACTAATCAGTACTACAGTATTGTAGTAGTATGGTGGCAATTATTGTTCGGTACCGGTTGGCCTTGTTATATTTGTGCCACCCAAAACTTATACACACCATCAACGAAGTTATTTCAAGAGAAAACAGCTAAAAGTGCAGACAAATTTGCAGAATACAACCACACTAATTGAGCTTTGGCTGAGATAACAAGTCTACAAACAATTTCAATTCGAAACTTCTTGAAAATTATGGGCTAAGCAGACTATATGCAGGATTCTTCAAAAAAAAAAAAGTAATGACAATTCAGTTTTAGACATGCACAGAACGACTGATCAGCACCAACTCCACTGCACAATCATTCTACCACTGAGATAGCAGATAGGAATGATAAAGCATGTTGAAAGTGTATTTTTATTTAACTAGCTAAAACCAAAGGTAAACCAAGTTAACACAGTTACAAAGTAGCATTGTAATGTAATTAAGTACGTTGAATGTCATTTCAGAGGAAAAAACAGAGCCACTGCAGATTAAGAAGTAGCATGTAACTGTGATGTATACCACATTGAGCATTATACATCTATGGGCAGCAGATAGATTTTCATGCTAATAAGCAAGGAAACCTGACAAGAAGATGCCCGTTAGAAGAACAGAACATAAGAAAAAAGATGTCAAGCTAATAAGCAAGGAAACCTGACAAGAAGATTAGAAGAACAGAACATAAGAAAAAAGATGTCAAGCTTTGATTCATAGAAGTTAATAGTATTTACAATGAAAAGGAACAACCAATCTTCTAAAAAATGGTCTCCTACTGTTGTTGTACAGCAGGACAGGAATATTGACAAATTTTTGTTTTGCTTAGGAGCAATTCAGCTTGCAAGTTAGATCAATGAACGTTTCTTCTCTGCATGGAATTGTAAGGCCCCCCATAGGATGATCAAAACCAAACTCTTCCTCAGCCTGGCTTAGCAAGTACTGGAATGAAGGGTGGTTCAACATCGACAATGGGACTACATATCGCTTCTTTATTGTTTCGCCCACATACACAGCTAGGTGGCCTTTCGGTACAATTGTAGCCGTTGAAGGTGAAAGAATCCGTTGGCGAATCTGTTTAGCATGGACAATTCCTGGCAAGTGGAAACCCATGATTCCTCCAACCGGTATTTGGGCTTCTTACAAGCAAATGATGGTCAAGCTTGTTTAGTATACTACAAGAGTGGTTTGAGCAGTGGGCGTGCTAATGTTAGAACAGAAGTTCTTATATATGTGGAATCGAAATGGAGCAGGTATGAAAGCGACAGAATAATGTGGTACTTCCAAGGACAAATGGTACCAGGAGTCTCATGGTTTCGCCCGTCAAGAAGAGACCTAGAAACTCGAAACACTTAATGCTGTAATTTGGGAAGATTTGTCCTGGCCTAGTACTTTCACATTTAGAACTACGCCGGCCTAGTTTAACATTGCTTTATGATTGCCGTCCGTCTGCTGATTAGAATGCTATAAGTAACTAAGTTTCTAAAGGGCTGGACAGTTAGGACTAGTATGCAGAATGCAGCAGAAATTGTCCAGCCTCCAAACTTAATGTCTGGTACAACAATTTTCAGCTGACATAAACGCAAGGTTGTAAAGAAAATTTGGCTGCCGTTTTGGCTATGTTTCCCAATTTATACAATCCAAAGTTAGTGATGCATGAGCTTGGATGCTAACTGGAGTTAAATGACAACTTGACTAAGGCACAAGAACCTAATACTGTACTGCATTGTAAAGCTGTCATCTCGACCACCAAAAACAAATTAGGAAAAGGTATTACCATGATGAATTGGGTAAAACAGGTTCTATACATCACCCTGTTTGGAGGTATTCTTTCTAATTTGAACATTGTCCCCAGTCATGCCTTTGGCAACAAATTTTTTGGAGAGGCTAGATCTGGCCAACCTTATGTCTACTGTAATATCTGTTTTTTTTTTTATCTCGTGGTAAGCCTAATGCAATGTATAATCAGAAGACAGATGTAAACGTGAAGAATTGGTGGTTGGAACCTCTAGGTATGTACGCAAAGCATATACGAGATGGCTGCATTCTGGTCTAGCTAGTTGGAATACTACATATCTCCCTTGTCTTTTTCGTGGGATTTTACTTTTTGTACGGAAGACAACAGTTAACCTTGACATCGTTGATAAACTACATATAAACTCTGAAGTTCCAACCAATGACCCATTTAATTAAAGATCTCCATGTTTCCTTGTCCAAGTTTCTAAACGATAATCCCTGCGAAGACAGTCAATACTACAGCTTTCTCAGCTAAGCTAATGTTTTAATACTAGATTTTGGCATTATGGTTGGGTCACAATAGGACTTTGTCAACTGGGGATTCCCTTAAAATAATAGGTGTTTGGCATCACCGATGGTTCCTATAATACTTTTCAACTAGGGATGCCTTGCAAACGATTTTGATGTTTCCAACATAGATTTATGCTTCGAAGTTACAGAATTTGGACTTATGTCTTCTTATCATACCTTGTTCTGGGCTACTAAGTAGAATCCAACTGCAAAAGGGAATTGATGGGGTGCCCTTTTCTCTGCTCTGGAGAGTGCATTTCGAATGGTACATTTTTGTCAGCTCCCTACTATTTTTAAGTAGTCTCGAACAATCAGTCAAATTTATTATGTTGTTAAAGGTGCCAAATTTGCAAGAAAGCAACGCGCAATAAAAAGAAGGTCTAGAAAAAAGTCGATACAAGTTAAAAAGAGTCGTCTTTGAATTCTTAAAGAAAACACGTGGTAGCTTTTGAAACAGCTGGAGATGGTCTTAATTTGGTCTAACGAGAAGTAGGTGTTAAGAAGAGGATTACTTGACGAGTTGAATAAATGTACATGTAAGTCTTGTCGCAACATTTATGCACTTGAATAACTATTAGAATTTGTCAAAAAGCAAAAGTCAAAGCGACTCTTCTTAGAGACAGACACAGTATATTGGGACAAGTCATCAAGAAAATGGTTGGGGCCAAGCATCAGCACAATGACCCGCCGAGGCTGGCTGGTACACTGGCACACAAATTGCCACCATGAAACACAAGTCTATATTCATTGATTCTATAAAAGGGGAATGTGATCCTTAGTAGATAACGTGCCAAGCATCCGACATGTGTAGTTAGTGCTATGTTTTATTCATAACAGTATCAAGATATTATTAGTATATTACTTCTCAAGTTGCATCCTTCTTGTAAATCCCTCAAAGTGGTGGGCCTGTTGTCATGGAACAAACAAGGCAAACCATGTGATTCTTTGCCAATTCCTTCACCTGATATGTTCGCCAACATCCCTAATCCTTCTTAATTCCCTGTAGTCCACAGCTGCTACTTGTCATTTTAAGGGTGTCTCTATATATAGCAAGGTCTTTAACATTTCATTTCAACACAAGTATCTATCTTCAGTTATATGTTAAGTATCTCCTTCATTGTTTCCTTTGGAGCTGTCTTCTGTTGTTTCTCTTCTAAAGATGGGTATCCGAAAGATCACGATAGCTCATGCCAAGCAAAAATTGCAACGAACGATTTCGCCAAGAAATGGAATTTCCACCAGCACAGATGTTCCGAAAGGCCACTTTGCGGTTTATGTTGGGAAAACTCATAAGCGGTTTGTCATTCCAGTATCGTACCTGAGTCATCCATTGTTTCAAGATTTGTTACATTGGGCTGAAGAAGAGTACGGATTCGACCATCCAATGAGAGGTCTAACATTTCCTTGCAGCGAAGATTACTTCCAAAATCTCACTTCTTTACTTAATGATTCGTAACTACGCTTTTTCCAGCATTCTTTTTGTCAATCATTCGGGTTTCTGGCCGGACGTCATAAACCACAGAAATGAGACATTAGCCAGTCTCTCAAAGTTTTGTATGCAGGGCTACTGCCAAATTATTCCATAAAGATGCTGCATTCCTTTGAAACGTGTACAGGAAAGACTCCAATATATAGTTTACATTGTGACATCTTTTGGTTGAATGCAACCCGTGCTTTATATATCTGTAGTTGAACCAACAAAACTGTCATCTTGCTATAGGAATCTGATAGTCAGAGAGAGAGGAGAGAGAGCAAAACAGAATCCAAATTCACTGTATGACATTTTTATCCAAAGAAATCTCCAGAGTACCCTTAAGAACTCCCCAGTACTTGACATTAAATTCAAATCATGAGTTGCAAGGGCTTTATGTGGCTGAAAATATCAACCAAGAAGTTAGCGATAGCTGAGGATTACTGTATGTAGCTGGCAAAACTTAGCAACAAAAAGTCTTTATTTATTGGAAAAAAGTCGAACGATTAACTTCACCTCTAAAGTCACCTAGCAACTCGGTGCATTACAGTCAAACCTGACTGCAAGTAAGGGGTCTTAAGAAACATTTTGTTTAAGTAATCGTCGTATCAAATATATAAGACCTCTATGATGTTTATAAACTATGAGGACTTGGTCAGTGTGGTGCCTACAAAGGTCCCTCTTTGTACTCTTCTGACTGGGACCTTCTTTGAATGCTCAAGGTGAACATGATGGTAGCACATATCATTCCCCAAGACCAATCATTATGTGGACTAGAACTCTGGTTCCCCTTACAACCTGTTAAATGTGTCGACCGGATGTTATACAAGTCTAAACGACTGTCAGCTGAAGTATAATTGTAGTTAGGATATATACTTATGTAGCACTGCAGATTTTGATTGAGAGGAAGTTGCTTCAAGGAGAAAAGGTTCATAAACATTGCATGCTTTGGATAAATTCTCCACTATTTATCACTGTCATCGTCATGACATATAGAAAATCTCTCACCTTAGCCACCAAATATTCCAATGCAGGATTCCAGCAGAAAAGCAAAATAAATTTTAGCATCGACTTTGGAGCGGTAATGTCTTTCATCTATATGTGTGCTAAAAAACGTAACGTTAGTAGTATATTTCGGGGACACAGAAAACTACTCTCAGACATAGTGCTAAAGTCAGACTAGCCCACAAGTTGCTGGTGATTGATATAAACATACTTTCATTCTTTGTAAGAAGCCCTATCCAACCAACTTATATCTGACTCTTAAATTTGCAATATGCTGATGATTACTCTATAGAGATATAACTTACCAATGGAACATGAAAAATGAGTCATGATGGATGTACTAATGAACAGGAGACGAAACGTATGAAGCAGGTTTTTAGCTACACAAGAACTATCCACGGAAATGGCATTCTTCAATACCATTGATAGGGAACAACCATACATGCTGTGAATCAGCAACTTGGCCTATCTAATAATTTGGACATGACCCTATAAAGCAGGATAAGTGAAGACCTACAGTTTCAGGACGACAGGATCTGTCAATAGAAACATCTACAGTTGATTCAGGCTTACGTGATTATCTGTTAAAAAACCTTGAGCAATTGGCATTTATCAATGACTTAAATATGTCTTACTGGATCTGCATCATAGATCTTCTATGAGCTTCCCAACACCGCCATTCCAGATATCGATCTTTAAGTAGTGCATAAATGAACCAGCATCAGCAAATTGCACCCAGGTTCTAATTAGGTTCCTCTTCCCAATCCGTGGGCATCCAAACTGGAGTACTTCCCTCCCAGCTTTTTGATTGTCAATTGTCAATCTCAAACTGCTTTTGTATGAGGAAATTAATATTTACTCCCAACCTTCTGGTCACACTCGGCTTTTGTTATGCAAATCAGCAAGTTTAGAGTTAAGGCACCCCTGAAATTATTTGCACAATCAAGCAAAGTAACCAATTGACATAACCATAAAGGAGAAGTTGCCTAATAAGTTCTTATTGCACGTCTAAAAATCTGATAATCTACTTTCTTGGTGAAAATAAGAAAACTAAAAAAGTGAATATCGAGGGTTATTAGAAAGCTCAGGTACCAAAAAGAAAAATGGTTTGAAGTTAAATATACAAAGGAGATAGGAGCCTAAAAAAACCTGAAAGGACATGTAGTTGACACATATGTAAGAACATGTATGCCAGTAGCTAGAGAAGCATTGCCCATCACAATGTCATTGATGTGGCTTATGGACATTGGCAATGTTCACGCAGAGAGTAGGCAACTTGGGTAGCACATGAATACAAACGTGGTGCAGAAAGAGGAAAAGAAGAGACCTCGCAATAAAGTATTGATCGCAAGAACAGATGGAGCCCGTACAAAACTACAAATACATTCCCCTTGCCCACCAAATAGCAAAAAACAGTCTTCACTAATCAATCAAGATGATCAGTTAAGCGAGGATATGCATAGGGAGTTTTATAGTCTGGTTGCTAATGCAGTTATGTGCTTAAAACCATGAGCCACGGCACCAGCATACTTGTGGGGATTAGCATGATCCTACCCTATGTGGCAGAGGAGCAGCAAAAGAGACATTTTCGCTATATAAGCCATACTTGGACAACCATTTTAGGAACTGCCAATTATTGTAATTTCTATAATCAAATGCGCAAGTCCAGTTATAACTGATATTGGAAGAAGCCCATGGGTGTCCATTTGCCTGCGATTGTTTTTCATGTCAAGCAAAGTCTCAAGTCTAAAGTTGTACATTACGACCAGTCATATCATATGAAACCACCCGTAGATGTTCCAAAAGGCCACTTCGCTGTATATGTTGAAGAGAACTGTAAGCATCGGTTTGTTGTTCCCATCTCCTACTTGAAGCACCCTTTATTTCAGGATTTGTTGAGGCGTGCAGAAGAAGAATACGGATTTGATCATGCAACGGGTGGCCTTACAATTTCTTGCAGCAAAGATGCCTTCTTGCTTGTTATTTCCCATATGAATCACTAGTGAGTATATTACTGGAAGGATTAAGTTGATTTCTTAGTACATGGAGATCGTAAAGTAGAAGTTAAACCAGAACTAGTCCCCTTACCAACTAACTTTCTGTTCTCTGTGCTTTGACTACTTCAATAATGCAAATATGAGGCAGATGTTGTAGAGGCTCCCATTTTGGTTAATAGTGTTAGAATTATATATATATTGAAGAAAAATGGTAGTACAATACATGGATACTAGGAGAGAGGGGAAGACACTCTTACTGGCCTCATTTGGCCATCTTTAGTGGCTTAACTCAACACTATACATGACACCTATTTATAATTACCTTGGATATTTCTAGAGTACAACTTTTGATCTTCCAACTATCTCATTTAATACAAAGATTATAGAATTCTCTTTACCTAGACTTTTCTAGATAATCTGAAAATTACATGTTAATTGAACTTTTCAAGTTCCAACAAATAGCTCCTCTCTTGAAAAGTAATTTTTATATTGAAAAGCTACGTAAATGATCTTGTTAAACACTAGCTAATGATCCAATTCAATGAACTCTTACTCCAAAGTCCAATCTGATTGCCGCAGCCATCAGCTCCTTTATTGCGAATCACACAAGTTGAATGTGTTAGTTACTTTGTATCCCCCTGAGGTTTGGTCTGTTTGCACTTTGACCCCCCATTGCTTTAGAGAAAAACTATATATTATAGAAGGTAAAGGTCTGAGTGTCTGTAACTCCATCTTACCATCAATTCCCTAGTCTTTTCCTTCTTAGTACCACCAGTGAGAAGTTCACTGACTAGCACAGAGCATTGACTCTTACACAGGAATCACGAATAAGTAGGCTACTTTTATTCAGTGTCATGTGCTTATAACAGAAATTCTTCCCAAGTTTAAAATATTAAACTCATAAGCGAGAGCTGACATTGGCAACATGCACCAACTTGCGCCAAATAGTAACCACATATGCCTATATATCTGGCTTCAAGCACATGTACTGACAGGAGCATGTGCTTGAAGAAGAGAGAGGGGGAGGGAGTACATGCCCAAATGGTTGGCAGGTATGGAGAGTAAAATGAACAACAGAAGCCAGTTCAGTGCTGAATTATATAACCAAGAAGAACAAACATGAGTAATGAAACTTGTTGAAAATCTTGGAGATAGAGATACAAGACATTGGCCATTTGACTCTAACAACGAGACGCCCACAGATGCGATGAAAACGGTGGAGTTTAGCAACTATAAATTATTCAGGTGGGGCTCTTCAATCCAAGTTGGCTATTATAATCTTTTTGAGGGGTGGGGGAAGGGGGTTTAAGTTCAAAGCCTCTACCAGATAATGCAAGGACAAAGGTACATGCCAAGTAATGCATCCTGGACCGACCCTACCATTTGGAAGCCACCTGATGCCCTCGATCAGCAACAAATGAACTCAAATCGACACCTTGCCGTGCAAAATATCTACCTGATTTTACAAAAATCGTCATCTCAAAACTTTGGCACATATACTTCTTCCATTGTATAATTGTCGACAAAATCAGAGTCAAAATTTCAATAATGACGTAAACCCTTTCTTCAATTTCCGGTGTGCGGCCACCTTCTATTGACGTGTTATTTTCTCTCAGTCTTCATATCACAATGACTTCACAAAAAACAGGTTGAGCTCTAGAAGGAGAAGGACATGATAAGGAGATCTGGTGACACTTGAAAGCTAAATGAGCAAAGCCATGTGAGCCTCCACAAGGTAGGCCACCCCTAGTGACCAATACCCGGACCTGAAGAAACCTCACTGAGCCCTACCCGGGATGTGGAAATACAATATAAATACGAGCACCACATCCTCCTCATCTCCTACAACTTCCAGTGCTACATCTAGTTTAATTAGAAAAATATCACTCCAATTTCGAAGCAGTCATGGTTATCCGCTTGCCTTCCTTGATTCTGAACGCCAAGCAGATATGCAGAATGCACTCGATCCGCTCTAAGAATCACTCCGACGTTCCCAAAGGCCATTTAGCAGTTTACGTCGGAGAGAATCAGAAGAGACGGTTTGTGGTTCCAGTTTCGTATCTAAATCATCCTTGTTTCCGAGACTTGCTATGCCGTGCAGAGGAAGAGTTTGGCGTTGATCATCCTATGGGTGGCCTAACTATTCCGTGCAAAGAAGATGCCTTCCTCGACCTCACTGCTCGGTTAAATGGTTCATGAAAGGTGTTGAGGAAAAGAGCAATCCTCTACAGTTTTGGCAAGAGATCATGTAAAAACTCTTCTCCCATTCTGAGTGGGTAGAAAGATTGAAAATTTTCCCTGTGAGACCATCCTGTACAGCTTTGAACGATTAGTCCACCACTTTCTATGCCCCAACTGATCGATCAATTTTTTTCCCACTCGGACGACTCTCCAAATTAATCTGTTAGACTAGCTAACATTGCGCTTGATAACCTAATTCCGATCAACTTAGGTCAAGGATTATCTTTCAGTAGATTGAAATTTATTTTGCTGTTGGCTTAGATAACTCAGAACGTGATTGGGGTATTTCGGTTTTATTTTCACGGGAATGCAATGCACTTATTACCAGCAGGATTTCGCCGTTACCTTTTTCCGACACCCAAAAAGAAAACCAAAGAGGGTCTCTCTTACTTGGCCAGAACCAAGATTTCCCCGTCGAACATGCCGAGAGAAACAACGTCGAGTTTCCGCCGTCCAACAACAGTGTCGGCGGGCAATGCGATTCCCCGCGTTTTACGTGTCGTTACCAAACAGACCCCCAAAGTAAATAATCACCACCAGCTTCAATTCATCAGGATTTCGTAAAGGATCGCCTTGCTTATCCAAAAATCGCGTTGCTGTATGATAGATTATCGCAAGGTATTCCTCCTGCTTATGACTGAAACGCAATGTTTTGTGTTCAGAGTCCATAACGCAAAAGCACTTTAATATTGTAAAATTTATCTCACCTGCTTTGGAGGCTTTGGGAGAACATCCTCCGAGTCTCAAAGTAAGATTGCGTTGCGACAATTGTCGACTGCCTCCTCCCTCCGCACGCCTTAATCTTGCAGCAACGGGTCTCTAGATTTGTGTGTGCGCCGAAAAACTGATCAAATAGAAATCCAATTCAAGGGCAAAATCATGCAAAGGAAATTTTTGTCCGGCACATGACCATCCAATCTTACAACATTAGGTCCCAAGAGTTTGTTTTGCATCCAAATTGACCGGTAAAAAAGTTCCTTCAAATGGATTGGTTTCGACTGATTAACCGGTGGTTTGGGCTTGTAGTAATTTTTTGACTTGTTTGGGTCTATTAGCTCATTATTTGGCATTTAGAATATACAATAATCATAGGTTTTTGGAGCCTACCATTAGTGTAGAGCTTACACACACACACACACACGTTGTGGTTAAATTTTATGGTAAAAACTAAATAATAATTAGGACTAGATTAGAGTTTACATATTTTCAGTTTAATTAGATATATAGGATTTTGCTCGGTTCGGTTTAGAACGGTTTCAAAAAATAAAACCGAATCGAATATCGGTTTGGAAAAACAAAAACTAAACATATTGTTTTTTAAATCAATCCGTTTGTGATCGACCGGTTTGGTCGGTTCAGTTTGTCCGGTTGAAATGATTTGAACGGTTTAAATACTCACAGCTAGTCATGGACGACAATCTTCGCATACCACCTGGCATGCCCAAAACTTACAACAAGTAGTCTCGAGAAGTTTTGAGCCAAAAAAAAGGTGACACACAAAAGTCGTTTAAGTTGAGGGGCAAAACCATCCGAGTCATTTCGAATTAAAGATCACAAATGGGAATTTTGTCTGGCTTGGCCCGCCCTAATCTTGCAGCATCGTAGCCGAGAGATGACTTTATGGCCCAAAATTCAACTGAAAAAAATTCGTCCGGTCTAGGAGCAAAACGCATCGGATGACAATTTGTCGTCAATGACCTGAATGCCCTAGTGTTATAACATACGGTTCTTAGAGTTTGCTGCTTTAGACCCAAGATTTGACCGAAAAGAAGTCCGGCACAGAGTTGCTTTTTTGTAAGTTTTGCTGAGCAACGAACACCCTAAATTCCTTAGATTAAGCCAATCGGACGCACATAAAGTCACCTATCAAACGGACTCCCAAAGTATAGATTGACCAGCAAGATTAGGGTTTCGTAGGTTGTTGCACTGCCACAATCAATACAAATTTCTTCCTTCCCTGCAACTGCGTATATACCAGCCCACTTACGACACGATGCCACGGTATCGGATGCCACCACGACGGCGACGGCGAAAACTCCAACAACAGAAGACTGATGATTGTAAGTTGCTGAACCTGCCCTCGCCCATCCTCGCTGACATTCTCATCAGACTCCCAATAGTTACAATATCCCAACGCAGGTACCTTTGCAAATCCTTGCGTAGCCTAATCTCTGACCCTTATTTCACCAACATCGTCTTTTCAAGACCATCTATTCTGTTTTCGGATTATTCTGTACCTACAAATAGCTTTTACTTTGTTGAGCTTGAGCGTGCCGGCGTAATAACTGAGCCGCAAAAGATTTACATGAGTTTTCAACCCCCAGTCCCCCGACTGGACTTGGTGGGTTCTTGTAATGGTTTGGTTTGCTTCTCTTGCGATTCAGGCACGCATCTTTACATAACGAATCCAATGTTAGGACATGAGTATGTTGCTGTTAGGATGCCCATCTCGGCAGGCCGTAGGGTTTATGGGTTTGGGTTTTGTCCGGCCACTGGGCGTTACAAGGTCATAAGAATCAGCCAAACCCAAAGACGCTTCCGTCGTTCCAAGGAAAGCAGGTATACGTCGGTAACTGAGCTTAAGTTTGCACCCTAGGAACTAACGAATGGAGAAATCTGAGAAACGTCACGATGCCATATTCACGTCTTAAAGCTGATCCTAATTCAAACACGGGGGGTCTTCATTGGATTTCAGGAATGTCTGGTGCTTTCTACGCATTTGACCTGGGGAATGAACAAATCCGGCAAATCCCAGTTCCGCTTGGTTTGGGAAATTTGACCACTTCTATGGACTTGGGAGTGTTAGACATGAAATTGTCTATGCATCTTTGATAACACGCATCATGTCCAGCATGTTGACATATGGTCAATGAAGCATTATGGAGAAACAGAATCGCGGACAAAAGATCGCGTCTTCACACCTTCGATTCCTTCTCAGTTGAGAGGTTCCATTCTTGTACCTATTGTTGGAATTGGGTTTTAAACCCATTTTGAGAAGCAATTTTGAATCAATTTTCAAATGGGTTCTAAACCATATTTTGGTTAGGGCCAAATTGATTCATGTTCATCTATTGGAATAGATGATCATGGTATATTCACATGTCTAAAACAAATGGAAGGTGAATGAGAAAATTGAAGTTAAAGTTGGTGGATCAACTTGAAGGGAAGAGAGAATCCCACATAGAAGAATTAAAGCAAATATTGTCTCCTTATAAGGCTTAGCCTTGAGCTAAGGGATGGGCCCCTTGGGGGTACCCATGTTTTGTAAGGAGGGAGGACCTAGGTTGACCCAAGGTCCACCACGCGCCGCCCCGTCCCGTCCCGTCCCGGTCCGTGGCTTGGGCTTGGGCCCATTAGGCTTTATTCTTTTTGGGACAAAAATATTTAAATAAATAAAGTTTATTTATTTATTTATTTTATTTTCCGGAAAGTTGTGACCTTTCCAGCTAAACAGTTTTTCCTGTGAAGAGTTGCACCCCCCAGTGGATAATGTGTATAAATACGAGTCAGTTTTACAAAAATGAACTAATCCCGAAATAGGAGTTCTGTGTCTTTGTTTTGGTTCGCCGGGTCTGCAATTTGGAGTGCTCCTATTTCAGACGTATTGTCGTTGTATCCTGGGAGACTGTCGTCAAGAACCGTCAGCACCATTGCGGGACGAATAAGTCTTAAGGACAGTGAATCAAATTTACGCCTCGACCTTTTTCCTTTGCTGTTCTGCAATCTTCTTGTGAGTTGTTAAATAAACTATTATTTCTTTCCTTACGTTACTGCTGTTTTTGGAACCTTAACATATGCATGTTATTATATTTTCGATATTGTTTTTCTGCACAAATATACACAAAGTATACGTAGAAACCAACATTCTTAAGACTTATTCTTGTTTTTTGCATACTTTGTGTTGCATGTGTAGAATCATTGCTTTCGAATTTCGTAATAGTGTTTTCAAAACAGTGTTCTCAAAACAGTGTTTTCAAATCAGCGTTTTCTAAATTTCGTTTTCTTATTTGATTCTGTCAATCTTCTTTGATACTTACTCTGATTTATACTATTGTGATAGACTGGACTGTTTATTAATTGTTGTTATATTCTGTTGATAGATTTATAACAATGGCTACTAGTGAAACCAATTCGGAAAGTGGACCGATTAATCCCAACGTGCAACACGGTGGTGGGACTGTGTATGCGACGCCTTATGTGGCACCAACTCATGGTTCTGTTGGACTTGGTGAAAGACCGGAAAAGTTCAATGGAAAAGATTTCAAGAGGTGGCAACAAAAGATGTTGTTTTACTTGACCACTCTTAACTTGGCAAGATTCTTGCAAGAGGATGCACCAGATCTTGGTGAAAATCCTGACCGGCAAACTGTGGCTGCCGTGGAGGCTTGGAAGCATTCGGATTTTTTGTGCAAGAACTACATCCTCAATGGATTGGACAATGCGTTGTATAACGTATACAGTCCAATGGTCAATGCGAAAGCATTGTGGGAATCCTTGGAAAGGAAATACAAGACGGAAGATGCCGGCTCAAAGAAATTTGTAGTCGGCAAATTCCTTGATTTCAAGATGGTGGATTCTAAGACAGTGATTAGTCAAGTCCAAGAGTTTCAGCTTATTCTACATGATATTCATGCGGAAGGGATGGTACTTGGAGAGTCTTTTCAAGTGGCTGCTTTGATAGAAAAATTGCCACCTACTTGGAAAGATTTCAAGAACTATTTGAAACATAAACGCAAGGAGATGAAGCTCGAGGATTTGATCGTCAGATTAAGGATTGAGGAGGATAATCGCCAGTCCGAGAAGAAGGCCGGTAATTATCATCAAGAGGCCAAGGCAAATGTGGTCGAGCAAGGTCCATCAAAGAGGAGGAAAATTTCCGATTCCGATGGTCCAAGCGGAGCAAGAGGCTCACATTTCAAAGACGGTGAGAAGAAGAAGTTCAAAGGGAACTGTTTTGTGTGCGGCAAAGCTGACCATCGTGCTAAGGATTGTCGCAAAAACAAAGGAAACTTTAAGAAAGGAAAGAATTCTCAAGCTAACGTGACCGAAGTTACCAAAATCACCGAAGACGTGACAGATTTGAATTTATCTGCGGTGGTATCCGAAGTCAACTTGGTTGGAAATCCCAAACAGTGGTGGGTAGACACGGGCGCTACTCGACATGTGTGCTCCGAGCGAAATATGTTCACTACATATGAGAGCGCCAACAACGAGAATCTGTTCATGGGAAACTCTTCTTCTTCAAAGGTGCTAGGAATGGGAAAGGTGGTCTTAAAGATGACATCCGGCAAGGAATTGAGTCTCAACAATGTGCTTCATGTGCCAGACATTCGGAAGAATCTAGTGTCAGGCTCATTGTTGAGTAAGAATGGCTTCAAGCTAGTGTTTGAGAGTGATAAATTTGTACTCACTAAAAGTGGGATGTTTGTAGGAAAAGGGTACTTATGTGATGGTCTGTTTAAGTTAAATGTAATGACCATCGTGCCTAAAGTTGTACCAAATTCCGATATTAATAAAACTATTTCTTCTGCTTACTTGTTGGAATCTCCTAATTTATGGCATTGTAGATTAGGTCATGTAAATTATGGTTCCATACAAAAGCTAGTGAAAAATGGATTTTTGCCTAAAATGAATTTTGACTCACATAAAGCATGTGAAATTTGTATTGAAGCTAAAATGGCAAAAACGTCTTTCAAGTCAATTGAAAGAAGTACGGAACCTTTAAGTCTAATTCATAGTGACATATGTGACTTAAAGGTAGTACAATCTAGAGGAGGAAAAAAGTATTTTATTACTTTTATTGATGATTGTACGAGATTTTGTTATGTATATTTGCTTAGAAGCAAGGATGAAGCCTTGTAAGCATTTATGCAATACAAAATTGAGGTTGAAAATCAACTTAGCAAGAAAGTCAAAGTACTAAGAAGTGATAGAGGTGGAGAATATGTTTTCCCTCTTGAAAAATTTTGTGCTGATCATGGAATCATTCATGAGACCACGGCACCATATGCGCCTCAGTCAAATGGAATTGCTGAGCGGAAAAATCGTACTTTAAAGGAAATGATGAATGCTTTGTTGATAAATTCTGGACTACCAGATAACTTGTGGGGGAAGCGGTCTTAACCGCAAATCATATACTTAATAAAGTACCTCACAAGAAGCTACAAAAGACACCTTATGAGCTATGGAAAGGTCGTCCTCCTTCCTTCAAATATCTTAAAGTGTGGGGGTGTCTAGCAAAAGTAGCTATCCCACCACCTAAAATGGTAAAAATAGGTCCTAAAACGGTTGATGGAATTTTCATTGGATATGCAAGCCATAGCTCGGCATATCGGTTCTTAGTGCATAAATCTGAAATTGACGATATACACGTCAACACCATTATGGAGACAAGGAATGCACATTTCTTCGAGGATGTATTTCCTTGTCGAGTGGCACAAGAACGGAGTTCTTTAAAAAGAACGAGTATGGACCAAGAACCCTCACAAGAGGAAGATGAGCCAAGACGTAGCAAGAGAGCTAGAACGTCTACATCTTTTGGTCCTGATTTTCTAACATATTTGTTAGAAAATGAGCCTCGTACTTACAGTGAAGCAATGTCGAGTCCCGAAACTCCTCATTGGAAAGAGGCTATTAACAGTGAAATAGAATCCATCATGCAAAATCATACGTGGGAACTGGTGGATCTTCCTCCTGGAAATAAACCATTAGGGTGTAAATGGATTTTTAAGAGAAAGATGAAAGCTGATGGAACGATCGAAAAATATAAGGCCAGATTGGTTGTCAAGGGATATAGACAAAAGGAAGGCCTTGATTATTTCGATACATATTCACCAGTAACGAGAATAACATCCATTCGAATATTGATAGCTATTGCAGCTATCAATAATTTTGAGATACACCAAATGGATGTGAAAACAGCCTTCCTAAATGGAGATCTAAATGAAGAGATCTATATAGAGCAACCCGAGGGGTTTGTAGCTCCGGATCATAAGAGGAAGGTGTGCAAGCTTGTTAAGTCACTTTATGGACTAAAACAGGCTCCGAAACAATGGCATGAAAAGTTTGATAAAGTCATGATCGAAAATGGCTTTAGAATCAACGAATGTGATAAATGTGTCTATGTTAAAGGGACGGAAAAAGGATATGTCATTGTTTGCCTTTATGTGGATGATATGCTCATTATCGGGAGCAATAATGAATTCATTAAGGCTACAAAGAAAATGTTGGCCAGTAAATTTGATATGAAAGATATGGGTGTGGCTGATGTTATACTTGGTATGAAAATTACCAAAACATCAAATGGACTAGTCTTGTCACAATCTCATTATATTGAGAAAGTGCTAGACAAATTTAAAAGTTATGATGATAGTCCTGTTAAGACACCGCTAGATGTAAATTTACATCTAACAAAGAATACTGGGGAAGGAATATCTCAATTAGAGTATTCGCGCATAATTGGTAGCCTAATGTATATCATGAATTGCACGAGACCCGATATAGCATATGCTGTCAGTAAACTGAGCAGATATACTAGTAATCCGGGAAAGAATCACTGGTTAGCTATTGTAAGAGTTTTAAGGTATTTAAAATATACCTTAAACTTTGGTCTGCATTATACAAGATATCCAGCTGTATTAGAAGGATACAGTGATGCCAACTGGATATCAGATTCTAATGAAACAAAATCTACAAGTGGATATGTGTTTACATTTGGAGGAGCAGCTATTTCTTGGAAATCCTCTAAACAGACATGTATTGCCAGATCCACTATGGAATCTGAATTCATTGCTTTAGATAAAGCAGGAGAAGAAGCGGAGTGGCTTCGTAATTTCTTGGAGGATATTCCAAATTGGTCTAAACCTGTGCCACCAATTTGCATACATTGTGATAGTCAATCTGCAATTGGAAGAGCACAAAGCAGTATGTATAACGGCAAGTCTAGACACATACGTCGCAGACACAATACCGTTAAAGAATTACCTTATAGTGGAATTATCTCTATTGACTACGTGAAGTCAAAGGATAATATTGCGGATCCGTTAACGAAAGCTTTGACTAGAGAGAAAGTAAATACGTTATCGAGGGGAATGGGTCTTAAGCCTATGAACTAAAGAGTTGCCATAATGGAAACCCTACCTAGCTGACTGGAGATCCCAAGATCTAGGTTCAAAGGGAAAACCGAATTATGTAAATGCGACTCAGACAGAGCACTGTGGGGGTTAAAACCCTAATATCCATTCCTATGATGAGAAGACAGTGGCACCTTCAAAAGGTTAGGTTAAGCTATGCTTTTAATGACTCTTATATCTTGGAAATCCAAGTGGGGGGTGCAGTAGGAACCTCTAATAAGAAGTCACCTATGTGAGTAAGAAGTGGGCCGCTTCTATGAGAATTGTAAGGCTGAATTCTCAGAGAGTACTCATGAAAACCAGGAGTGTTCAGGGCCAAAATGAACACAACAATGAGAACCTCAAAACAATGTTTGAACGATACTGTGTGAAATTCTATTGTCTTGGTTTACACTAAAGGTTGAACAGTTCAAGACATCATGTTCACTGGTTAACCAGTAAATCCGATAGTTCTCACTAGGGAAGGTTCAAGGCCATCGGCTACCTATCCCGATGCAGTGTCGTTCTAAAGAACTCTTTCTTGTGTCAGTGTTTCTTTGTATTAGTGTCCAGTCAATTTTCTATTCATGTGGGGGATTGTTGGAATTGGGTTTTAAACCCATTGTGAGAAGCAATTTTGAATCAATTTTCAAATGGGTTCTAAACCATATTTTGGTTAGGGCCAAATTGATTCATGTTCATCTATTGGAATAGATGATCATGGTATATTCACATGTCTAAAACAAATGGAAGGTGAATGAGAAAATTGAAGTTAAAGTTGGTGAATCAACTTGAAGGGAAGAGAGAATCCCACATAGAAGAATTAAAGCAAATATTGTCTCCTTATAAGGCTTAGCCTTGAGCTAAGGGATGGGCCCCTTGGGGGTACCCATGTTTTGTAAGGAGGGAGGACCTAGGTTGACCCAAGGTCCACCACGCGCGCGCCGCCCCGCCCCGTCCCGTCCCGGTCCGGTGGCTTGGGCTTGGGCCCATTAGGCTTTATTCTTTTTGGGACAAAAATATTTAAATAAATATAGTTTATTTATTTATTTATTTTATTTTCCGGAAAGTTGTGACCTTTCCAGCTAAACAGTTTTTCCTGTGAAGAGTTGCTGAAGAGTTGCACCCCCCAGTGGATAATGTGTATAAATACGAGTCAGTTTTACAAAAATGAACTAATCCCGAAATAGGAGTTCTGTGTCTTTGTTTTGGTTCGCCGGGTCTGCAATTTGGAGTGCTCCTATTTCAGACGTATTGTCGTTGTATCCTGGGAGACTGTCGTCAAGAACCGTCAGCACCATTGCGGGACGAATAAGTCTTAAGGACAGTGAATCAAATTCACGCCTCGACCTTTTTCCTTTGCTGTTCTGCAATCTTCTTGTGAGTTGTTAAATAAACTATTATTTCTTTCCTTACGTTACTGCTGTTTTTGGAACCTTAACATATGCATGTTATTATATTTTCGATATTGTTTTTCTGCACAAATATACACAAAGTATACGTAGAAACCAACACCTATAACACTCTGGAAAGAAGGAGAGGTCTTACTCCTATGCGGATCAAAGTATCACTCCTCTCCTTATCTACCTGGAACCGCTCTGGTATCTTATAATCCAAAGGAGGAGAGAGTTTTTCCAGACTTCATCTAATTGATACCAAACCGTGGTTTAAAGCCTATGCATATACTGGAAGATTTCTTGCCCTAGACTCTGCTGGGATTGGAGAATTGAGAATCTGAACTATCTAGTCATGGTGGCGCCGCCTACTATAAGTTGTCATGCCTTTGTATGCTGCATTGGCACCTTGCACCTGTACGGTAGTCAATTTACATGTTTTAACCTCTGCTTGCCAAGTCGTAAGAACCAAAGTTTATTTAACTTGCAAGTATATCTCACATTGCATGGTTGTGGGGAATGATCTTAATTGAAGAAATTTAATCAAACGAGGAACTCATGATGGGCCAGATAGACCCTTTCATGGGAGCTTGATGATCTAATGGGCTAAGAGGACTTCCTTGTTACTTTGATAGTTAACTTCCTTGTGCTGATATTTTAGGATGTGAGAACTTTATGACTCTAGTACAGGACCTCCTATTGTCCCCAAAGTTTTAAGTTTACGTTGGAGAGACTATAAGCATTACTTTACTGTTCCAAATGCAGTTTCTGTTCTGGTGAATCACTGATTGCTATACTTTATTTGCCCAGTAGCCGTTCTTTGATATCTTATTAACTTGTTCGTTTATTGAAAGGCTTGAATGTGTTCTTAACCTAAGAAAAGGCACAATGACTTGCATGATGGCTGATTCTTGTGATACCAAACATGGGTTTCTTCCAGCGTTTTGTTTTACTGTGTTATTCTCCTAAACTTGGAGGCTGTAAGTGGGAAAAGGTTGGTGGAAATTGTGGAGAAAGTTGGAAAATTTTGAGGAGAAACATGCCAAGAACCCAATAGAACTGAGAATCCATGGCAGGAATGCCACACGAAATTAAAGATTCAATTCAATACTCCTGTAGTCGATTCACAAGTCGGTTCATGTATAACTCACACCAAACATGGCTCAGAACTCCTCTTTCACATGAAAGTTAGTGTTCAAAGTGCAAACGGATCAATATCTTCATGCTAGCAACTCGCATAACTTTGACGGTTCAATGTGTTAAGAGGAGTCCGATACATATGGTTGATGCCCTAAGCCCAGTTATCAATCTTTGGCTTCATATTTATGGCAATCGGTTTGAGTAGTGTTTTAACACAAGCAAGATGATTTCTTGTATTGATATGAAGCTGATATTTCTGGTTGGCAGTAAATTAATGAACGTTGATGGATCTTTCTCCAAATTGAAGCGAAAAATTGATTACATTGCAATACTGGCTTTCTATGATGGTTAACACCTCCACACATGACAATGAACTTTTACCTTCGCATGCCATTAAGAATATCTCGTCAAGCATTAATAAGGAATTTAGAACCAAGATTCAGATTAATATAAAATTTTTAATTTAATCTGCAAACTATATTATTTGCTACCATCGAGGCCGTACAATTTGATTAAAATTGTACTGCTCCAAATGATGACAAAACATTGTTAATAACTTCATTATATAAGAAAATCGCTGGTAGAACAATTTTAGTCATTTTAGAGGCATGCAATGTAAAAATTTTGCAAGACATACGTTGTTCCACGTGTTTGACTTCACAGAAATTTTGGCTGTAACAAAGGTTATAAGAATCTAGCTACAATCTCATATAACGACCTTTAATGGTAGTTAAATACGGTACTAAACTCTTTGCAAGCAAAAAAAAAACTTCAGTGACAAATCTTAACATCACATATTTTATGTGTCACTAATGAAATGTTACCAATCACATATCGTGGCCATGAATCATCACTATATGGGAGAATTGTGACTTTTTTTTATATTCGAGTTGCAGTTAAATTTTTTTTTCCCAATATAGATTCACAATCTAAACAGCAGAAATTGGTTAAGGAAAACGGTAGAGTATGGCCCTATAAGGCCACTACAAATAAATGGCTATTTAGCAATGAATGCAGTTAACTTTTGTTGCCTAATACTGTAATGTCTTCGTATTTTTCCACAGGCGTGCTATCATGCCTAATTGAACATAAAATCCCATAATTTGAGGTTGCCTGTGCGAAACACCTCAGACTTACTTCTTTTTATTCCCACCATCCTTTACTTCTAAATTGGTGCTCGAGTCACTAAGTGATAGTGAAATTTTAATATTTTTTAGATGTCGGTTTGATTTTAAATGGCAAACTCGATAATTTGTAGGAAGAACCGGTAGCCATACCATCACAGTCTAAGCATCATCATAGTCAAAGCCCATGCACCCAACAGCCCTCAGATCACAAGTATGGACTTGCCACCTTGAAATGTTCACTAATTACATTTTGGGTGCCGATTAGAGAAACCCCAATTGAATTAATTAGCTTAATTGAGGTGATATTTCCCTTTTTTTTTTTTTAGTAAACACACACGAAATGCTTGGCGATCAAAACCGGTCAGATGGAAGTGGAGTGGAACTGGTGACGTGACAATGGCGAGGCATAAGGGAAAAGGGGATTTGGTGACGATGGTGGTGTTGTTGGCGTGATGGTGCTGGCATTTGTGGTGAAGATGGTGGTGGTGGCTGTAAATTGCACAACTTGTCCCTCAAAA
Organism: Escallonia herrerae; assembly: GCA_033070095.1. Classification (NCBI taxonomy): domain Eukaryota; kingdom Viridiplantae; phylum Streptophyta; class Magnoliopsida; order Escalloniales; family Escalloniaceae; genus Escallonia; species Escallonia herrerae. Next base: position 174,230 of record JAVXUP010000394.1, on the reverse strand, counting down.
TATGACAAAAGTCCACAAAATTGAAATATTGACCGTCAAATAGTGACTATAGCTCTAAATAAACGGTGGGAACCAAGAAAAGGTTTTGGAGTGGTTCACCCGTAATAGCCAAAACTTTGAGGTTTTATACGTAATTGATCAAGTAGCCAATCCAAAAGGACTCCAATCGTGTACTATAAATTTACCAGGAGGGCTATCCTTCTCTCTCACTAGGGTTCCGTTAGCTGTTACCGGTCCACGCACCATGCTACAGTATGAGCGACGACGAAATCTCAGGTTGCTGAATCTCCCGTCGTGCATCTTGCTTGAGATCCTGACCAGACTCCCAATTGAGACTATATCTCAATGTCGGTACGTTTGCAAAACCTTGCGTGCCGTAATTTCAGACCCTCATTTCTGCGAGATTGTCTTTTCGAGACCCAATATTCTGATTATGGACGATATCTTCCATTTCGATAGACCTGATAGCTTTTACTTCGTTGAGCTTGGTGACAACGGCGTAGTTTTAACGGAGCCGAAAGCGATCAACACCAACTTTGATCCCAAAATCCGCCGACTGGACTTAGTGGGCTCTTGTAATGGCTTGGTCTGCTTCTCGTCTCCCAATTCTCCCGGCTTTCTTTACCTCACCGATCCAGTTTTGGGGCGTGAGTGCGCTGCAGTAAAAGTGCCCAACTTTGATGGTGATGTATACTTAAGGTCTTATGGATTTGGGTTTAGTCCCGCCACCTGGCAGTACAAGGTCATACTAACTAGACCCGGGAAGATTATGGGGATGTCGGAGCTTCATGTTTGTACACTTGGAACTAACGAATAAGCGAAATCTGGGAGAAGTCCCACTGCCCAAATCATGGGTAAAGTTTTGTTAGAATTGGCTTTTAAACTCATTGTGGAGAAGGAACTTTGACTCAATTTTTTAATTGATTCTAAATCATATTTTGATTAGGAACAAATTAATTCATGATCCTCTATTGGAATAGATGATCATGGTATATTCACATATTTAAAACAAATGGAAGGTGAATGAGAAAATTGACGTTGAAGTTGGTGGTTCAACTTGAAGGGAAGAGAGAATCTCACATAGAAGAATAAAGTCAATGTTGTCTCCTTATAAGGCTTAGCCTTGAGCTAACGGTTGGGCCCCTTGGGGGTACCCATGTTTTGTAAGGAGGGAAGACCTAGGTTAGGTCCACCACACGCGCGCCGCCAGCCCCGTCCCGGTCCGTGGCTTGGGCTTGCGTCCATCAGACTTTATTCTTTTTGGGACAAAAACATTTTAAATAAATAAATTTTATTTATTTATTTTCTTTTCCGAAAGTTGTGACATTTCTAGTTAAAACGAGTCAGTTTTCAGAAAGAATTAATTTTTTCCCAAATTATTTTTTGTATTATTCTGTCTCCGAGTTTCCTTTGTCCGGAAAGAGTTATGTGTCATTGTTTTGGTTCACCAGGTCTGAAGATTTGGAGTGCTCCTATTTTCAGAAGTGCTACCGTTGTATTCTGGGAGGCTTTTCGTCAAGAGACCGTCAGCACCGTTACGGGACGAATAAAGTCTTAAGGACAGTGAATCAAATTCACGCCTCGGTTCTCCATTGCTGTTTGTCTGATTTTGCTGTGAGTTAATTTTAATTGTTCTTGCTAATACTGTTTGTTCTGTGCAGTAAACTACATTTCAGTATTTTCGTACTTAGTTAATTTCTGCACAAGTATACACAAAGCCATCTTATTTCCAACAATCTTAAAACTTTATTCCGCACTTTGTGTTGCATGTGTAGAAACAATATTTCCAAATAGTGTTTTCAATTTCGTTTTCAAGCATATACTAAAATTATTTTCAGTTTCTGAATTTAATTTTAGTAATTACTATACTCTATTTTCGTTATTGGTTTGTGTTAGACTGGACTGTTTATTAATTGTTGTTATATTCTGTTCATAGATATAACAATGGCTACTAGTGAAACCAATCCGAAAAGTGAACCGGTTAATCCCAACGTGCAGCACAGTGGTGGGACTGTGTATGCAACGCCTTATGTGGCACCTGCTCATGGTTCCGTTGGACTTGGTGAAAGACCGGAAAAGTTCAACGGAAAAGATTTTAAGAGATGGCAACAAAAAATGTTGTTCTATGTTACCACCTTGAATTTGGCAAGGTTCTTGCAAGAGGATGCACCAGATATTGGTGAAAATCCTGACCGGCAAACAGTGGCTGCCGTGGATGCTTGGAAGCATTCAGATTTCTTGTGCAAGAACTACATCCTCAATGGATTGGACAATGCGTTGTATAACGTATATAGTCCAATGGTCAATGTGAAAGCATTGTGGGAATCCTTGGAAAGGAAATACAAAACGGAAGATGCCGGCTCAAAGAAATTTGTAGTCGGCAAATTCCTTGATTTCAAGATGGTGGATTCCAAGACTGTGATCAGTCAAGTCCAAGAGTTTAAGCTAATTCTGCATAATATTCATGCGGAAGGGATGGTACTTGGAGAGTCTTTTCAAGTGGCTGCTTTGATTGAAAAATTGCCACCCACTTGGAAAGATTTCAAGAACTATTTGAAACATAAACGCAAGGAGATAAAACTCGAGGATTTGATTGTGAGATTGAGGATTGAGGAAGATAATCGCCAGTCCGAGAAGAAGGCCGGTAAGAAGCCAAGGCAAATGTGGTCGAGCAAGGTCCGTCAAAGAGGAAGAAAATTTCCGAATCGGATGGTCCAAGTGGAGCAAGTGACTCAAATTCCAAGGGCGGTGATAAGAAGAAGAAGTTCAACGGGAATTGCTATGTGTGCGACAAGCCAGGCCATCGAGCTAAGGATTGCTACAGTCGCAAGAACAAAGGGAAGAAAGTAAAGCATTCTCAAGCCAATGTGACGAAAGTTACCAATATAACTGAGGACGTGACAGATTTGAATCTATCGGCGGTGGTATCCGAAGTCAACTTGGTTGGAAATCCCAAACAGTGGTGGGTAGACACGGGTGCTACTCGACATGCGTGCTCCGAACAAAGTATGTTTACTACATATGAGAGCGCCAACAATGAAAATCTGTTCATGGGAAACTCTTCCTCTTCAAAGGTGCTAGGAATGGGCAAGGTGGTCTTAAAGATGACATCCAGCAAGGAATTGAGTCTCAACAATGTACTTCATGTGCCAGAAATTCGGAAGAATCTAGTGTCAGGCTCATTGTTGAGTAAGAATGGTTTCAAGCTAGTGTTTGAGAGTGATAAATTTGTACTCACTAAAAGTGGAATGTTTGTAGGAAAAGGGTACTTATGTGATGGTCTGTTTAAGTTAAATGTAATGACCATCGTGCCTAAAGCTGTACCGAATTCCGATATGAATAAAAATATTTCTTCTGCTTACTTGTTGGAATCTCCTAATTTATGACATCGTAGATTAGGTCATGTAAATTATGGTTCCATACAAAAGCCAGTGAAAAATGGATTTTTGCCTAAAATGAATTTTGACTCACATAATGCATGTGAAATTTGTGTTGAAGCTAAAATGGCAAGAACGTCTTTCAAGTCAACTAAAAGAAGTACGGAACCTTTAAGTCTAATTCATAGTGACATATGTGACTTAAAGGTGGTACAATCTAGAGGAGGAAAAAAATATTTTATTACTTTTATTGATGATTGTACTAGACTTTGTTATGTATATTTGCTTAGAAGTAAGGATGAAGCCTTGGAAGCATTTATGCAATATAAAATTGAGGTTGAAAATCAACTTAGAAAGAATGTCAAAGTACTAAGAAGTGATAGAGGTGGAGAATATGTTTTCCCTCTTGCAAAATTTTGTGCCGATCACGGTATCATTCATGAGACCACAGCACCATATGCGCCTCAGTCAAATGGAATTGCTGAGCAAAAAAATCGTACTTTAAAGGAAATGATGAATGCTTTGTTGATAAATTATGGACTACCGGATAACTTGTGGGGGGAAGCGGTCTTAACCGCAAATCATATACTTAATAAAGTACCTCACAAGAAGCTGCAAAAGATACCTTATGAGCTATGGAAAGGTCATCCTCCTTCCTTTAAATATCTTAAAGTGTGGGTGTGTCTAGTAAAGGTAGCAATCCCACCACCTAAAATGGTCAAAATAGGGCCTAAACGATTTGTTAGCCCTATGGTTGGATAACCTAGGCTTACATCTTGTTTTGATGATAACTACACATTGATTATGTTCTAATGTGTGCTTTGAGTGGATTCTTAGTAGATATATACATGACACTCATGAAGACACATTTGAGAAGTTGGATAGATGGATTGAAGCCAAAGAAGCTTAAAGTTATAGTGGACATACTATGGAAGCTTCATCAAGTCCTATGTCAAAGAGCAAGAAAGAATGCAAAGGCTAAGTTACTACGATTATGATTGATCTTTACTATTATGTAACTAGTCTTGGTTTGATGGTTGGATTGATGACTATGACCTAAAAAGACCTTAGGACACCTTGTGCATTGCATGTGAGTTCATAACCTTTCACACAAGTGTGGTTCTTGAAAATGAGTGAACTTTGGAGCTCACTCAGATTTTCTCAAAAACTATTTTGGTGCCAATCTTTTCATATCTTGATAAAACTTTTCATTAGCTTTCCAACGCAAAAAACGGCACCTCAATCCGATTTTTCTAGAGAAAGTTATGCCCAAAATAGGAAAGGGGGTTCCGTGAGGCAGCTGATAGGCAGTAGGGTAATACAGTCGACTGTATTTGAATCCAGTCGACTGCATTGGTCAAAATTCAGCTCCAACGGCTATTTTCGAGGACAAAACTCCAACGGCTATTTTAGAGGGATTACAGTCGACTGCATTGGTAATACAGTCGACTGCAATGGCAGTTTTGCTCACTTTAAGCCTCTAACGGCTATATTTCATTTGCTCTCTATATAAATGCTTTGGGGCTTCATCATACACAATGGAAACCACATTCTAAGCCTCCATTCATTAGAGAAACATCAAGGCTCATAGATTAAACTTTTCTCTCTTCATCTTCATGATTTTACATCATTAAAGAGAGCATCTTTGTGAGCAATTCTTTGATTGAGAGTGAGCATACTTCAAGTCATCAATTCTCTCATCTCTCTATTATACTAGAGCTTCATTTGTACTCATTTCCTTTCAAGAAGGTTTCTTTGTACACAATTGATCTTTGTAAAAGGATTGTGATCAAGGCTTGGGTTTGTCAAGTCTTGGGTGAGCTTTGTGGATTCAAGGCTTGTGCTTGGTGTGGGGATATCACCAAGTGTTGTAAGGGTTTTGATCTTGACCCGGAAGAAGATTGTTGCTAGTGGATTCTAGTGCTCTTGCAAGGGACTTCCTTGAAGAGGTGGATGTAGGCTTGAGGGTAGTTCAAGCCGAACCATTTAAATCTCCTTGTCAAGTATCTCTAACTCAATCTCTTTACTTATTGCTCTTTAATTGTTTGAGATTGTTTAGTTAGCATCTTCATTGAATTATTACTTGGTTTGATTGAGATTTATGATTGTGCTTAGTTTAAATTCCCCATTAATTTTCAAAAATCCTATTCACCCCCCTCTAAGGTTGTTTTATTGGTTTCACGGTTGATGGGACTTTCATTGGATATGCAAGTCATAGCTCGGCATATCGGTTCTTAGTGCATAAATCTGAAATTGACGACATACACGTCAACACCATAATGGAGACAAGGAATGCACATTTCTTCGAAGATGTGTTTCCGTATAAAGTTGCACAAGAACAGAATTTTTTAGAAAGAACTAGTATGGACCAAGATCCCTCACAAGAGGAAGATGAGCCAAGACGTAGCAAGAGAGCTAGAATGTCTACATCGTTTGGTCCTGATTTTCTAACATATTTATTAGAAAATGAGCCTAGTACTTACAGTGAAGCAATGTCGAGTCCCGAAGCTCCTCATTGGAAAGAGGCTGTTAACAGTGAAATTGAATCCATCATGCAAAATCATACGTGAGAACTAGTGGATCTTCCTCCTGGAAATAAACCATTAGGGTGTAAATGGATTTTCAAGAGAAAGATGAAAGCTGATGGAACGATCGAAAAATACAATGCTCGATTGGTTGTCAAGGGATATAGACAAAAGGAAGGGCTTGATTATTTCGATACATATTCACCAGTTACAAGAATAACATCCATTCGAATATTGATAGCTATTGCAGCTATTAATAATCTTGAGATTCACCAAATGGATGTGAAAACAGCCTTCCTAAATGGAGATCTAAATGAAGAGATCTATATAGAACAACCCGAGGGGTTTGTAGCTCCTAATCATAAGAGGAAGGTGTGCAAGCTTGTCAAGTCACTTTATGGACTAAAACAGGCTCCGAAACAATGGCATAAAAATTTTGATAAAGTCATGATTGAAAATGACTTTAGAATCAACGAATGTGATAAATGTGTCTATGTTAAAGGCATGAAAAAAGGATATGTCATTCTTTGCCTTTATGTGGATGACATGCTCATTATCGGGAGCAATAATGAATTCATTAAGGCTACAAAGAAAATGTTGACCAGTAAGTTTGAGATGAAAGATATGGGTGTGGCTGATGTTATACTTGGTATGAAAATTACCAAAACATCAAATGGACTAGTCTTGTCATAATCTCACTATATTGAGAAAGTGCTAGACAAATTTAAAAGTTATGATGATAGTCCAGTAAAGACACCACTAGATGTAAATTTACATTTAACAAAGAATACTGGTGAAGGAATATCTCAATTAGAGTATTCGCGTATAATTGGTAGCTTAATTTATATCATGAATTGCACGAGACCCGATATAGCATATGCTGTCAGTAAGTTGAGCAAATATACTAGCAATCCGGGGAAGAATCACTGGATGGCTATTGTAAGAGTTTTAAGGTACTTAAAATATACCTTAAACTTTGGTCTGCATTATTCAAGATATCCAGCTGTATTAGAAGGATACAGTGATGCCAACTGGATACCAGATTCTAATGAAACAAAATCCACAAGTGGATGTGTTTACATTAAGAGGAGCATCTATATCTTGAAAATCCTCTAAACAGACATGTATTGCCAGATCCACTATGGAATCTGAATTCATTGCTTTAGATAAAGCAGGAGAAGAAGCGGAGTGGCTTCGTAATTTTTTTGAGGATATTCCAAATTGGCCTAAACCTGTGCCACCAATTTGCATACACTGTGATAGTCAATCTGCAATTGGAAGAGCACAAAGTAGTATGTATAACGGCAAGTCTAGACACATACGTCGCAGACACAATACCGTTAAATAATTACTTTCTAGTAGAATTATCTCTATTGACTATGTGAAGTCAAAGGATAATATTGCAGATCCGTTAACGAAAGCTTTGACTATAGAGAAAGTAAATATGTCATCGATGGGAATGGGTCTTAAGCCTATGAACTAAAGAGTGGCCATAATGGAAACCCTACCTAGCTGACTGGAGATCCCAAAATCTAGGTTCAAAGGGAAAACCGAATTATGTAAATGCGACTCAGACAGAGCATTGTGGGAGGTTTAAACCCTCATATCCATTCCTATGATGAGAAGACAATGGCACCTACAAAAATGTTAGGTTAAGCTATGCTTTTAATGACTCTTATATCTTGGAAATCCAAGTGGGGGATGCAGTAGGAACCTCTTAATAAGAAGTCACCTATGTGAGTAAGAAGTGGGCCGCTTCTATGAGAATTGTAAGGCTGAATTCTCTAAGAGTACTCATGAAAACCAGGAGTTGTTCAGGGCCAAAAATGAACACAACAATGAGAACCTCAAAACAATGTTTGAGCGATACTGTGTGAAGTTCTATTGTCTTGGTTTACACTAAAGGTTGAACAGTTCAAGACATCACGTTCACTGGTTAATTAGTAAATCTGATAGTTCTCACTAGGGAAAGTTCAAGGCCATCGGCTACCTATCTCGATGTAGTGTCGTTCTAAAGAACTCTTTCTTGTGTCAGTGTTTCTTTGCGTATAGAGTCCAGTCAATTTTCTATTCATGTGGGGGATTGTTGGAATTGGGTTTTAAACCCATTGTGGAGAAGCAACTTTGACTCAATTTTCTAATTGGTTTTAAACCATATTTTGGTTAGGAACAAATTGATTCATGATCCTCTATTAGAATAGATGATCATGGTATATTCACATGTTTAAAACAAATGGAAAGTGAATGAGAAAATTGACGTTGAAGTTGGTGGTTCAAATTGAAGGGAAGAGAGAATCCCACATAGAAGAATAAAGTCAATGTTATCTCCTTATAAGGCTTAGCCTTGAGCTAAGGGTTGGGCCCCTTGGGGGTACCCATGTTTTGTAAGGAGGGAGGACCTAGGTTGGTCCACCACACGCGCCCGCCGCCCGCCCCAGTCCGTGGCCATGGTCGTGGCCCATCAGGCTTTATTCTTTTTGGGACAAAAATATTTTAAATAAATAAATTTTATTTATTTATTTTCTTTTCTGAAAGTTGTGACCTTTCCGGCTAGCAGTTTTTTTTGTTAAGAGTTGCACCCCTCAGTGAAAACTCTGTGTATAAAAACGAGTCAGTTTTTAAAAAGAATTAATTTTTTCCCGAATTATTTTCTGTATTATTCTGTCTCCGAGTTTCCTGTGTCCGGCAAGAGTTCTGTGCCATTGTTTTGGTTCGCCGGGTCTGAAGATTTGGAGTGCTCCTATTTTCAGAAGTGCTACCGTTATATCCTGGAAGACTTTTCGTCAAGAGACCGTCAGCACTGTTGCGGGACGAATAAAGTCTTAAGAACAGTGAATCAAATTCACGCCTCAGTTCTCCATTGTTGTTTGTCTGATTTTGCTGTGAGTTAATTTTAATTGTTCTTACTAATACTGTTTGTTCTGTGTAGTAAATTATATTTCAGTATTTTCGTACTTAGTTAATTTCTGCACAAGTATACACAAAGCCATCTTATTTCCAACAAGTTTCACATTGATATCAATTCAAACACTGGAGCTCTTCATTGGATCTACCGAAACGGGAATTCTTATGCTTTGAATGCGTTCGAATTGGGGGAAGAACGTAACCGGCAAATCCCATTTCCCCCTTGTTTGGCAAGGTCTACCCCTCACATGGACTTGGTTGTCTTGGGTAATTGTCTATGCATATATGGCAACAATTACGTTTACTACGTTGATATATGGTCAATGAAAGATTATGGAGTTGCAGAATCTTGGACTAAAGATCACATTTTGTCAGGAAACCTTCAAGCTGGGCTGATTAATGCGGTTCCTGTTCCTGTAACACTTAAGGGAGACGGGGGGATCTTATTCTCATATGTAAAACGGATGTACAGTCTTGTTTACCTACGGAAGGCATTCTGGTATTCTATGATCCGGAGCGAAGGAATTTTTCCAGAGTTGGTCTTCCAAATATTATAACGTTTTCCAAAGCATATGCATTTACCGGAAGCTTTCTTCCCATGGGTTCTGCTGTGACCGGAGAACATTGGAAGATCAAGAATCTCTAGCACAGACTAGCCATCACTGGTACTAGCTGCCACTGCATTGGTACTTTTCATTGATAGCAAACCTTCTTATTTTGCGTTTTCTTTTTCAATATGTTATCAGTAGCAGCATGAGCATGCTGCAATGTTGCCATGTTTCTAAACCTTTATCTTTTTAACTTGCAAGAAGATCCCATAGTGCATCACATTCATTTCATGTTTCTTAATGAGCATTTGAACTTTTTATATTCTGGGAAGCATCACACGAGGAAGCGCAAAAAGATTTATCCAAAACTGTACTTGTTTCCAAATAAATGTTCCTGTTCTGGTGAATCACTGTTTACTACACTTGATGCTTATGTGCCCAGTAGTCGTTCTTCGGTATCTTATTAACTTGTTTGTTTTAATCCGCTTGAATGTGTTTTTAACCTAAGAAAAAACACAAATCACTTGCATGATGGCTGCTTCTTGTGATATCAACCCTATGGTTTCTGCTAGCGTCTTGTTTTTAACTGGTTTATTCTCCTAAACTTGGACGCTGTAAGTTGGAAAAGGTTGGTGGAAATTTTGGAGAAAGCTGGTAAAATTTGAGGAGAAACATGCCAAGCACCAAATAGAACTGAGAATCCATGGCAGCAATGCCACACGAGATTAAAGATTCAATTCGATACTCCTGTAATCGATTCACAAGCTCGGTTCACGTTTAACTCACACCAAACATGGCTAAGAACTACCTCTCTCACATGAAAGAAAGTGTTCAAAGTGCAAAGGGATCAATATCTTCATGCTAGCAACTCGCGTAACTTTGACGGTTCAATATGTTAAGAGGAGTCTGATATATATGGCTGATGCCCTAAGCCCAGTTATCAATCTTCGGCTTCATATTTATGGTAATCGGTTTGAGTAGTGTTTTAGCACCAGCAAGATGACTTCTTGTATTGATATGAGGCTGATATTTATGGTTGGCAGTAAATTAATTAAACTTGATGGATCTTTCTCCAATTTGAAGCAAAAAATTGGGAATTTCTATGATGGTTAAAGCCTCACACATGATAATGAGCTTTCACCTTCAACTGCTATTCAGGATAGCAATATAGATGTTTTAATCTAATTTCAAACTACGTCATATACTACCATCGAGTCCCTACAATTAGATTAAAGTTGTATTTACAAAATATTGTTAATAACTTTGTAAAATGATAAAATCGCCGTTAGAATGCAGCTCAAGTCATTTTAGAGGCACGCCATATAAAACTTTTACAAGACATGCGTAACGTAGTCCACTTTATTGAAAAATTTTGGCTTACAACAAAGGTTTAATTGTTTTAAGAATCTAGCTACAACCCAATACAGCGGCAACAAATCGTACCATCCTTTTCTCAAAAAACTTTAGAGACAAATCTTAACATCATGTTTGCTTTGCAATCACTAATAATCATATTTGCTGGCCATTAGTCGTTGCTTTATGGGGGGGTTAGGGCTTCTTTCGACAACTTGGGTTGCGGCTAAATTTTCTCCGATATATAGAATTCACGATGTAAAATGCAAAAATTTGTCAAGTATGCAAGGAAAACGGCTAAGATGCTCAAGAGTACGACCCTTTAAGGCTCCTACAAATAAGTGATTTACTTTTGTACCATAATTAAAGCAATAAACTTTGATAGCCTGATATGCTATAATGTTTTTATATTTTTTCAGGGATTAATTGTGCATAGAATTTCATAGTTTGAGGTTGTGAGTGCAAAACACCCCACACTTCGTCTTTTGGTTCCTCAACTTCTAAAGAACCAATTCAACAAGTTGCAGTAAACCCAGTAGTCGAACCATCATAACTCTAAGCCTATGTCGCAGCCCACCAACGACCTAATCGACCGGTACGGATCAGACATCTTGAATCGCTCACTAATTACATTTCAGATCCCAATTACATAAGGCCCAAGTGAATCAATTGGTTTAATTGAGGTAATATTTGTCTTGTGGTTAGGAAACACGAAAAAAAAAGAAAGGGCAGAAAACAAAACATTGTCTCGAAGGGCTTGGCTGACGAGCTGGTCAGAAATGGAATGGAGCTGGGTAAGGACAATGGTGCGGCATGACGGAAAAGGGGATTTGGTGGTGATTGTGGTCTTGTTGGTGATGGTGGTGGCGGTTGTCTTGAAGAATGATGGTGGTGGATGTAAAATTGAATAATTTGCCCCTCAAAACGTGACGGACGTCTAGAACATTAAAAAATTGATCATGTAGCACTAAAATAGAACTCTAGGTCGTGGGAACCAAAAAAAAAAAAGTCTTAGAGCGGTTCGTGCAAGAGCCCAAACTATAAGGTTTTATACGCAATTAATACCCAACCAATCCAAACAAGACTCCTTATCGAATACTATAACTTTAGCAGTAGGACTACGTTCTGTCTCATTAGGGTTGCATTAGCTATTTGCCCCGTTCATGCACCATGCTGCACTATCAGCGACGACGAAATCTCAGGTTGCAGAATCTGCCGTCGTGCATCCTGCTTGATATTCTCATCAGACTTCCCATCAAGACTATATCTCAATGTCGGTACGTTTGCAAGACCTTGCATGCCATCGTTTCAGACCCTTATTTCTCCAAGATTTTCTTTTCAAGACCAACTATTCTGATTAAGGTCAACAGTTATAATCTCGATAGACCTGATAGCCTTTACTTCCTTGAGCTTGGTGACAACGGCATAGTTTTAACGGAGCCAAAAACGATCAACACCAACTTTGATCCCAAAATCCGCCAACTGATCTTAGTGGGCTCTTGTAATGGCTTGGTCTGCTTCTGCTCTACCAATTCTCCTGAGATTCTTTACATTACCAATCCACTTTTGGGGCGTGAGTACGCTGCAGTTGAAGTGCCCAACTTTGATGATTGTTTAAACTTCTTTAGGCCTTATGGATTTGGGTTTAGTCCCGCCACCGGGCATTACAAGGTCATAAAAATAACTAGACCTGGGCATATTATGACGAAAACGGAGCTTCATGTTTGTACCCTTGGAACTAATGAATGGCGAAATCTGGGAGAAGCCCCACCGCCCAGATTCTCTGTAAAGTTTCACATTGATGTTAATTCAAACACTGGAGCTCTTCATTGGATCTACCGAAACGGGAGTTCAAATGCTTTGAATGCGTTCGAATTGGCGGAAGAACGTAACCGGCAAATCCCGTTGCCCCCTTGTTTGGCAAGGTCTACCGCCCATATAGAGTTGGGCGTCTTGGGAAATTGTCTATGTATTTATGATAACCGCACTTACGACTGCTATGTTGATGTATGGACAATGAAAAATTATGGAGTTGCGGAATCTTGGAGTAAAGATCATATTTTGACAGGAAACGTTTCAGCGGGGTTGGGTCATCCTGTAACACTTGAGGGAGACGGAGGGATCTTGTTCTTATCTGTGGAATCGACGTACAGTCATCGTTACCCTCCGGCAATCATTTCGGTATTCTATGATCCAGAGCGACGGAATTTTTACAGGGTTAATATTCCAAACATTAGACAGTCTTTTCAAGTATATGCATTTACAGGAAGCTTTCTTCCCCTGGGTTCCGCTATCGCCGGAGAACATTGGAAGATTGAGAATCTCTAACACAGACTAGCCATCAATACTACTAGCTGCCATTGCATTGGTACGTTTAATTGGTAGCTAACCTCCTTATTTTGCTTTTTGGTTTTCAAAATGTTATCAGTAGCAGCATCAGTATGCTGCAATTTTGCCATGTACCTAAACCTTTATTGGAATTTCTACACTTTAAGTTTGCTTTGGCTATAGGATCGAGGAAGCAAGGAATCATAGTAATTTTTTTTTATTTTTTTTCGGGGTTATAAGAAAAAAATATTGCAGAAAGAGGGTGGCGTCCCGTTAATGCACTGTTTTAGTGGCCAGACCCGTGAGCCAAGCACAAGAGAGAGTCTCTGTTAGATCACCGAGTTAAGGCCTGTTGGCTTCAACCCTAGCAGTATGACCAGGATAACAATGCTTCATTTATCTCGCCAAGCATGCACTTCGGTGGTCAGAAGTGTGATCCGAATGTACTAGACAATTACAAGAAAAAACAAATTGAATTTGCAGTATAACAATGCTTCAGCTGGTCCCCTGTTATATAGTCCTCGAGAAGAGGGGGTCAGCTTGTGTTGCTCACTGGTTATTCTTTCCTTTTATTCTATCCTAATCTAATTTTGGATCTATAGATGGGAAGTGATGTCGAAGAAGGCATCTGCAGTGCATGGGATTGTAAGACCCCCTCCAATGATCAAATCCGAATTTGCAAGTCTTAGGATTAGGACGTTTCGTTTAGGATATAGGAACCACAAAGAGATGCTTTCGAGTCTCCCGGGAAGGAGACGAGACCTCGCAATGCAGCTAGGGTTGCACGTGCAAACCAGCGGATTGTCACGATGCAGCTGAGGTTCCACGTGCAAGGAAACGATTATTCGAAATAGCCATACTAGTCTATAGCGGCTTTGTGATCGAAACCATATATTATTTCATTCTTGCAGGATCTCCGAGCTCAGGTTTGTCAACAACCTCGACTTCACACTGCTTAAGAAGTTCACTCAACAATATTCTCGTTGCCTATGATTCAGCAGTAAAGGTCAAATGGTACTTAATAGTAATCTTTGGTCATCTTAAAGTAGGCATGACACGAATGTTTTTCGTCGTGTAAAATAAGAAGAAGCTCAGGACTGATAAATCACGCCGGCATTCACGTTGGCTCTATAGCTGTTTCGATATTAAACTATCAAGTTCAACTGACAGGAGTCAGTAACATGCGCTTGCAGTTGCTGAGAAGAAGTTGAGAGCCCCATTCCCCATATGGCTGGCAGGTATGGTTATGATGGATAAACAAAGGGCAAAGTCATTTTGTGGCATATCAAGCGATGTTGCTAAGGTGCTAGCATTGTGAGAATGCTAGACCGGTGCCCTGTACCTCACCAACGTATTACACTAAGGTGGTAAGCATTAATTAAAACTTAGAAAAAAGCCAATTTATTCAGCGAAGTATGAGATCTTGGACAAACTTGTAAACATATGTGCGGTGAGCATATTTGCACCTTTTCTGTAAATTTCCTACATTCATTTTCGGCCTAAACAGCCCAATTATGGTGGCTAATGCACATTGAACAACTAAAAAGGGTGCAAAGACAACATATGCTGTAGTTTAGAACCTTGGTTGGTATGGTATGGCTAAACTTGAGGCTCGAGAGCGGTGCATCCCTCGGCAGGCAGTGGTTAGAGGCACTCATGATTCATCGCTTCTTCATTTATCCAGAGTCACAGGACGTTGATGTGGCATTAAATTTTTTCTTCGTGAACTGGCGCATGGCCGCCTTTTATTGACATTTTGATATATAGCAGCCTGGAGTGTTCTTTTTCATCGTATTAACACGACTTCAAGTGGAGCTCTAGAAGGCTAAGATTAAGGTGTAATGGTCAGAACTAAAATGAGCAAAGCCATGTGAGCCTTCATGAGGTAGGTCCCCTGTGAAACTACCCACTTAGCAACCAAAATGGAATATATAGACTTGCAGTATAAGTATAAGCATAACATCTACTTAAGTCAAGTCCTACAGCATCCACATCTACTTCTTTTACAAAGAAAAAGAACCTGCCTCAGGCCTCAAGAAGCTAATACACATAGAACCAGCTATGGGTATCCGCTTACCTTGGGTGTTTATTCATGCCAAGCAGATTTTTAAAGTGCAGAATCTCCTCACTAGAGATCGCTTAGATGTTCCTAAAGGCCATCTAGCAGTCTATGTAGGGGAATTTCAGAAGAAGCGCTTTGTCGTTCCAATTTCCTACCTAAATCATCCTTCATTTCAGGACTTGTTATGCCGGGCAGAAGAAGAGTTCGGATTTGATCATCCGATGGGCGGTCTTACTATTCCTTGCAGAGAAGATACTTTCATCGACCTCACTTCTCTACTCAATAGTTCATGAAAGTCTGTTGAGGCATAAAGCAATATTCTACATACAAATTTAGGCAAAAGAGTCTACTTACATTATACGTGAGTTGTAAATCATTAGACGATACCTTCATCGTGTACAGTTGGGAACATTGCAAGTTCTTAATTTGGCCCCAATCAACTATATGCATTTGCACTTGATAAATTACAGTTCAATGCATACTTTCTTCTTCTTGTCAAATTAATAGTGCCAGAAATTGAGCAAGTGCCTTCCAAAATTTTATCATCATAAGCATTTATCAAATCTGCTATGTGACAGAAACTTAGAATCGATGGAAGCATGGCTAAAATATGTACGTAAGAATTACCTCAATCAGACCTCATAGGATTGTCACAACCACATGCTTAAGCAAATGTTAGCTATTCTAGTTGCTTAACATCTAGTAACTTTAAGCTAAAATCTAGTACTTAGAAAAAACTTAATTTGACATTTTAGAATAGTACGACTTTGGCACCAAGAAAAAAGTCAAATGTTTGTTAAATTAGCTTTCTACTGAGCAATGGAGCATTTCATCTCAATATAAACAGCTTTAAGGCATCGTGTACTCGTACTCTATGGGTGGTCTAACTATTCCTTGTAAAGAAGATACCTTCCTTAATCTCACATCTCAATTAAGTGATTCATGAAAGGAGAACAAGCAGCAGTACTAACAATTTTGGGCAAGAGAATTTTTTCCATTTAGCTAATATTTTCCTCCTACGGAAAAGTTGTAAGCCCATGTAAATACACTTTCAACATTGTAATTGCACGGGAGGAGATAGAAAATCTTTCCAATTAGCCCTTAATCTTTTAGTTCCAAGTGTAAACTGAGAGATTAATTACACTGGCTTGTTTGTCAATATTGCTGACTGGATATTCTATCCCCTAGCCAAACTGTACTTTCATCCTCAATATCTTTGTGGAAATTAGCTGGTGACAATCTACAATTTAATCATTTATGGTCTACTACTTAGACAACAATATATGTTTCATGTGACCTCAGAGATGCAAGCTATCACTAATTCGATGGGTTTTGAAAAACAAAACCAAATAGTAAGAGTTTACGGGCAATAGTAAATTCACTGAACCAGTTCTTTCATACATCCTCTGTTGAGTAAGAAAGATTCAGTAGTAATCAGTTGATAGCTTTATTCTTGAGTACTCATTTGCTTCTGTGAACATTTCATGCCGACTAATTTTGCAAGTAGATATCATCTGATACATATATGTAAGAAGTGAAAATGAGGAACCAATTCTGTTAACAGGGGAACTTTCAACTACAAGGTAATCTTGCAGCCTGAATCAAGCAAACTTTCCTCAAAAACACAAAAGAAGTAAGGAAAAAGAAACATGCTAAATACAATCTTGACATAATCCCAGATGCCTACATTGTCTTATTTGCAAGCAACATAGTACTTGACCACCCCATACTACCATTGTTCAGTTACCGGACCACAAGGACTGGTTAACGGGCCGGAAAAAGTTGATGCCGCCGACCACCGGCAGACAACTCAGGTACATGTTTTATACAGATTAACGCTATGGGGTTTGTGATGAACCCGTGGTTAAACGTTAGCAATGCTTCCAAAAAGCTATTGGCATCTTGTTTGCTATCTTTTCTTAAATCAAGTTTTAACCAAGTGTCATCTCTATTGAGTATAACAAAGCCCCATGTCGAGCCGCCGACATCAATGGACTTGGTTCTCTCATTCTATTTCAGAAACCAAACAAAGAACAACTATCAACCTCCATAATGCTTATATGCAACATGCAAATCTACCAGGCTAACCTGAGGTTTCGTGTATCAGTTTTTAATCAACTTCTTAACAGAAGTTACATAAGGTCAGCTTGGTCAATAAGATAACTGAGACAGAACAGAGAACTTTAAGCCACGTAGGCACTTTAACTTTTCATATAAATCTCAAAGCGACAAAATCTCTTCATAGCTTTTCTTGAATATTAATTTGGTTGGGGCACTAACTGAAAATTCCCGGGCCTAATCCAAAAACCTACTTTACTAGTCCCAAATTGAAATCCTAAGAGATCCACATGCAGTGAATGCAGAATCTTAGAATCCAAGTAATCCCAAACTATAACTAGGGTTTTATACATTGTCAATTTTTCTTTTTGTCCCAAAGTTGCTTCCAAGCTCAAAAAATTCCATTTTGCTATGTCTTTCAACAAAACCAGATCACATGGATGTGTTGCTGTCCACTTTCAGGCGTACGGCTTCTTGTTTTCTGAAGCAGAAGTAGTGACAGAAACCTAGAGTGTTTCTTTGAACCATGACTTTATAGAAACATGTGGACACCAAGCCTCTAAACACCATACGCTGGTGGATGGATAAGAGAGAAATTGTTGAACCAAATGAGCAAAGCCATGTGAATCTTGATTAGGCGGACCCTCCTTAGGAAACCCACCTCATTTGGCCCCTTCTACAATCATTGAGAAATGGATACTATAAATGCACCCAGTTAGCCTTTCCAAATGCAACTTCCAGTGCCAGTACAAAACCTCTATATCTATTGGAAAAATCAATCCGGCAAGAAGCTTTGTTTCACTCCATTTTCCAAACAAATCATGGGTATCCGGTTGCCATCCCTTCTTGCTAATGCCAAGCAAATCCGTAAACTGCACCCTCTTTTAACCAAAAATCAGTCGGATGTTTCGAAAGGCCATTTTGCAGTTTACGTTGGAGAGATTCAAAAGAAGCGGTTTGTGGTTCCTATATCTTACTTAAGCCATCCTCTTTTCCAAGACCTGTTACATTGGGCAGAGGAAGAGTTTGGTTTCGATCATCCAATGGGTGGTCTAACTATTCCATGCACAGAGGCTGCCTTCATCAATCTCACGGCTAGACTGATGATTTCATGAAAGAAGTTGAAAATTGAGCAACCCCCTACAGCTTTGGCAAGAGAGTTTTAACATTCACTGTTTGTTTCCATCCTGGATGAGACTTTTTTGTCGTATTAACCTAGATAAGAGTTGTATATCCATGTAAACACTAATTCAGTAACTTGATGGGAGGTAGGAAATCCCTACATAAATATATATTGGGCCAAACAATAATCATGCACTTTTTAAATTTGAACAAGTCAATTATAGCTTGTTTCTGAACTTTCTACTGTCGACTATCCTCTTCTAGTATATGCTGAAAGAGCACATTAGTCTATAATTGACCATCATTTGTAGCTAATTTTTGAAATATGACGGCCGTGCACGAGGTTCCCGTCATACTGAGGTGAGGTTTTGATAAGAAGTGCGTAGCCATAATCCCGCTATTAGCGCAAGCATTGGTTTTGCTTTGGGAAACCTTGACCACCAATGCTCATCCTCAAACTTCATCTTGGAAAAGAATTAGATGAAATAATGAATCAAGATGGATATCAGTATACCTCGACTTAGAGATTTATCCAAATGATTTTGCCAAAATTAGAAAACGTAAAAAGGATGCCCTAGCTAAAAAAAACATCGTGAGATCGGCCTGTTGGGGAGGGGTAATTGGACAATTATAGTACACTTGGAGTAGTTCTATATTTAAGAAGCACGCTACTTTACAACATAACGCAAGTAGTCTAGTAGCTTTATTCAGAGGTTACATCTTGGAACCATTAAAACTTGGCTCTTCCTGTTTTGACTCAGAGGAAGTCATATAATTGGTCACCAAAGCATTTTGGAGGTTGGAGGAGAGAGTGACAATTATGATTGTCTCACAAGCAACTAGATGGCCAGATTGGCACTCAGCTGAACAGCCAGAATGGAACCCCCAATTTTTGACACATTCTTACATGAAGAATCCCTGTCTGGGGAAACACAAAGAGACTTACTTCGTACATGTGCCTGATTTGGTTTACTTAGCTAAAGAATGGGGGTGTCGCCATTTAAACCACTAGTATATTACTGATATGCACGGAATGGTTAATATAATCTCTAGGGTATGGGTCAATACCCAGTTCTCTTCTGTAGGGTTCATGAAATTCAAACAGGGGAATTGAGACAATGGAATGTTATGTAACATTTTATTGGACAAAATAATCTTGCCACTTTGTCTAGCCTATTGTAACCCTCACACTGCCAGAAAATCAAGAGCGTTTGTCCCAAATCTCCTTGCAAATATTAGGCCTGGGCTCTTGTTGTCTTGTTATTGCAGTATCTTGTATACCAAGTCCAAAGCACCTTGTCCCTATAGCAATAACAACACAAGTGTTGGTCATGTTTGTTTTGTGGTTTACATGTAACCATTTAATTTCCGTTAGTTGCACCCAATGGCAGCCTGTACTAATTCCAACAATGACTTCAAACAAACATGTAGGCCAACATTATTAAAAGTTAGGGTGAATGATGGAAGTCATTGTTTAGTCTCACCAGAAAAGCCATGTGAGCCTTGATGAGGTAGGTCCTGATTACTCCAGAATCGCCAGACACCACATAATTTTAACTTAAGCTGTTGGCATAGATGCCAATCTCTTCTATATAAGTGCAGACAACCTAATCGTACTTCAAACAGCTCAGAATTTTCTGCTTCTCCTAGATCCTCTAAGTGTCAAAGCCTGTCGAAGATTGTGTTTTCATTCCTGTTCAGCTACTATCATGGGTTTTCGTTTGCCCTCCATGCTCCTTCAAGCCAAGCAAATTCTTAAGCAACAGTCTCTCAGTAAAAGTCAGTTCCTTTCATCAACCACTTTGGCAGATGTTCCAAAAGGGTACTTTGCAGTTTATGTCGGAGACGTTCGAAAGAGACGCTTTGTGGTTCCAGTATCATACTTGAATCATCCTTCCTTTCAAGGCTTGTTGAATCAAGCAGAGGAAGAATTTGGCTTCCATCATCCTACGGGTGATCTCACAATCCCATGCAAGGAAGAAGTCTTCATCGATCTCACAGCTCGACTAAATGCATCCTAATAGACTAGAAGAAAGAGCAAGAATATGATTGGCCAATTCTAAAAGGCTTTTGACAATTTTGAGGAGATTCTCCATAGCCCAAGTAGATATAATTCTGTTGTAAATGAAATCCAGAGTACATATGAATATTTAACTTTTTGATTTACAATCAATCCTACGTTCTTTTAATCTTGTTGTTATTTAGGATTTAGCCATTCACTCCAGATTGTAACACCAGTATGGCTTTAACTATACTTAAGCAAAATTTTGTTGGTCAGTCACCTGGCTTCGAAATTGTAACACCAACAATCGAACTTGGCAATTAAAGGAAAATGACTAATATGAATCAACATTTTTTTCATCCAGTGAGTCTCCAGAGCCTAAGTATTACAGAGCTCCTGCAAAGAGCTTAAAAACTGAACTGTTATGCCTATAAAGTAAGGAGGTGAAGCTTATAATTGACTATCAAATGCATAGCCTCGAATATGCTGATAAGACATACCTTTCAACAATAAGCATGATACTTGAAGGTTTAGGCACTACAGCAAGCCCTTGAATATGCAAAAGATATACAGCTAAATCAGCCTGCAACTCCAAGCTTACTCTTTCATATGATCTCTCGAGTTTTAAAGCTAAGTGCTGATAAAAATATGTATTATCCATCAAGAAATAATAGTTCCCACTTAATATACAACCCTTGTTAGCCTGATCCATTCATTGCCATTGGTTTTGAGTTGGATGCTTTTGGATTGGTTGCTTTACCAGTTCTTATTCTTGTTGAAACCCACTTCCTAAGTCTTAGGAAATAAAACAACCCCTTGCCTAGACGTACATCTAGATTAGTCCTTCGCATGCTCCGAGATTTGTCCTCCACACGTTCTCTCCATTATTAATGTCTCGAGGTGAATAAGATGAAATACATGCAAACCAATCGAAAGTAAAAGGCACAGTACTGTACACGTAGAAACACGAAATCAAAGATTCAAGAAAGTGTTCAGCATGTCTTGAGGTTGTATTGCAGGTCTGCAGACTTAGCAGATTTGGATCTGCACTTGTGCTTAGGCTTTAATACGTTATACAAATACTATTCTGCATTAGTCCCAACTCTCCAAGGAGCATTTAAGCAAGGTTTTCTAACAGGTTTGCCACAGCCAACAAGAATCTCCTATTAAACAATAATAAACAAGAGGCCAACGAGCCCGCCATTCCCAAGCATAAACAAGAATCTCATATTACAGAAAGCTTCAGCAAAACAAGCAGGATGACCGGTTTTGAAAAGATTTAGGAGATACAAGCACAAAGACCATCACCGTCAAGAATTAGATAAAATCATGTATACAGCTTGTCATCAATAAATATGTTTACCAACCTCAAAAAGGAAGCCAACAAAACTCCTATTGTGGATCCGCCAACAAAAATGCCAACGGCTACTTAGACCAAGGAAAAAGACATTGTTTCCCCTCATCCCATGCCCAATTTGCTCTTACAACCATCTCTCTCACTCAACCCCTTCCTAACACGTCACTAGTTATTACCGACGGGATGCGACTCATCTGAGGAATCTAAACCCGGCCTTGGATCTATGCAAGTAGGGGTGGATTCTTTGATTTGGCTGGCGGCGGCAATTGGGATTGACGGTGGGTCTCGCCGGCAGAACCTGGGCGAGGCGGCGTAACCAACCACGGTCGACGGAAGCTTTCTCCGTTGAGGTGGAGAAACAAGGGAGATGGAGGGTTAATTTGGTCATTTTCTTTCATCCAAATAAAGACCACCTACTAAAGTACTGCAAGATCTAACGGTTAATTATATGTTCATTCGGTAACTTATTTTGCTCATAACGGTAATTGATTACCCCGCCAATTAAAAAAGTAACCGCCAGAAGCTTGTAAAAAATGGAATAGACATTTTTATCCCCTTTATATCATTGAAAATATTTTTTAGTGATCATCATTAATTGACAAATAAGGGAATGAATTAGCATACAAGGGAGTAAACATACTTCCTATCTGAATTGATTATTAGGAAAAGTCAAACAAGGAAAAAAAGGAGAGTTGATCGAACATGGGTTAAAGTTAAGTTCTCTTTTATGAAGATTCTTCTTGTAAATAATACGTTCCCTTGTATGACGATTTTCTTCCCATCCCTCGAAAAATGAATTCACCCGCTCGCGCTCACCGTGGATCAGGCTCATGTTCGCAGAAAACTTGTGTTTAACAATTTATTTATAGGGCATGCTCCTGAGGGGGTCTCTTTTCAATCCAACCCTGAGGTGATGTCTCAAACCAAAATGCTGAATTCACCTCCAAAGTCCTAAGTGGGTAGATACAGGCCGTTTATGCACTGTTGAGAACTCCTGGGTAGGCGTATGGTTGCTAGAGTATGACAACGCCTGCTTCAACTACGCATGCTGCGCCAAATAGCTACATCAGAAAACCTAAAACTCCGAAAATCCCATCTAGTCGACAGCCTAAAACTCCCCAAAGTGCCATTCTAGTCAAGACGAATCTGTGATCTATTTAATGGTGTACTAACTTGCGAAGCACCTCAATATAGACTCTCTAAGACACAAATTTAGCTGAAAATGAGATGTAGACCCCAAGAGGCGGATGAAGTGACAAAAGGCTTAGAGAATAATTCAAGGTCAAGGTCTCAATCTGAATCTCCGAACCTATGGACAATATGAATTGCAACTCTGATTTTTCCAGAGAGAGACTAACAGAGTCTAGTGCCTATCCTGATATCACTAACCTAAAGCACAGGCAGCCGGATAAGGAGTACAAAATTTCGCTGGCTCCAAATCAAGCAATATTGGCCGTTAGAGCATTACAACCAAATCACAGTTTTACACCCTGTTATCTTTATTCTGTTTTACAACTAATTTCTTTATCCAGTAGCGTATCTCTGGATATGACTAACTGAAACTCTCTTTAGTAGAGCCCGCAATGATATAGGTGCTGAAGGTGGCACGGGCAAGGATTTCTTTTACTCATAGTATACACTTCTCCGCATCGACAAAAATGTTACGGTGCTGAAACGGGTCATCTCTCTGTTCTTCTCATGCATTTTGGCTCCATTTTAGACCAAATCCTTTACCTTAAATGGGTCTTCTGCCATTTTCTTTTTACAGGATTTGTGATCCCACAGTGGAAAAGTAACCAGAGGGAGCCAGGCAGCAACTTGAAGCAGGGATGTACATGCTGGGAGACCCATGATACAGAGCATCAGTTAACAAAATGCCTTTTTTCCTGGTGGGTGTGAGCAGATTATACCTCCTAATCCAATTAAAGATTGCCACTTCGAATGTTACGCTGCTGATGTATGATTCCTCTACCCAATCGTGACTGGTTAGAGCTCAAATATGATGGTTTCCCACTAAAACGAGAAGCAAGCTTCGGTAGAAACCACCTTTTCACGACTACCCCATTGATACGGATTTTTCCATATGACTCATTCCCTAGATAAGATATGCCTAGCCTCCTCAATAATGCTGCAACTGCCTGACTAATCCTGTTAATCAAACATGGACCAATATTTGGTAAGTCATTACTAGCATTTAGTATCAGACACATTCAGACGGGACTAGAAAGCACAAATGGTATTTTGCAACAAAGGATAATCAGCATAAATATGGAAGCAAATCTTATGCCAAACAGTTGATACGTAGATCCTGAAAATGCAGATTTATTTTTCCCTCAAAAAGATATTCCATCATCTCAAAGGAAAATTAGTATTTTTTATTATTGTTCTTTATATTTGACTAGCTAATGGACCCGTGCAAATGCACGGGGTAGGTTTTAAAAAATTGTACTCCTAATTTTAAGAAGTAAAACAAACACGCATTAAGTCATACTATTAAATTTCTAATATACATTCATATGTCTCTCGCAGCCTATGTTCTCTGAAGCACGGACACCTCTCCTAGGTGGAGATATGGTGTCCTAAACGGATGGACACCCCGACACCCTCCGGACACCGCCCGACACATGTCGGACACGACTCATCAGTGTCGGAATTTTTTTTAATTTCCGACACCATGTCGGACACTTCGTCAACGAGTGTCGGACACGGCGTGGAGCAGTGTCTTATCGTTTGAGGCCAATTTCAACAGATCTGGTGTTGCCGGAGCTAGTCGACGGAGATACCGAAGCCGAAGCCAACAGATCTGGGCTACAGTCGCCGAAGGAAGAGAAGCTAGCCACTGTCGCCGTCGCCCGTCATCGTCGCCGGAGGTCTCTCCATCGTCGCTGGAGCTCCTCCGACGCCGTCGCTGAACCACAAGTTGCGGCGGTGCTGGTTCTCCTTTCCGTCACTCCCTCCCTCCCGTCCTTCTCTTTTTTTCTTCTCTTCCTTTTGTTAATCCGTTTCTGTCCTCTCTTTTTTTTCTCCTTTTGTCCTTCGTTTCTGTCCTCCTCTTTTTTCTTTTCTCCTTTGTTCTCTTGTTTCTGTCTTTTTCCTTTTTCTTCTTTTGTCCTCCCATTTCTGTCCTTTTCCTTTTCTTCCTTTGTCCTCCCATTTCTTTCTTTTATTTTTTTTTCTTTTCTCCCTTTGTTGTTGCATTTCCAGTATATTAACTAAATAAATATTGATCAAATAAATGATAACTTATAGTTTTTCATTATTGTTTGTTATTTTAGATTGTGAAATATATTTGATATTTATTAAATATATATATATATATATATATATATAATATAAAATATATTTAAAAATAGCGGTGTCCTGCGGTGTCCAAAATCTGATTTTTTGAAAATTGCGGTGTCAGGTGTCGGTGTCCGACACCGTGTCCGTGCTACCTAGCCTATGTTGTTCACGCATGTTATATATGCACAAAGCTGTACTCAATAATCTTAACTTCTTTGACAGAGTAGGAAGATGCATGAGAAAATTAGAGAGATTTCAAAGCACCAAAGCAAGGTATTGAAAAAACACATTAATTATTGAAACATTACAACTCTTGTCAATTGCCGAAAAATATATAAATCAAAGTATAAGATCATATCTTAAAAACATCTTTTTAAAAAGTTTTGATGTATACTTTTACTTACAAATCGGATGTGAATGTTACAATAAATATTATTTTAGAATGCTTTTTCATAAGCAATACTTTTGACATTTATATAGTTACAAATTATGAGCGACAATCTCGTGCTAATATATAGTCGTAGATTCATATCTTTTAACTTAATAGTCAAGCATCAATGTTCTAATCATCTGGTTAAAGCAATCTTATCTCCAAAGATACAGTGAAGGAAGAAAATCACTATTTATATGCTCATTTTTATAATTCTGTTTGTTTTTGTTAACAGAATCTAGTAAAGATACAATTTTTCCTCTTAAGGAATGATGTATATGAAGCTTAACCTTCTTATAAATATAAATGCTAATTGAGTCATCTGATATCTTTCTTTATGCAAAGCCTCGCATATTTTTTGTTCGGTGTATAATGAAAAGGAAATATAGTACTCAAAGTACGTTCTATATATATGTCGAAATTATCAAAGATTAATCAAGTCATTATTATGTCTTTTTCTTTGGGCTGTCCAATCCAGATTGTGAGTATAACTCATGCACCATTACGACATTGATACTACCTCGAAATACCATAGTGCTACCACTGTAAATTAGCATATTTAGAACTACCACTGTGCATACCTAATCACTTGTCCAAGGCATATTAGAGCATAACTTGTCAATCACCATTATATCAATGCTACCTCTAATCACCTCAGAATTACGGCTTACTAACTGTTATCACTACCATCACCTCTGCCATCACTATAATCTTATTGCTAAGATTACCACCACTACAACCATCTCGAGAACTACACCTACCATTACAACAATGGCTTGTCAGTAGCATTACAAATCTCAATCTCATTAACAGTACTACACTACCACCACAAGAATTACCACTATCACATTCGTAATCATTGTTACATTTTCAGTTCCCACCACTGTTATACTGTGACATCTACTACCGAAATCTCCCAAGTACCATTTCCTAAACTATCATAATTGGCCATTGTTATTAATTCATGGGGAAAATCTCTTTTAACTCATTTACCCTTAAATTTATTTTTCTTCCAACTCAATCTTTGCTTGCCACAAGTTATTTTCTTCCGAATACATATATGTTCTTACTTAAAACTGAGTGTAACACGTTAGACGTAACGGTATAACTTATAAAAATTAGATTCCTTTCAAACTAGCCATTGCGATTTCAAAGAACATATAATTCTCTTGGAACTTCTAATATAATTGCTGATCAAGAGTCCAAAAAATCTTAATTGTCAAAAATATAAGAGTTCAACAAATCATATATGTCGCAAATCTTACGTGTAGTAATCAATAATACTTATAAATTCTTTAATAATAAAATCATAATAAAGAATTAGTAAGTAGGGAAGATTTCGTATTTTATATTTTTAAGACTTTATACTGTTATTTTAAAGTACTTGAGGTGTTAATAATCAAAATTAAGGCCTAATTTATAAGTATAACGATTAGGTAGAGTTTTATGAGGTGTATGATTGGGTGGGTTCTTAGTTTTATAAAATTTACAAATATAGAATAAATTATACCTACTAATTTTCTAATAATAAATCATAAGAAAGAGTTAAATAAGGTAAAAAAAAAAAAGGAACACTAAAACAAATACGATTATTAAATTTTATATATCCAATAGCTGGGGAACTACCATATGCAAGAACACCAAAACAAATAGGATTCTTAAATTTTATAGGGAACTACCATATGCAAAACTGAACCTTACGTGTCAGAAGGAGAAAATTCTTTAAAAAATCCTACGTGGCGCAAAGATAGAATTCTAAAAATCATGTTATTTTAAAGTGCTTTTAAGGTGTTACTAATTAAAATTAGGGTCTAATGTATAAGTGTAGTGATTAGGTACAGTTTATAAAGTGTATGATTGGCTTCTTAGTTTTATGAAGTTTACTAATATAGAGTAAATTATACCTACGAATTTTCTAATAATAAATCATAGGAAAAAGATTAAATAATAAGGTAGGAAAAGAAAAGAACATCAAAACAAAGGTGAAAAAAGAAAAGAACACCAAAATAAATAGGATTCTTTAATCATATAAGGTGTTAATAATTAAAATTAAGGCCTAATATATAAGTATAATGATTAGGTAGATATAGGGTAGATAGGTTTCTTAATTTTATGAAGTTTACAAATATAGGGTAAATTATACCTACGAATTTTCTAATAATAAATCATAGGAAAAATTTAAATAAGGTAGAAAAGAAAAAGGACACCAAAACAAATAGGATTCTTAAATTATATATATCCAATTTAAAAAAGTTGGACTCTAAATTAAGAAACCAATTAAGTTGAGAAACTACCACATGCAAAGTTGAAGCTTACATGTCAAAAGGAGAAGATTCCTAAAAAATCCTACATGGCGCAAAGATAAAGTTCTAAAAATCATGTTATTTTAAAGTGCTTTTGAGATATTAATAATCAAAATTAGGGCCTAATATATAAGTATAGTGATTAGGTAGAGTTTTAAAAGGTGTATGATTGGCTTCTTTGTTTTATAAAGTTTACAAATATAGGGTAAATTATACCTACGAATTTTCAAATAATAAATGATAGGAAAGAGTTAAATTATAAGGTAAGAAAAGAAAAGGACACCAAAATAAAGGTGGGAAAGAAAGAACATCAAAACAAATAGGATTCTTGAATCCTATAAGATGTTAATAATCAAAATTAGGGCCTAATATATAAGTATAGTGATTAGGTAGAGTTTCATAAGGTGTATGATTGGTTTCTTAGTTTTATAAAGTTTACAAATATAGGCTAAATTATACCTACGAGTTTTTTAATAAGGTATGAAAAGAAAAGAACACCAAAACAAAGGTGAAAAAAAAAAGAACACCAAGACAAACATGATTCTTGAATCCTATAAGGTGTTACTAATCAAAATTAGGGTCTAATGTATAAGTATAGTGATTGGGTAGAGCGTTATAAGATATATGATTGGCTTCTTAATTTTATAAAGTTTACAAATATAGGGTAAATTATACCTACGAATTTTCTAATAATAAATCATAAAAAAGAGTTAAATAGGCTAGAAAAGAAAAAATACACCAAAATAAATTGGATTCTTGAATTATACATATCTAATTTAAAAAAGTTGGACTCATGTTGAAACCAATTAAGTTAGGGAACTATCACGTGGAAGTTGAAGTTTATGTGGCAGAAGGAGAAAGTTCTTAAAAAATCATATGTGTCGCAAATATAGAGTTCTAAAAATCCTACGTGTAGCAATTTTAAACGAAGGTTTCAGCTTTTTATATAGATATATATAGATTATCGGTCTTACCCCAGACATAAAGAAGTATACTAATGAAGGCACAGATACTCTAAACACTGGTTATATCGGGTGTGACATCGTAGGTTAGTGCCTTTAGACAAATTCGAGCCACCCAGACATAATACATTATCCAAAAAAAGGCATGTAAACTACTCTTAAACTTATCGCTTAACATACCATTATCCAGCAATAGGATTTCAATCCCGCAAACATGTCCCTCATTTTGCATGCAAGTTTTCCATCCTAATAGAGATTATATAGGTGGTTCATCTTTCCAATAGACAGATAAAAGTGCATATATCATCTATCGTCACGATAAACCTTAGAAAACTTCTAAGTGCACAGTTAACCCCAACTGAACCTGCTGCCGTTGGACAGGGTATATGCTGCATCTGTAACCTTGGAAGCTTCAATACTTCACTAATCTCTCTCCGGAACCGGTGCACAAGATTAAATATGTATAAACTGCATCAGGAACCTTGAAAGCTTCTATTTTGAACTACCTCTCTGCTACACCCATATGCATTACGTAAACTTGTTTTTCTGGAAATTATTAATTTTCTATAACAAGATTAAAGAAATCTTTACTGCACATAATGTTTTATAGGTTGAGGGGGCTATGCCAGACTCTTCTGAGTCATTTGTTAGAAGAAGTATGGTTCGACACCTGCTTTGGATCTTAAGTTTTAACTTTGCTTATCAGATAAAAAATTGTCAAACTAACCATAAGTGTGAACAAGTTACAGATTTCTCTATTCTAGACCTTACATCAAACTAAGATCGTCATTTCCTAGGAAAGCTAATTAATATGTCAATTAAATTTATTCTTAATTTATCTGCCATGCAATATCACCAGAACAAAAAAACTTAGAAGCTTTACATCTTTCAAGAAAAGGACTATCCTCACCTTCCTGATAGGTTAATTTTTTTAACCCCCTTAGAAGATTGGATCTGTGTCTGCTCTATGGGCAGTAAAATTATAATGTTAGACAGCCTTGCACCTGCAAAATATATAAGAAGAGGAACAACAAGTGGTTAGACATGAAACAAGAAAAAGATGCCTTCCAAAAGTGGGATCTCCAATTTCAATATACATTGATGTTACATACAAGATATTGTGGGCCGTTCATCATTCTAGTCTTACTGTTAATTTTCATTCAGGCATTTGCTTTTCCGCTAACAAATTAGTATACTGGTTTTGAAGAGATTTTCCCAGAAGAAGGTCACAAAATTGGCACAAGAAGACCAAGGAGAGTGAATAAGAAAGACAAAGGCAAAAAGACATACAGTAGGAGAATCAAAATGGATACCCACAAAAGAAGTTCTGTGCCAATACAACTTTTTTAATCACCAAAAATACAGAAAAAGGTTGACATAGCCTCATGTTCAACTTTGGAGCAGAAAATTATGCACATAAATGTTCTCCATCTTTTCCGCCTTCGTAATCAATTACATTTCACAGGAATATTTGCAATTAAAAAAGAGAACAAAAAGTAGATGTGCAAACAAGAAGAGACCGGTCATATAATGAAAGCTAACCACTACAGATGGCTTGATTAGAGCAAATTCAACTGGATAGGCCATCTAACTAAATAGGTCATGAGGTTCCGTTGAGAAAAAAAGACGACAATATTCCAAGACTTGATAACTATGTATCTTACTGTTTTTTTGTTTACAAAGTTGCGTTTTTCACATTTATATTTCTACTTCACTAGCAAAAGGACAAGGTCAGGGGCCCGTTAAATGTGCTTTTCAACATCTTCATTCTCATAAAAATTCCTTCCCTGTCTTAACGCGATCTGCAATAGGAGTTCAACTGCCTCTCCCTTTAATGTTCCAAATAAGCAGGAAATGCAAATAAAGAAAAACAAACAATTTTATAAAGGCCCAGCCTCTTTAGTTCTCCGTTTTTTTTCAGAAAGGCTATAGGCTTTCCTTCTTTTAAAAATTAGATAGAAAAGATAATGCCACCTCAACTACCACTCACACGTGACCATCAAAACTTCTGCAAATGGGGGTAAACTTTTATAACTGGAAGGAAAAGCCAGAGGAGGAGATAATTTGAAGTAATGCTCATGAGTATACTCAGTGCCTCTCTTCCCGCAAATAAAATTAACTAAAAGAGTAACGTAAGCGACATAAAAAAAATGTTACCAGCAGCAAGGCGATGCTTGAGACCCTTCAGGACTGTTAAGAGGTATACCTGTGAAATTTGAGGAACAAAAATCAGTTAAACATAACATCTATTGACTGCAATAGTATGTATTTCACTAGAGAGGGTGAAAATTGATTGAAGGGTTCCATTTTTTCTGACATGCCCTCAATACCACACACAATTATCAGCAACTCTTGTGCGCATGTTCTTCGAAATTCTCTAAGGGCCTATTCCATTAAGTTGACCCACTTTGTAATTAATAAAATCCAAACTCATACTTAAAGTGTACGTGTATCGTCCACAACCCAACATAATGTAATGAGTGATACAGCTTCACTGACGACCAAACATGAAGACTTCTGGTGCAGGTGAGAAATTTTTTTTAATTTTGAGTTAGCAGGACTGAAAATGCTGTAATACTGAAGAAACACAAGCTCACCTCTGCTGTAAAAACAGGCAACTTCCTCAAATCTATTACAATGGGACTCTCTTTGAGAGATACAGAAGGAACAATTCCAAGTGATGAAGCTTCCTGAAATGCAGTAACACTGTCAGATGATCCACCATTAAGTTTTAAGAACACCATGAGGTCTAAAGATGAAAGATATCGTAGTAGTCTGAGACCTCAAGCACAGAAAAAGCACGAGGATCATATTCGCCAAATCCATCAATCAGTGAACAGAGGTTTGAGCCTTTTGATGTATCAGTACCAACTCCCAGATTCTCAATGAGGGTATTTCGCAAGGATTCATCATGAGGGAGCAGCAGGCACCCCAAAACTAGTGAAAGTTCTTCCGTCGTAGGAAGCACACCAGCGATTATGGTTTCCCTGTAGACCCTCAAGACCAATGCTGTCCTGCAAACAAATTAAGAATCCCAATCACCAGCTGTAATCTATTTTTTTTTTTCATTTTCGTAATTTTACTTCATGTGAGCCTCAACACCAAATGCAATAATAGAATGCGCAGAAATGAATATACAAAAATAACCCAGAATTAATGTGCAACAGCATCTGCACAGACTTCTCCAAATTATCAATTTCAAGCACCAAATGGCACCGTATTCAGGATAAAATTACTTCTTGCACCAGCTTGAAGTCTTAAAAAGTCCATTTGTGATAAAGCAATCAGCAAACAAAAAGTAAATAGGGCTTTTTCCAGAGCAATGTATATCTAGTGGAGGTAGGTAGTAGCTTAGTTGCACAAAGCGGGGACGGGGGCGGGTGCGGGAGCGGGGGCGGGGGCGGGGAAGCGTAAGCACCAAGAAGAATCTGAGGTTGGGAGCGGCTTGAATAAATAAATGCGTAAAGAGTATTATCATTTGTTTAGCATAGTTTACATAGATAGCAACAACAGACAAGGAGACTTTAAGGACTTGAAGGAAGAGAGAAATAATGAATTGAGTTGAAAAGAGCTTGATTTTCATGTATTCTATCACTTGTTCCATGCATCTCTATCCAACAAGCGGGATCGAGTTCCCATCTTAGCTTGGGACGAGATCCCATGGACCCCTAACTTGGGATCGCAAAAGCGAGTTTCCGAGAGAGAAACGTCACCATATTAGGAGTTTCCTGCAACTAAGGGTAGTAGTACACCAAGCATCAGGACATAGCTTTGGCAGAAGTCATCCCTGCCTTGGCAACAAGCAACAACTCCATCTTAGCTCCAAAAAATCTCTGGCACGTTTTATTAAAGAAAAATATCGTTGATAACAGGGGCCCATAATCAACTTTTCTAAAAATTAGAGAAAGTCCCGATACAGATAAGCTCCAATATACCTTCATTTACTTTAACATGGCAGGATAAAGTTCTCTTACATCTGTACAACCATATACTACACTAAGTTTCATATTAAAAACAGCAAACTTAATATTTTGTTCTTTAGAGAATACAATTACATGACTTCTGCAACCACATCTCAACCGAAAAGCAACTCTAATATCTTTTTCCCCAGTAATTAATTATGTTAACATATGAAAATTACGAAGTCAGATGAGGAAAATAAAGAGATCAAAGAGGGAGTATTTTGAAGAACATGTACCATTTGTTGTCAATCTGTAGCCGTCCCGACTTGGAAGATAATACAGGTTCACCATGGGTACAAGCCTTCTCGAATCTCCGTAAGCACATGGCTTTGAGCAGATCATGTTTAAAGGACAATCAACTAAAACTTTAGTAACATATAAAACAATCATACAAACAAGAATAATTTACTTCTAACCATATCTATGAGTATTCGGTAAATAAAGCGAAAGATGAAATGAATGATACAAAGTCATTAAACATAATGTGAAGAACACAAATAAGAAAACTTAGGCTCGGTTTGGCAGTGCTTTTGTGATTCCCATGATGCTTTTAGTCACAAGAAGCAAGTTTAGTATTTGGCAACAAAAAGTGCTTTCCAAATTAGAATTAAAAAAGCAGGAATCTAGTTTTGGCATAGGCGAGCAGAAACTAGTAGCATAATCACTTTAGTCATGACAAATCATGAGAAAAAATTCTACGATAGCCATGTCAAACTGGGCCTTAATGATCTCGTCAAAAGTTTATATTTTGGAGTTCAAAAATTAGGCAACTTGCACAGTTCTGATAACAGCAGATCCGAACCAAGCTTCCCTATTATTTTTGGAGGAGTATTAAAAGAAAATAGAAGGGATGATCAATCTCAGTTCTAATAAAAGTGCTTTTGGTGCTTCAAATTTACATTCTGTTTATATCAACGTGTTTTACTCTAATAAAAGTAGGAGTGGGCGAACGGTCAACTGGTAAGTGAAGTGTTAACATGCACCATGGAAAGAGTAAATCTGTCCAATGAACACTTTCCAAGTCATGTAATATAGATTTTCTTCTATATCTTGATAGCTTGGTTGATTGATACTTAGGGCTCGTCTTTGAGGATATCTGAACAATGCATTGCAGTTTTACAATCTCCGAACTGATGAATATCAAGATCCCCTGCACCAAAAAACTGCAGGGAGTTGATGAAGTCTTTTCCCCAGGCAGCATGATAAGGAAAAAGACACCGTCAAACCATCCTGGTAAGATAGAACTTGCATTTGACACTCCTAAAGCCAACGAAGGTACAACAGTCCATAGAAATGTAACATGCGATAAGGATGTTCATAGCATTCAAAGGCAAAATGTTTTAGAGAAGAAAAAAATGACTAAAATTGGAAACCTATTCATTGAAACAATATAGTGGTAAGACAACCTCCAGTAATAAATACCAGAAAACCAAATTTTGACTAGGATAAAAGAAAAAAGTTATCAATAAGAAGGCATGGACACAATAAAAGAAAATTAACATCTTTTTTTACTTTTTCGGACGAGTAAAACAGAATCAACATTTCATTCACTCATCCTAATACCTTCCACTGACTACATGTTTAAAACATACAGGAACAATCCAACAGCATACCCATTTATCTTACCAATTAGAGACCTGCACATAACAAGGTTAGGGGGAAGACCATCCTTCGTTGCTTGAGAATAGAGCATAAGGCCAACTTCCAAATTGTCTTTTCTGCATAAATTAAATGGCTCAGATTTAAAGCATAAATTCATGATCTCAACGTAGATAGCTGTACTACTTGTCACATCAATGTAATAAGACAAGCAATTACTTTTCACTTGCTACAAATAAGACGGAGTATGTGATGGTGTTCGCGCATAATCCTACTCGCTTCATTTCCAAGAAAACTTCCAAAGCCTTGCTTAGTTGATCCCCATCACCTGCAGAGATATTTGCTCACAGTAAATTTTCAACGTATTTTCCCTCAAATATAACCCTTTAGCCAAACAATTCAGACAATAGACAAAAGTGAGCAATGGAAAAATCATCGCTTGACTAAGGATAACTAAAAACCCAACTTCATCCGTTAGAAGGAATAATACTTCAATTGGAAATTAGAGATTTCCAATGAGAGAAAGCATATGACGTCAACAGTCAAACGATGCCACGTTTTATTCTTTACCCTCACTAAAACAAGTTTTAGATTCCATTCACCAAATCTCTACAGTTCGTCTTCAAGCTGCAACAATGAGGCATGCTTTTAGGGCTTCCAGAAAACTTAGTTACCTCCTCAATCTTATAAGTAGCATAGGACTACCGTGAATGAACCTAAGGCTCAGAACTAGTGGAGTTCAGCTTTTCTTCAAGCCTCCATCATTCAGCCTTTCTTACTTTTGGCCTAAGAAGTGAATCCAAGAAGCTTGAAATGACCCCATAAAAGGTCCAAATCTATCTAGAACCACATATTAACATCCAAGAAGGGTTGAAGATTAAATTTTCAGCACACCATCAATTGGCATAATAGTAAATGTGCTTATACATACTCCCGTGAAACAGTGAATGAATCAGGGGACTGCACAGTGCACACCCATTTCAAAGGCCAACATATTTGATTATTTACTTCATCTAGTCCATGTATAGGTGAATCCATCAAATGACAAGAACAAAGTTGAAACAAGAAATACTGTTCTGGTAAAAAGACACGGAATATAAACCTCAAAGAAGCTAAATGGATGATAAATCATACTTTAATCGATTACTAATAGCAACAAGTGGAGTGAGATAAAGTAGACCTACACAAGGCTGTTATTAAAG
Source organism: Escallonia herrerae (assembly GCA_033070095.1). Lineage (NCBI taxonomy): Eukaryota > Viridiplantae > Streptophyta > Magnoliopsida > Escalloniales > Escalloniaceae > Escallonia > Escallonia herrerae. The sequence goes on along the minus strand of JAVXUP010000394.1, from coordinate 138,854 downwards.
CATTCATCGTAGAGACCGTTAGTTTCATATTTACAGTCTTAATGTCCTCATAAAGCTCCAGAGCTTTCTGCCAGTTTTTTACCTGGCAATAGATAAGCCAAATACATTGTTATAATATGAAGCTAAGCACCATTAAAAAGCAAATATTAAAAGACATTTAACTTATAAGATAAAGTGAGTGCACAAAAAGTTCTCTAAGACATGTTTCCGTCTCAGCCAACTTTACCAGGTTTAAGAAGGTAAAATCAAGGTTTAAAGCCCGATGCCATTAAGTAAACAACCCCGGTTGAACTCAAAAATAAGAAACATCATTTACCCAGGAAAAGTAAGGATCAGAAACATGTCGGCAACTATTTACGGTCATCCTATATAGCTCTAATAACAAAGTGGCATCTCCAATTTCACTGACGACACATCCACCATTAAAAGCTCTTCACAAGGCAAAACCCTACCAGCTAATGGCGTTTGATGCCAAAGGAAGTTTAAAAATAAAAAATTAAGGTACAACTCCAAGAAAAGACAACTTTGAGGAAAGGCTACCTAGCCTGTAGGCTATCATGAACATATTTGGGAATATGGTAACAGGTTACACCTAAGAGGTAAATATACTTACCTAGTAGCACATTAAATTGTCAGAAAATGAATAGTGTAAGCACGTTCAGCTAGGTAAGACGTACATTGCTACAGGCCCCCATCAACGAGCTATACGATATGATTCCAACATGCATCCCTCCAGCCCTGGCTTCTTGTAGGATTTCAAATGCAGCATCCAGCTTTCCAGCATGGCCTGCGACGTCTATCAATGCACTAATAAACATCTGCATGAAAGAAAGAGACTTGAGTGAGTTATGACAGCTTACATTTATGGCAAGTCAGAAATAGTGCCACCGGCCATACAGCATATATATACAATATAATTATAGGAGAACAAAGAATCTATGGTGATGCCTTACATATGTTGCCTAAAGTGAGCCTCCAGAACAATGTAGTTTGGATTAAATTGTTTATGGTAATTTTGTCACTTTAATGCTATTTTTGTCGTTTCATAACAATAATCAAACTACGTCTTCTTGGAGGCCCGTCTTAGGCAACTCATCTAAGGCATAGCCTTAGATACTTTACTCCCTTACATATTACAGAAACCTAGAGGATCTTCATGGAAAATAAGCAACCCTGTAGAAAGATGCCTAAAACATCTTCTACCATCTTCCCATACAAGGACCTAGAACCTACCACCATACAAACAAACAAGCATAGAACATAGCAAACCTCCTAACGACAATGACAACGATAGTCCAAACAGAACAGGGCCCAAACCCCATAACACAAGAAAAAACATCTGCAGCAACCTATTAATATCAACACGAAGTCCACCCAGGAAGCAAAGAAAAGAGCTTGTAAATTGCATATTTTGGGTTCCACTACATGCTGAATGGTTGATTATAAAAGATGTGTAAATACTGTATCACATTGAGACTAAAAAGAAAAAAAGTTAATAAATACAAGATTAACTTCTGAAATCGTGCAACTCTAAATCACCCCTCATTCAATAGCACCTGATGATATTACTAGAGATATAAGGTGTAAGGATCAGTGGAAGGTTTTCTTTTTTTGACAAGTAGAACTAAACCTTTACTGAAGATGGTATTTAGCTTATTATACTGTTGTAAGCACATTGAACTACGCTACCGATTCCTACTCAATGTAATACTCCATTTCATTTGCAAATGGCGCATTGCATGTAACGCCTCAAACTTGAAGCCCAGAACAGATAATTGCCTCACCCAACAAAGCTAGTCTTTTGGGGTACTAGGCAAGGCCCTATGCCACTTTCTGATAACCAATCCTACAATCTGCCACTCAATTGACTGGTTCAATTGACCATGTTATCAACATGGAGAATCCTACATACCTTTTTTGTTAAAATTAGATCAAACAAAGATCAGCATATAGCCGTCCAGAATCCTAAACCTTGCTTCTTTGAACCCTAAATCATCTATCCAACATAGTTAGAATACTTTCAACAGATTTAACACCTCAAATTGGTTGATTACAAGCAATTACCTCATCAAGGTAACACCGCAATACATGTGAATCCTTCAACAATCGAGAGTCAAAAGATTACCTCATCAGGGCAGACACCTGTTCTTTTCATGTCATTATACACACTACAGGCGAAGTCCCAATCACCAGTCTGGCTGCAACTGTTAACAGCAATCGTGTAAACTTCTGGAGTGCCCTTGATTTTATATTCATGAATCATGTTGTATACCTCTCGTGCCCGTTCAACCTAAGTAATTCATAGCCCCTGTTATCCAACTAGGACAGTAAAGAGGAAATATGGAACTAGCAAGTAATTGCATGATAAACGAGATATAGATGACTGCTTTCCAGAGAAAATTTGGCAAATCTTACCTGACCAGAGTTTGCACATGCCTTTATCAGAGCACCAACAGTGACATGATCAGGATCTATAGGTTGTGTCTCAGCCCTCATTTCTGCCAACACGTCAAAAGCGCGATCCACGGCTCCTGATTGACCACATGCAGTGATAAGTGCATTAAATACAACTCGGTCTGGCTTCACATTCTACTGCATGCAAAACATAATAACTGTCAAGACTTCAAGTTCCAATACAGAATCCCAATAAAAGCCACCATAATCATTCTTGCAGCTCACATCACAATAAAACAGATAAGAAACCAGAAGTAAACCAACATACCTTTGATCTCATTATGCCGTAAGCACCAAAAGCCTTCGCGACTTGCCCAGCTTTAGCACAGCCATCAATAAGTGCACCATATGTATGAACATTTGGCTCCACTGCAGCATTGACCATTTCATGGAAGACCTACAACTTTCAAAATTTAGACATGGATGCTCATACTAATCATTCTATTATGATACTCATCGAAGCTCAGGAGTTTTTGGTTAGTGAAAACGGAAAGGAGCAACCAATGCAACCGTGACATATACCAGATCCAAGCAGAAAAAAGTAGGAGTAGAGCAATTCAGGTACTGACGATCAAAAAATTTACCTAACTGTTGCGTGCAGTAAGTCTTACTGGAATTCGCCCCATACAGGAAAAAAAAAGTGCACAATGAGCTAAAGGACGAAAGTTCGCATCCAAATGTAGAACCTTTAATTCCTTCAATTACTCTCGGTCAAGGCAACTGGGTAGGGTAACCACCCTCCACCTCCAAGCCAAGACTTCCTCATTCCTTCCACAATGAGCTAAAGGATGAAAGTTCGCATCCAAATATAGAACCTTTAATTCCTTCAATTACTCTCGGTCGAGGCAACTGTGGAGGGTAACCACCCTCCACCTCCAAGCCAAGACTTCCTCATTCCTTCCACAATGAGCTAAAGGATGAAAGTTCGCATCCAAATATAGAACCTTTAATTCCTTCAATTACTCTCGGTCGAGGCAACTGTGGAGGGTAACCACCCTCCACCTCCAAGCCAAGACTTCCTCATTCCTTCCACAACAGTGCAAAACTCACGCATCGCAAGGTATGACCCACAGGACCATGGAAGGAAAGCAAAAAGCCTACATCTAATGGTGTAATGGATGCTGGAGTGTATTAATATAAACACTTATGAGAGAACTTCATGAGAATTCGATATATAAACATAGGAAATATAACCTACAACACTAAGCATCAGGACTCAAGCATACCTTTATAAGTCGTACAGAATTTACTCAAAATTTTCCTGCTCTTCAGCAAAACAAAAAAATCTCAACAAGCACTAAGTCTTTTGAAAGACAACTTACGAAATTGGAAAAAACTTGTATTTTCCTTGAAAGTCAGATCCTAATTGACTCTTAGACAAGACTCGCATGACGGGCACCTAAAATGAGGCAATTGTACTGCGGCTCTTCGAAAGTTGTCGAGGCTCCTACGCTGGAATTCTTGAAGGATGATGAGGAGGAAGAGTAAGCATAGGAAATAGTGCATAAAACAACTACAAATAGGTGATGTAGTACGGAGGAAACAAAAGAAGTTGTCATAATTCTGGGAGGGGGAGAAAATTGCAAAATAAAAAAGAAGGTCTAGCCCCTTGCAATTACCATAAGCGGACACGCCATCCCTTCTGCATAGGGTTAAACTTTTGGGCAACAAAAATGTTAAAAGAAAATATGACAAATAAAAGATCGTCACAGAACACATCAGATCATTGACCGGAGGATGTGTCTAAGATATATGGACAAAAACTAGCAAAAGATGCCTCATAGGTAAAATATTGATTGGCTACGGAAATCGGAGGATTGACAGGTGGATTTCCAAGTATATGCACAAAAAAAACGAGCAATACATGCCTCATAAACACAATATTGACTGTCTACCACAAACAGACCTACACAGATGAGGGAGGGAGAGGAAAAACTTGTGGCCATACCTTAAACATGAGATCGACTTTCCCACATTTAGCACAAGTTGATATAAGAGTTGTATAAAGTTTGCAATCAGCTCTCAGTGCAGCCTCATGGACATGTTTCAGAACTTGGAAAGCTCCTAAATGCACGATAAAGGAATGTAAAACATATCAATTCCTGTTATATTAATCAGGCTTAAAATTCATGTGTAGCCCCAGATGCAAGGTAAGATCATAACAAATTACCCTCCGAATCTTGAGAGCACGCACAGACAGACATAAGCATATTAAATGTGCTCAAGGTCGGATTTGGGATAAGTTTAACGAAACGGAAAGCTTCCTTAACAGCCTTTTGATCTTTGCAAACACGAAGATACCCTGCATGATAAATCTGAAACCAAATATTGACAAAATTATTCAGGAAAATGATAGAAATAAGAAAAAAAAGATTAAGTCAAAAGAGAGACGAATTAGAGTTTACCTTGTCCATATCTAACAAACCCTTCTTTTCCATGTCTTCAAGCATCTCTATGCAGTAAATTAACCTAGTGCATTCATTTGAGAATTAAACCCAGAAAAATTGACAATAACATATAGTCTGAATGAAACTTCATAACTGGTAGCCTCGCATAATTACATCTTGGTAGAAACAAACTAAAACTATAACAGAAAACCATGAGATTGAAGTCTTTGATGATGTCAGACCAGTCGTTAATTTGATTGTATATAACTCTTCCATGGGATTGCTTATTAGGGTAAAGGAAAAAAGATTTGTGGACTTCAATGCAAAATAAGAGGATTACCTCCCTTTTTTAAGTGAGCGACTGTAGGCACTTAATTGCGGCGAAGGATAATGCTTGTTGTTGATGCTCTTCGTCTTTAGGTGAGGTAGCGGGAAGAAACTTTTGTGGCCACTCTGATGTAGACTTCTCTTTCCTTTGTCACCAGGAAACCCTTTGCTTTTTCCCACGTCTCTCCTTCTATGAAAAAAGCCTTCTCTATCAGATCCAAGGTGCTGTTCTCCTTGAAACTTCTCTGGAATAACGAGCATCCTTTTAGTTACTCAGTCCAGTGCTATCGATTAAAATGTTATCACACAGTCATTACATTTCAATGGTATAACCTGCAGAATAGAGGAAGTCCAGTGTAGGATATATTGCTCCTTCAACTGTAGAGCTCCTCGCCAGTGAAGAAAAAGGGTTATGTTTTTCGAGAGAAGCATGAGATGTTAATGATTTCATGCTGTTTGAGTTTTTCATAAATCCAATGGCAGACTGGTTTGCCTCATAAAATGTGTAAAGCTCTTTACGAACAAATTCTTCAGAGATGCCATTATCACTACCAATTTCACTCTCAAATTCATCCACTCTTGTGCGCGTATTCTTTGCAGGAACAGAAGCAGCAATAGACTCTGTATTGAGCATTACTGGTTCATATTCAGAGCAGCGTTCAGATTGCTTTTCACATTCTTCCACAAGAACATTGCACATTTCTGTGGTCAAAGTAAATGGCACTGCATCTGATTTATGTACCAGGGAAGGTAGAGAGGATAAGCCCTTAAGTTGAGGCTCTCTTGTGGGTATAGCATCACTAATGCCTGTAGAACCAGGAGACATTAATGTGTAAGTGAAGGGAGTTTCTTCATGAACTAAAGAAGTTTCCTTAAACTGCAGTTGTGCCACAATATCATCATAGTCATGGCTGGTTTGTCTTATATCCTTCGCCAAAGCTTTATAATCATCAGCTGATGTCTCTTCTTGAATGTCCACGGCACCCATAATCTGGTCCACAATAGCCCCATTCATGAAACCTCCAACTTCTTGGGATAGCGCAAGCCCCGACATCTACAAGTTACAACGAGCATTAGAAAGCTGATTTTACCAAAGATAGGCAATGTACACAACCAAATCCAAGCACATATGACTATAACATAAATAACAGACTTAGTGGTTTAGTAAATCTTCTCTCTGCTCCTGGCAACAACCTTCCTGTAAAGACAGCCATCACACTGCTTTCTGTTGACGGTACGAAAACAAGAACAAAGCGTGTGGGAAAGAAAATTTCAACAGACTTCATATAAGTTTACTCCAAAAGAAGCATTGACAAGATACTAATGCTACATCACCCTGCATTGTTGGTCAGTACTAAAATCCTACTTCTATCGGTCAAACACCTAGTATGAATGAATACATGCGAGATGGAATCATTGCCATGTATATTCAAGGCCGGTCATAACAGCGGAGAAATGTTATCTAATGCCAAAGGAAGGTACAACTACCAACGCAGTGGCTACAGCCCTAAGAAGAAATAATTTCCTCTGGCATTCACTATTCAATCGCTTCATCGTCTAAATTATATGCATGTTAGATTACAACAAAGAAAGACAAATTCATTATGTATGCAAACACGTACATTAGTTCTAAAGAAAACTAAGATGAGCGACGAGGGGGAAAAGGCGAGTTACCTCTTTGGCGACCTGTCTTCTTCTGGTAGAATTGAGATACAAGACGGTGAGGGCCGAAACGGTGACCACAGAGACCACAAGAATCATGGATTGTGGATCCAAAGATGCTTTGACTATAAGGCGTGGAGAATGAACGTAAAACCCAAGTTTCTTGCATCTTTTATGGGAGCGAAGACCAGGCGGCCTCAAATTGTGGCCACAACCAAGAAAGTCCCTGCGAAGGGAAGATCGAACTCTGCAAGAAGAGAGTAAAGAAAGCGAAGAGGAAGGGGAAGACGAAGAGAGTGGATTACAGGTGACTAGTGAACGCGTTTGGGGTGTGGGAGGGAAGCTCACGTCCATGGAAGTGGAGAGGGGAGAGTGTGTGTTGCAGTGTTTGATTCAAGTCTTGAGAGGATAGAATAGAAGGATGGGGTTATAAGATGACGGAAGGCACAACATTGGCGCTTGTTACCGATATCTTGCTCCGCTTACGTGGCACTCCCATTGTTTCAGCTGTTATCCCGTGCGAGTGTTTCAAAAACAAAAACAAAAAAAAAAAACTTTCATTCCAACTCTTTCGCTTCATGAAACATCGGTAACTACTCCGTATATTATAATTTTGGATGCTATCTAAATTGTATTCATGTAGTTATAACTAATTTTTTGTTAAATATTTTTGGTGGACGAGTTAGGACTTCATACTGCAAATGCTATACCAAAGCGTCTCCCTTTCATCTGATGAGCGTTGTCCTTTTTATTGGTAGAGAGTACAGTTCCATTTACGATGACTGTTAGTTAGTTTCATCGAGTTCAACTTTGGTTTTCACCAGATATAGATTCAGTAAAAAGAAAATAGTAACCATAACCGTAACAATTGTTAGTTACTTAACGAACAAAAAACCTGATAATATAAGGCTGCTGTTAATGAATGCTCATAACTTACCTAATAAACCTCCTAGCAAAATTATGTGTAAGCTTAAGATCAGATTTAAGCAAGAATGTATTTTGAGCTTTTGATGATCCCAACTCGACCAGTATAATATGGTCATATATAGGACAGTCCTAGATCTTTGTTGCTTCGGTAACTACAACTTGACCAATTTTTTGTTTAAATTTGTTCAAATTGATATATGTGATATTGACGCTCTTAAAAAGTACATTCTGAAAATATTAAAACATGAAAATGATTATAATACTTCTGTTTCGTTTTCTCCTTCACTCAATCCCAATCTCTTCTCCGTTCCAACCAAACCTAACCATAACGCTCCACCACCCCAGACCTATTTAGTGCCACCATCAGCCCAACCCCATCTACTGCCATTACCAGCCCCGACCATGTCCTCCTCCACCACCAACCCCAACCCACTGTCGCATTCAACCGATAGCCCAACCTTGTCAACCCACAGCCATCGTCACCATCACTTGCGTCCACCAACCCAGCTCATCTACCCACCACAATTCAGCCCCGTCCAAAACCATCATTTACACCCATCAGAACTAAACCCATGTCCATCCACTTCCACTAACATTCATTCAACAATCCTTTGAACCCTGTCAACCTCCACCACTGTTGATGTGCATCATTACCAAAAGCTGGTTTGATTTTTGCAATGCTCAGTTCGATTATTGCAAATCTATGATTTCTTGTTGCCATGGCCAAAATTGGTGCTATGGGATTGAAAAATCTTTAAGTTTTTGAACGACGGTGGATGATTGTGGAAGGATTGTGGAACGCACATTTGTAAGGGCACATCAGACATTTCATCTATTTGGTTGCTATTTTTTAACACATGCAACACAACAAAAACATCGCTTGGGACTATTTGCAACTAAATATACTACTACTTAAACTTAAAAGTTGAAAAAAAATAATTTAATGGGTCTAGTCTCCGTGTTAACCCACTAAGTCTAGTTGGTTCAGATCTGGATTGGACCCAATCAATTTTGGCCCGCAATTCTTTGACCCAGTTGGTCCAACCCGCCCATTGCCAACCCCTAAACATGCATTGCCCTTAGGATCCAACATTTCTTGTAGTTAGAACAACATAAAAGGGTGTTAACTCAAAGTCGTCGTTTCATAAGCCAATAGGCTTAAAAGCTGAACGGTGAAACCTGTTTGAATTGTGAATCGGTATTGCCGAACCACGTTAGCCGTCTAAACACCAAGACCAGAAGATGCCACTTCATCTTTGCAATGGTTTACAAACCAAACGCTCAAATTAATGGAATCAATTAATTTGAATGCAATAATATGCAAAGTCACTATTCGGTCATACATATAACACTAGTAACCAACGGTTGCAGTATATTATATATATATATATATATATACCAAGGGTGATTTAAACTGTTATATGTTCAAATTATAGAAATATCACTATAGACATAATCATGTAAAATCATCAAATTAAATATAGACAATAACTAAATAATTAGTTGTTAATATATATTAAAAGTAACAAATAAAGGTAAAGAACTGATGGCACGTGAGAGACATGAATTGTTCATTCACTGATTTTAAATTGCTGTTGCCTCACTTCTTTCAGATTCTAACGAGAAACATCGATTTAAGATTTAACCCGTAGGCTTACAGCCGTGTCTCCTATGATAACACGACTACAGAAGATTTGTGAACCCGTCCGAACAAAGCATCCACATGTTTGATATAGAAAATATATGTGTACTGAAATATCTCTAGAGTCATTCTCTCTCACTTTCTAACTTTTGTTTCAACATCTCTCTGACCCTTTGTCTCTATTTGGCGTCACTTATTTATGCCTTTAAAATAAATGTCACAACCTTTCATTTCAAATGAAGGGTCACAGCCCTTAAGTAAAATAGTTATTTTGGTCCAACATTGCTGTTCTTCGATTTGTTTTGTCAGTTTATCCGAGTGTTTTTCTTCCTCTTTCCTTCTCAAAAGAAGAAAAATATTTGCTGGAGTTTAATCTTGAAAGCAGATGATTCATTCTTTCCATCTTCTACATTGCTTTCTCCGATTCTCAGATTCGAATTTGTAGCAAAGCTTGGCATCCTACTGATAACGGACTCAAAATGATGGGGTCTTTTCTGTCAAGAGCGCTTGTGTATGTCCTACGTACTGCCACAAATGTGGTACAAGAACTTGGTTTGTTTCCATTACTGAAAGGGTTTATGGATCAAAAAGGATGCTAATACTGCACAATTGTTTTATGCAGAATGGCCTTTGGCTATGCTTATCCGGCTTATAATTGCTTCAAGGCAGTGGAGAAGAATGAACCAGACGTTGATCACCTCCTTTTCTGGTGCCAGTACTGGTATGCGCATGTGTTGTCACCTTATGCCTATGTTTTCCTTTTGTTATAAAATGACTACTTCAAGTGTTACAGCATACTCTGTTACCAATTTGTAGGATTTTGGTTGCATTAATCACAGTATGTGAGAGAGTAGGTGATTCTTTTATATCATGGTAAGCATGTGTCCACGTTCATGTAGCAACTATATTTCTTTATCTCGATATTATGCATGTGTACAGTTTGCCTTACTTAAAACGAAGGAGAAAGAGCCCACCAAAATTATGTAACTTTTGTGTACATTAGGTCACTCTTAAGCAAATGCGCGAGACGCTAGACATCTGTTTGTGCAGATTAGAGTTTGATTTGATTTTCTTGGCTTAATTGCTTCATTGAAGGTTACCAATGTACGGTGAAGCAAAGGTGGCTTTGTTCGTATACTTATGGCATCCTAGGACAAAGGTATGTACACCGCATCTGAGACCTGAAGATCTGATTTTCGGCTTGTTTTGGTTACTAAGGTTCTAGTTATTTTTATTGTTCTAATTGTTGTTCTTCCGCTTGAAATTGTTTTAGGGAGTGAGATATCTTTATAATTCCTTCTTTCAGCCTTATGTCGCAAAACATGAGAAGGAAATTGATGGCAATTTGCTGGAGCTTACGAACAGGGCGGGGAAGTTTGCAGTTCTGTTTTGGGAGAAGGCTGCAAGTTATGGCCAGACTAGGTTCTTTGAGTTTTTGCAGTTTGTTTCTTCTCGGTCGGCAGCGTCTAGGCCTCAACCAACTTCAGCACCCACATGCAACAAATTGTAGTAGTTCCAATATTCTTCAATTCTTTTAAACCTGCAATTCGACTGATAAGTACAATTTGTTTAAAGTTAGAAATGTATGTTCTTTTGATGTGTGAGATAAAAAAAAATGTAAACGAATGTAAGTCCTTCTGAAATTGTTTATGAGTTAGTTTGTAGTGACATATCCGTAAAGTATTGCAAATTAAACATATTATATCCTAAAAATGCGTTCAAGTAATTTATTAAGTGCTATGACCAACATGATGATTATTTTTCTAGAACTTCTTGCGTGCTGAGTTTCTAACTCTTCATCAGATTGTGAAATTCAGTATGTGCACACAGTTGCGTTGCCCGGGGGTTGTTGGATGAAGGATCGATATTTCTGCCTCAGCAATTCGATTAATAATTTTTCTCGCTACTCAATTATATATTTATATTTTTTTATGTCAATATTGACAGTCACAACTGGCATTTGAATAGCAATTAGTGATATTATTTTCATTTATTATGCATTTCTGAAAATAAGAAGTCAATGGGACTAAAATATTTTAACTTAACATAAATGTGATGTTTAAACCCTAATGCACATAATTGTTTTTACTCATATTACAAACTTAAAAGAGTAAAAATAATTCAAATTTTGTTAGATGTCGCTTGTTGCCATCAAAATGGTAATACAATTATCGGCGCTCTCAACGCGATATCCAAGACAGAGTTTTTGCTCTTAATAACCCGATTTTAATACTTAATTATTCCATTTTAAAACTTATTTACCTGTGTAACCCTTTTTTGAAAATCGCGATTTTAAAGGAGAAAACGTGGTTCGAAACGGTCTCTGTTTCAAACACAAATTTCATACGTTTACATAAGAAATATATATTTCAAATCACGTTTTCTTCTCTTAAAATCTCATTTTGAAATCGTAATTTTTAAAAAAGGATTACACAAGTAAATAAGATTCAAGATGAGATAATTAAATAATTAAGTTTTAAAAACAGGTATTAACAGAAAAAAAAAACTCAGATCGAGATCGCCATGCGAATAAAGCTATGAAAACCACATACTAACCTCCAAGTCAGTGCGGGGATGAACCCGATGCTGGCTCACCCCATGGCCCTGACCAGAACTAACCAACGCTGTGTAGATTCACTTTGGACTAGGGAATAGTCAAGACTTTCCTGGCGGCGAGCCACGCAATCGAGAATGCATGTGGAACACGCAAAAGCCCAGCAGAATCTTAGCCTGACATGCCCACGCGTCACTCACTTGCGGGCCGAGAAATTGTTCAAAAGGGCACTGGACCGGACCGGGGGTCACGCCTCCCCTGTATTAAGCTCTCCCCTGAACCGACGTTACGTGTCCGAACCATACACCGATTCGTGGCCCAAAACACACACGCACTCTCTCTCTTTCACACAGTCAGCGTGCAAAACACGCACTCCTATTTAAGCTCAAAGCTACTCCGCATTTAGCAGTGTCACGGGACTCGCACCAAAAAGTGGAAAGCGGGTTTGAAAATTAAGAGAGCGAGAGAGCAGTGAATGGAGGGGAAAAGGGAGGAAAGTGTGATGAGGAAGAAAAGCGAGCAGGAAGGTGAGGTGATGGACGGTTCCGATATAATGGAGTTGGTTGGGGACGAGAAAGTATATGGTGAGTTCGTCGATCACAAGTTCCAGGAACTCGACCGCGACCGAGACGGCAAGCTCTCGCTGAAGGAGTTGCAACCCGCCGTCGCCGATATCGGTGCAGCCCTTGGCCTGCCTGCTCCGGGCTCTTCTCCCGATTCTGATCATATCTACTCTGAGGTAACATATGCAAGCACTACTGTGTTATCCCTCGCTTTTTACACACACACAGACTCGCAGTCACTATGTGTACCTCTGTGAAATCAGCATTTGAGTGCAACCAGGTCATTTTTTTGAAAGTTCTTATCTAGATGTTGAGACCTAAATTTTTGGAGGGAAAATCGTGGGCTGTTTGGCAGATAATAATCCGGAGTGTTTAAATTAGGTTCTGTTTGGTAAAGTTGTTTTTGCCTTTGCAGGCAGAATTTTTTTGTGAAGTAGGAAAGGAAGGTTAAGGCGAGACCTAACATAAACAATCCCTAGGCATTTTTTAATTCTAGAACATCTTAATTCTTATGGGAAAATACTCTCCAAGTTTCAACTTGAAATCTGGAAATGCAAGAAAAAAGCCTATAGTTTACTGCTTATGGATTAGACTTAAAAACCTTGATTATTGTTACTGATTTTATTAGCAGCTGGTGCTTCATGGTTGGCAGGAGATAAAAGTGTTAGGTGTGATTGAGTTTTGATCAAGTGTTGATTTCATATCCTTTAGTAGGTCTAGGATCTGCTACTTATTAAGTTGTAGTGGCTTCGAGTTGTGACATCTAATTAGTGTTTCCATGTCTGAGTCCATAAAATATAGTGTATAATCTCGTGTGATCTCGTTATCTGGAGATGTTAATTCCAGGACGTGTAAAGTTTGTTCTGCTTTCCCTGTTGGAAGAATCAGGACATAAAATATGTTTCTTATTGCTTGGATGATGTACTTCAGTGATTTGAGTTTCTAATACTTTATCAAGCTTTTACTACTTTTCCTTGTTTGTGTTGACTTTAAGATGCAGATTTTTTTTAATCTTATTGTCTGTTCTTTATGCAATTTCATTCATTTGGGTATCAATGTTTAAGGATGTAGATGGTGCATTCTCCGAAGCATCTAGTGGAAATTTTTTTAAAACTAGCTCCAGAAACATCTAAAGTCTAACTCTGTATATATATATATATATATATATATATATATAAAATTTTCTTTGGTCCCTTACTCTTATCGTGTTGAGTGGTCGCAATCTGGTGGAAAACTTTTGTTTTCAACTCTTTTAGCAGCACCGATGACAACTGGCACGAAATTAGGCAGTTTCAATTTCATGTGCCGAAAGCTTTCTCGTAATATACTTAGTGGTCCAATTGTGGAGCCCTTTCTCAAGAAGACAATATGTACGGGGCCAAGGCATCTATGAGTTGGCCATAACTCTCTAAAATTACGTCATTTTTTTTTTACTCACTTTTAAGGTTTTTGCTCCTAATTTTGTAGGTGAAAAGGTGTTGTTTCGGTAAAAGATAAACGGAAACTGCTAAAATCAGAAGACTGATTACGTACTTGTAGAAAATCTCATATCTAACTGCATGACCAATGATCAAGGTTTGATGGCTTGACACCCAAGGTTTAGGTAAATCAAGGCAGCTGGGGTAGTTTGGGCCTATCAGATAAGGAATCCGAGCTGAACTCTTGAAAGCAAGTCTATGGCTAATAATATTGGTCGGTCGAAGATATGGGATAACAGAAGAATCAAGTAATGACCACCCAAGGGAGATTGAATTGTTAACAAATGAGATTAAGATTCAGTGTAGCAAACTTGTTTTGGGCTTCCTCCACATGGAGACCAATCTGTGAGATTTTTTGTTTGGTATCTGATTGTTGAATAGTTAGTAAGCTGGTAAACAACAGAGAGAGTGATCTTTGATTTTACTTGCCTGGCAGGCAGCTAATTCACTTTGGTTGCCTTTTTTTTCAAGTCATGACTTCACGACTTTGAAACTTTGCCCTTCGGCACACAATTTCGGTGATGTCTATTTCTTTATGTCTTATCACCCCCTTTTCCCCTTTTTGTCTGCATTGTACTTAGAAAACGAACTTAATGGTTATAGGTTCTCAGGGAATTCACCCATGGCAAGCATAAAAAGGTAAGCAAGACGGAGTTCAAAGAAGTTCTTTCAGATATTCTTGTAGGCATGGCTGATGGTTTGAAGCGAGATCCTATTGTCATTCTCCGCATCGACGGGGAGGATCTACTAGAGTTTATCAAGAGCCCAAGCTTTGAACCTGAACTGATTTCAATTCCCTCAGAAATAGAGGTTCCTAACGGATCTCTCCGTGATTATATCATCAAGGCTTTTGAAAGACTAAGTGTGGAACAAGGGATGCCTCCTGCTTCAGATTCTTGGGTAATTCATTGTGTACCACATTAATTTTACGTTCTTTGAAGAATAACCTATTGCTGGACTGAAGAAGCACACCAAGTTAAACCCCTTCTATTCAAAAGTTTAATAAGAATCTCCTCTGCGATTACAAAGGCAAATGTGAAATCCTAATTATATTATCTCCTTTTAGATAGTATTTCCTACTATCGATTAAGGATATTAGATTCACAAGATATTTGCTTTTTTTTCTAATGTCCAAGAAACTCACAACAGATCTGTGTTCTTGCAATATGTTAATTGTGTTTAGGGGTAGTACCTCGGCAGCGGTCTGCATTTTCATGATATCGTACTAAAAGGGATTTTACCCTTGTTAGGTTATGAGCAACATTGTGGAACCAGCGCTTCAGTCCTGTAGTACGCTTCTTGAGCAACCCATCCGTCAGGATACATTTTTGCTGCATTTGAAGAAAGTAGCAGAATGTGTTGCTCAGCATCTCAAGGAGCGGCCTGTGATCGTTGCTCACACTGAGAACACCTTTGATGGAAGTGGCATTAAGAGACTACTCTCTAACAAGTTTGAATTGGAGAAGGTAAATAATTAGCCTTATTATCAGTACCGTTATTTTATCAGCTGTTAGGTGTGTCAAAATATCTTTGCAAGCCCTGAAGTTGCAGCAATTCTTCTGGAACTTCATTTTCACCAAGTGCCATCAAACACATTATTTCAATAAACTTGATGACTAAGATTAGAATGACCAGGTGTGGTCCCTCTTTTACTTTCGCCTTCATGGAAATATGATGGCTTTTGTTTTCTAAATCATACTGCATAATATTTGATGTCTCACTATGCCAAGTGTATCTTTTTGCTGAGTGGACTTGGTCTTACAATCTGTCTTGCTACTCAGACACTTGATGCAGCTTTGAAAACTGTGGCTAGAGATCGTAGTGGCAAAATCTCTAAAGAATATCTGCGAGTGGCGCTTGATGTTGTGGCTCCATCGGCTGGTTTGCCACCATTTGGTGCAGTGGCTCAGGTACTTTTGTCAAAACTCAAAGGACCATTTACATAAATTTTGTTATTTTAGAAATTAATCTATCATGCATAAAAGCCACACAAGTCCTGAGCTACTTTCTTGTGATTAATGCTTTGGTAGTTGCCCGGTGAGTGCACTGGGTAAGGCTGAACTGAGTCAGTAAGTGGGCACCTTTGTTTTACCACTTTTTTTTTGGCCCATATTTTGGCCAGGCATAATTGCATAGCTTCTAACTAGTTACTGTTTTTGGTCTGAACTTTTACAGATGGACAAGGTTATAGCTGACGTGGCTAAGATGTTGGATGCTGATGATGGGAAGATTGTTACAGAGGAAGAGTTCAAGAAGCTCTTGACTGAAATACTGGGAAGTATCATGTTGCAGTTAGAGGGTAATCCAGTCTCAGTTTCGACGAATTCGGTCGTGCATGAGCCCCTTACCTCTGCTTCCACTCTCTTGCAGCCACCCTCTCATAGTGCAGCCTAGGTATCTTAACATGCCTATCTGAAGTAAAATAGAAATAAAGAAATTCAGATATAGTTTTATCATGGAAATGATCGCTGATTAGTAGTCAGTCATATTCTGTCTAGTTTATTTGATCTTGCTAATGAGTTTCTCTAATTACACAACAATTATTATAAGTTGACATCAATTACTTGAATTAGTTATGACATGGGTGCGATTGGTTCCCATCTCCTAAGCATGGGGCAGATGCTTAGGCTGCTAAGTTGACTGAACTTTTCCATGGCCTGATGGTTCTTTACAAAATAGGCAACTAAAGAAGTACTCAAAAGCCCAGAAGGGAGAAATAAGGAGCTGCTTGTGTGGTTGCATTAGCTTTTAGCCTCGTTTTTTTTTTATTGAATACATCTTGTTCTGCAAAGAATTACATTGGAATCTTATGAATTGCTTACAATGACTATCACGGGCCATAATTTCCGATGGAAAATTCTTGATTCACACCCTGTAGGCCCTTCTCATGCTTTACTTCGTGCTAACAAATACGGAGTACATCAAAGGGGTATTGAGGATGTCATGCTTGTACCCTTCGTGCGAACAGAAGCCCTCGGGATATTGAGGAAGTCATGCTTGTACCCTTCAGAACGAAATAGCTGACTTGGAACAATTTTAGTGTATAGATAAAATGCCATGGAAGCAAGAGTAGGCCCAGCCCAGAAAACCCAATGCCCATCCCAAAGATGGCCACCTCTAACAATTGCAGGGCCCAAACACCTTGCCGGGTTTATCCCCGCACCCGAATAACCATTTGTGGCTGTAACCGTGGTCGAAATGAAGACGTTGAGCCCGGCTAGTAACCCAATGATTGAACAAACTGTGACTCGCCCCACTATATTTGTCTGGGGTTGATCAAATGCGACCCATCTCGACGCGAAAAGGAAAAGGAATGAACACACAGTCTCAATCCAAAATGCTTGGGCCGTCTTGAGCCCAGTAATAACGGGCCCATTCGGGCTTGGTGCAATGACAGTGATTGTGCACCCGCCAAGAGAGAAGGCCTGTTGAATCCTGTTGCTCACCACAGCTTCTAGTGCTAGTGCTCCTAGCGTTGCACCAATGCACTGTGCCAAAATGTAGACGAGGGCACGAGTGTGTGTAATGCTACCAATTAGGGCATACGCCAGTGTAATGAGGGGATTGATGTGGCCCCCGGATATGGGAAGAGTAGCGAGGATGAGAATTGCTATCGTGATGGATATGAGGATTG
Organism: Escallonia herrerae; assembly: GCA_033070095.1. Taxonomy (NCBI): domain Eukaryota; kingdom Viridiplantae; phylum Streptophyta; class Magnoliopsida; order Escalloniales; family Escalloniaceae; genus Escallonia; species Escallonia herrerae. The sequence continues at coordinate 121,226 of JAVXUP010000394.1, read as the reverse complement.
CCATTATAAGATGCGGCGCTGTAGTGTCCGTCTCAATGGACGAAATGGCTATGGTGTCGATCATGAAGACTAGGATCGCCGTTCCTAGGAGCTCGGCTACAGATGCTTGCCAAACCTAAGAATTTGTTACACAGTGACAATCTTGTCTTGTTCAATAGTAAGAGTACTACTGATGCCAGGGAACTTGGTTTGATTCATGATACTTGTGACAAGAATTATATAGCTCTTATGTCAAGCTGTCCCATCTATATGGTAATGTTAAAAGTAAACAAAATAACGAGGCCGTAAACCTTATTTTTCTTTAACGATGGTACTCGGTAAAACCCTTCTAAGATAAATCAATCAGCATGATCAGTTTTCGTTTTGGCCCGAGTTTGGTTTTGGTAAAAATCAGACTTTTGATGGGAACTTCCTGCATTTCAATTCAGAGCATCTTTCGGTTTCCATGTTAATTAGTGTGTCGAGTGCAAGCTGTATATACTAACCTCCACAGTGAGAAACTCTTTCGTGCCTAACCAGTCACTTGAGGTTATGAAATCTCGCTTTTTCTCCTGTCTATCGGACCTGTAACAAGCTTTGAACAAGTTAATGGAAGGCTAGGGACATACAAGAAGTTGATGAGAATTTTGCCTTTTAAACTCCGGCGACAAGCTTTTTGCATGGGTATTGTGAGTCCCTAAAAGTTAAATTCGATCATAATATCTTTTGTGAAGCTAGCTAGGGCTTATAACTTGGGATTGTGTAAAGATATTTTCTGCATAAAGGTTTTGATTCAATTCGCTACCTCATAATTCATGTCATAAAGATGATTATATTGTCACTTGTGATTTAATCAACACAATAGATAACTTCTGAAAGCACTTGTCATCAGGCAGTTCTCATTTCTCAAAAGGCCACTAGTTTACAGTTTTATGGTATGATATAACAAAGATGTCATTATGCACTTACCAATGAGGAAGACACAAGTCAACAAATCGAATAGTTGTACCTCTGAGGAAGACATTCATGGCAACCATGAACAGCCCCGTTGGAAACAACTGCTGCATCCATTCCTCCAACTTACTTGTGAAGTGAAGCCAAGCCAAGCAAGTGAAAAGGCCCTTCCATAATGTTTTAAAACAGCCTCCTTTATTCTAACTGCAAAGTGAGCTAGATTAGGGCAAAAAAGGCCAAACCTCTGGCATCAAAGTATATTCTTACTACGTGAACTACGAAATGTTGCCATAGACGAGAAAACAAGTAATGCTTGATCTTAAAAGAATATCCATTATGCATAAACAATATTTTGTAGCTTCGACAAATAGACTTAGCATGTCTCGAAACATAAACTTTTCTTTCTTCACTTTCGTGACAAACTGACAATTATACTTGGACTAAAGAGGAACCCCAAGGAAGAGTAGACGGTAAAATACAGCTATCATTTGATTCCTGATGTGATTATCAAGGGATTTTGTTAACTAGCAGCTTGACATCTTACTGATGCAGCTGCACTAGGCATTAGTAATTGATAGCATAGATAGGTCCAATTATGATTTGTGGCTTTCTCTTGTTAGGTGAGTTTGGAAAATGGCGACACTTTGTTAGCGTTAAAACTAGTAAGGGCAGTTTAGGGCTGGGAACATGGTCTTTCGTCGTATTTGTCACAATTGCTCATATTACCTGAAAGTAATTTGATTGAAGTACTAAAATTTTAAAAAAGTTGCCAAAAATCGTACTCTGTAGTATTCTAGATAACTTATAAATTCATTTCAAATTAGAACACTCCCACTTCACTTTTGGCAGTAAAGTTTCAAGTTGGGCGAGTCAACTCGCCGCGCGAGTCACCTTCTTCTGGAGACGACATTATTCGTTCAAATATATGCTGGCCATACTTGTTACTAACAAATGTCACAGAAATCCACACGGAGTTTAAGCAAAAATGCGATGATAGTACTAATCTGCCCTTGACTAAGGGACCTCTTGTTTATCATTTGGGATAATTGCATAAAATACCTATGTGGTTTTGGGTAGTTGTAAAAATACATCTCCCATTACAAAAATTGCAAGAAGACACTTAAGATTTAAAAAGTGCTACACCCGTCAACTTCTGTCACAGAATTAACGAATTTCCTAAACTACATCTGTATATAAGCACATTGGTCTTGTTTTTGGGTTTTCATGTCCAATGAGGGGCCTGTTCTCTTTGAATTTGCAGATTTCTCGTGGTCCTGTAACCGGGGTTTTACAGGCTTCACGTTTTCTCAGCCTAAGCTTCGAGTTTACAGATTTGTCGAGGTCCCTTCACCGACAAATCTTCGTTTTGCCATTTTTTTCTAGTTTTTCGGCCGTCTTCTTCGCGGGTCTCCGATTCTTCTCCCCGGCGATGTCACGGTCGTCGCCCGTGACAACCGCGGCTCCTCCTCCCTTCCTATCCCCTTTCCTTGGTCCCCTGCCTTTCCCCCTTCCCTTCGGATTTACAGATTTGTCGAGGTCCCGTCACCGACAAATCTTTTTCTGGTTTTCTAGCTATCTTCTTCGTGGGTCTCTGGTTTCACCTTGGGTTCTTCTTCCCGGTGCTGTCACGACCGTCGCCGGTGACAACCGCGGCTCCTCCTCCCCTTCCCCTGGTCCCCTGCCTTTTCCCCTTCTCTTCTCCTCCCTTTCCCCGCTTTCCCGTTGTTTTCTTGCGCCGGCCCTAATTAGGGCTTGGCTGCAAGAGAGATATCTACGGGTACAAACGGGTTTTCCAATAATTATTTAGCAGTGACACTTGCTCTGTAGGCCCGTTTACCACAAACGCGGTTAAAACAGACGGTTTTATTGACGAGTGTAACACTTTTTAAATCTTAAGTGTCTTCTTGTAATTTTTGTAACGGGAGGGGTCTTTTTATAACTATTCCAAATCATAGGGATATTTCATGCAATTATCCCTTATCATTTTGGGATGGATGGGGCGGAAGGGGGAGGGTGGTTGAGGGTGGAATGGATTGGGGATGGCAGGGCATTAAGATATCTTGTTCCAACCAACATAACATAATATCCTTGAAAGAAACATAAAGTACAAAATAACATGATATCCTTGAAAGAAACATGAATATTTGTATTTGGTCTTTCCTTTTGTGGGCGAATATGCATGCTTACTCCGAATTTCATTCAAGCTGAGAGTCATAAGAAAAAATGGCAAACCAAAGAACGAGATCATAAATAGAGGTCTTAGTAAAAGAAACAACAAAAACCTTCTTCCCTTCTTAGAGGGCTAAGTGGCTAACCAACACCGCGTCGGACCTGTTGCCGAGCCATCTTGATCATCTACTCTCGAGCAAACTCCGTCAAGTCACAGAAAATTATACAGTGAATGACCAAGAATAAGTTGTATTAATAATCATCTAAAATGGGAAAAATAACAACCAAAAATAAAGGGAAAAAATGACAATCTCAAAAGACTTAAAATTTTCATTTCAGCGAAAGTTATACAGATCCCAGGATTGTTTGTACATTACATACAATTTGACCAATCACATCTTGCCATCTTCACATTTTTAAAAGCACTATTAGAGGATTCACTTCTATTTCTGATCACCCTTGGGACCAACCGTAGCCTTCAAAACATTCAAGAAATCGTGTTTGTAACCCGGGGCATGTTGGAAATGCTGACGTGGTATGATCTTCGTGTACAGGTAGAACGCCACGCAAGCGATAGCAGGCCCGGCCCAGAACACCCAATGCCCATTCCAGAGATGGCCTCCCCTCACCACCGCCGGGCCCAAGCACCTTGCCGGGTTCATCCCTGCACCGGCATAGCCCTTCTTAGCGGTCAGGGTCGTCGAGATGTAGACGAGGAGGCCCAGCACAATCCCGATGATCGAGAAGACGACGATCAGGCCCAGCGACTTGGCCTGACGGGTATCATAGGCCATCCAAATGGACGCGAAGAGAAAGATGAAGGTGCAAAAGATCTCGAGCCAGAGGGCCTGGGCCGTCTCCAGGCCCTCTGTTACGGGCCCGTTCGGGCCTGGTGCGACGACTGTGAGAGTGCAGCCCGCGAGCGAGAATGTTTGCGCAATGGTGCTGCTCACCACGGCTTTGAGTGCTAGTGCTCCCAGAAGGCCACCAGCACATTGTGCCAATATATAGATAAACGCGCGGGAAATGGATATTATGCCGACGAGCGCGGCCGAGAAGGAGATAACGGGGTTGATGTGGCCGCCGGAGACCGGGTGGACGGCCAGAAGCAGAATCGTGATGGCAATTGCGACGAGAACCGACAAGATTAGGTTTGGAGATTTGGTCCCGGTCTCAAAGGTCGAGATGACAATAGTGTCGAGCATGAAGACTAGAACCGCTGAGCCTAAAAGCTCCGCGACTGCTGCTCGCCAAACCTGAGACAAAAACAGACAAAGCATTGAAATGAAAATCTAAGCTCATCATTGCAATCGACAACAAATTGATCATCAAAATGACAGTCCTTAACGTTAAGTGAGAAGAGTTCATCCAAGCCCAGCATCTCGCTTAAAGTATGAGAGGTTTGCTTCTTTCCTTGGTCAACTGTCCAGTGATCTGACCTGAAACAATAAGAAGAACATTAATGGACAGCCTTAGCAGCATGAATTTGACAAGTTAGAAGAGCAATGACAAGTAAGATACCCACGTTGGTGTGGCGGAGAGGGGTTGGATTCTGCTTGCACCAGAAAGCTGGCTTTCTTCGTCCTCCATAGCACCATTTGCAGCCATTCCTCGGTTAAGTAGCTGGCTTTGGTTGCTGGTTGTGGCTTCTGCCGGAGAAACTCTCTGTCTTAGTATAATATAGTGGAACTTAAAGGCTTGAAGGGCCTACCTAGCAGTCTAACTTTACTCTTAATTTTAAGAGTCCTCGTGCAACCAACACCCCAAGAGAGAATGAAAAAAGAAATCACTGAACGATCTTAGGAGAAGAAGCCATAAAATTGTCAGTTACATCATAAATGCCAACACACTCTTCCTGTTTCTTCTCAACCCTCAACGGCCCTTTTGAGCTGCTTTCCTTCCCTTGGTTTAAGTTACTGGAGCAGTTTTCTTCATTTATGTCCTTTGAAGCTTCATTTGGTACCGCTGCACCTCCTACAACCGCACGGCAAAGAGTCACAGTTGTAAGCCGTAAGTTTTAAAGTCTCACATCTATTATACATGTATTACACGTAAACATTAACCTTTTATAAGCATATCTTTCAGTTGGACATCAGGTTTTTAAACGGTATCAAAGCTACGCTATGTCTATCTCCATGGTTTTTAGGTCGCACCTCGTCATAGTCCACTTAATGGGAATTGAGAGTAATTTCTTATATTTGATGGGTTTATCATTCTCATTACCATGCCTTTGAAGTGAACATCTGACCTTAACAACAAGAATTGCTTAAAATTAGGTACTACCCGTCTTTGATTGATAGATAAGTGATGACCTGATGCTAACTGATCGATATCGGTTAGTGACCAATTTCATTGCAAGTTTTTTAATGCTGAATATTCCATTCTAGAGATTGAGAAACTGAACAAAAATTGAAATCTAGAGTTGAACGGGGTGATAAGTTTTTTCCCCATGTTGGAAGGTGGTGCTGCGGTGTTTTCGTGTTCTTAAATGGATTGGCCGACAGGGTCAATTGGAAGGTGACATTAAAGTCAACTCTCTTCAAGCCTTTTTTATTTTTCTCATTTAATATTTTCGGGTAAGTCCTCTTGGTCTATTAATTGGCTTGATAAGTAGGGGGGAGTGGGGAGTCTATTAAATTGGGCTGTAATCAAGCAGCGTCCAACAACCAGATCTTTAATTTGACAATTGCATGTGACTTGTCCAGAATAAAAGGGATCTTCTAGATATTTACCCTTTAGACATTGAACTTTATATTAGAAGTTTCTATTTATGCTTCTCAAGTATTAAAAGGGATCTTTAATTTGAACGGTTTGATTTGTCAGTTTACACGATTCGGCTTAATCGGTTTGGATCGATTTGCCTACTTAAAGACATTATTCATTTACACACTACTAATTTGAGTCATATTTTTTCTAAATTGCATAATAATCTTGTTTCATTCGACATATAAGTTCTCATTGATGAATGAGGAAGAATAAGTAAATATAAACTAGATATTGGTCACAAATTTTTGTGTTCTAAGTTTTGTTAAGATTTTCGTTTCTTTTAACTTTCAAGATTTGTTTATTTGGAATTACTTAATACCTTATATGTATAATTATTAATGGAATATTACTAAAATCTGTTTGGGATCGGTTTCAAAAATGCAAACTGTGAACCAAACCGAATCAAGGTCGGTTTGAAAAATATAAGATCAAACCGCTAAGTTATTTGAATAGTTCAAATTGGATTGATTCAGTTTGAACGATTCGGATCGGTTTGAACAGCTTACTACTCACCTAGAGATGTCAAAGGGCTGGGCTTGGGCCGGCCCAGCCCAAGCCCATCGGGCCTGCTGTGGGGCCGGGCCGGGGCCTGGCCAGTGGGGCTGCCAACCGGGCCGGGCCGGGCCGGGCCTGCCGAAGGCAAACCTAGGCCCAGTCCAGGCCCTAGGCCCAATATCTAGGGCCGGGCTTGGGCCGGGCCCGGGCCCTTTTTTTTTTTTTCTTGTTATTCAATTTTAAATTTCATCTCTAGGCAATATTCACAATTTAACGAACCTAATCTTTATCCTTTTATTTCATTATAAGTAATATACATATATATGTATGTATATACATATTTATTTGTTAGCCATTATATTTTTTATTATATGTTAAACATGTTCATACTCTTCTTGGTGAGCTTTATTAATAAAATCTTAACACATAACAATACTGTTGGGGGGGGTAAAAGTGGAATTTTGGAAAAGGGGTGGAAGAAAGGGGGGAAAAGCAAAAAATTCAAACAAGTGGTGGGGCCAAAACCGGGCCAGACCCGGGCCGACTTCGGGCCGGGCCAAACCGGGCCGTTTCCGGGCCGGGCTGGGCTTTTTCGCAGAAACTGAAGGCCTGGTCCAGGCCCAGGCCCCAAGCCCGCTTGTGCTGGGCCGCTACTGTTCATGGATGGGCCGGGCCAGCCCGGGCCAGAACCGGGCCGGGCCGGGCCAGCCCACGGGCCGCCCGGCCCGTTTGACAACTCTATACTCACCCCTGACACAAACAGAGGAGAAATGCCCGCCATATGTTCGACGTAACGGAGCTTCCCTTTCCAGGTGGGTTGTGGACTTCAATAGTGCTGCGTAAATGATGCCGGTCACATCACTTTTAGCAAACTCTGAAGTTGTTTGGGTACTGAGAGTGTTGCCATGTACTCCGTATTATATAATCGATCAACATCATGGCATATATTAAAAGAGAAGCTGCATTGTGGCAAATGAGGCTGGGTAAGCGATACATTTGCCAGATTATACTTTTGTTCGAAAGCCGCTTGTGGTATTCGGAAACATGAAAAAGAAAGAAGGGTTAGCCTTGTTCATCAATTACGGGCGCTTCGAGAATTATGTTCCCTGGAAACCCAATATACGGCTTACAGTTCACTGGTAAAAGCGGCAATTCTATTTTATTGATCACAGAATGTAGAACCATAGGATAGTTGAACGTTTTACCAATTTTGTGCGTGTGCTGTCCGTGTGCCGTCCGTGTGCCTAGTCAGCCAAGTTAGTACCAGAAGGTGGTGGAAAGGACAATGAATGTGTTCTAGCTTTTTATGTTCTGTTGTATGGTTTGCAGGAGTCATTGTGAGAATCTACTAGTTGCAACCTTATAACACTTTGGTCCTTGGACTTCTCTGTTTGAATGGTGTGCACTTTATTCCCTACTATTAGAAGTATATGGCATGCCCGCTCTGTTTGTAATTTGTTTGAAATAGTATCATATCCATAGTAAAAGCACTTCAGGTGTGACATGTTTGTCCATCGAAGTTCACATTTGTCTTAAGTAGGTATCAAGCTTGTCATTAAACGCCAAACACTTTATTTCCAGTTGATGTTTCCAATGATTCTTCTTTGTTCTAGCCAAGCATGCTAGAGATGTATGTGCAGGACTTGTTTTTCCTTAAGATAGGATTAGAACAGTTTTTTCCTCTGTAATGGGGTTCGGGAAGACCTTATTTGTCTCCTTCGGTTATAATAACTTCCATTCTCCTCAACCTGCTAGTTCTCAAAGGAACATGGAGTTGAGCAATCTTCGTGTATGGCATTTTCCGCTGATGCTCATATTATTAGTTACTATGTGCAGCTTTTCAGGCATCTTACTTGTCCTTTGCTGCTACTTTGATTTCACCTCTTGGAGGGAGAATTCTTTTCTGAATAACCTTCTCAACTTGCAGATTGCTATGACCCATTGGATCCAAATGGAAATATCACGGTTACCTTTGACATACTTCGATGGACAGATGATGGCTATGTGGTAGGTACTGCTATCAGTTATGCACTTTGTCTGCTTCAGTTGGTTCAATAGGCATCTATTTTTGCGTAATGTTCTGCTAGAGAATGTTGGTTGGAGCTTGAGCATTAAAGGTTTGTTAACATCAACAGAGGTGTTTGAGCATTGGCTAGCGCGTTATGACTCATTCTTATGCAGTTAAGGCAGCTAGCTAACGTACTTGTCGCTAAAAGAGGTTATAGGAGCTGCTTTCAATGTTTCAGGAAAAACCATGTTGGTTAGGCTGGAGCTTTTTTCGTACTTTAGATGATCATAAGCTCAAAGTGTCTCAAAAAAATCAGTTTCAAAACTCGCCTTACCATTTTATAGCCAGTAGGTTTGGGTAGAGATGGTCTTCTTTCAAGAGCTTTTTTCATAATTACAAGCTATTAGTCCACCAACTTAGTAATGGCTGATAGAGAGCTTCAAGGCATTGTGTTCAAGATCTGAGGAAGGTACATCGATATGAACTTAAACTCTGCTGAAGGCTATCCCTATGGTGTATAAAAAAAAGATTAGGCTGATAGCAGAGACCACATTTACTGATGTGTGTTTGTGCTTGTATATTAGTTGGTTTATCTTTTGTGTAATGAGTTTCCAGTAAAGTGCTGATTTGAGCCCATTGCAGCCTTCGGATACCAGATTCATTGCAGCATATTTAATCAACATACAATATCCAACCATTAACTTCATTTTTGCTTGTAGGCAAGGGTAACCATCCAAAACTACTACCTGTATCGCCATGTGGACAAACCTGGTTGGAAGCTAGGGTGGACATGGGCAAGAAATGAGGTCATATTGTCCATGTCTGGGGCTGTTGCCACCCAGCAAGGGAACTGTTCCTCCTTCAAAGTTCAGAAACCACATTCATGCGAAAAGGACCCTATTATCATTGATCTCCCAGAATCCATGCAGCAAAACAGGTCAGAAGACTGCTGCCGCGATGGCCTTCTTTCTGCTTGGTCTATCAACCCTTTTAAGTCATTTTCATCCTTTGAGGTCACGGTCGGAAACGTAGGTGGAACTTCTTCTGTTTCCAAGCCATCAAGTCTTACCTTAAGGTCTCCTGGACCTGGTTACACGTGCGGCCTAATTGTGGACACGGATCCCACAGTTTCTTCAGTTATTGGGGGAAGAAGAGAAGAACAAGTTTACAGTAAGTATTTATTTGACGAGGGACCAGTATCAAAATTAGTAGTAGGTTACTTCCTGTTTAACCAGTTAGTAGGGGGCTGAAGGTTTGGCAACTTTGTATCCACTAATAAGCCATTAAGATGACTGTGGAGAATGGAGGATCTTACACAATTTGATGGTTAAAATTACCTCACGTGGTTATTGAGGATGATCTGCGTTAGAACAGTTCCAACACTGCTATCACAGTATCACATATTGTGCCTCTTTGCCATTTTCAATCACGTTCAAAGTCTCTACTTGATTGCTTCTCGCAAGTATTACCCTGAGAAGGAAAAAGATGCTTCTAAAAATAATGAGAAATAAGGTACCTTCGATAACTGCCACTTCGAAGGGATAAACAAACTTATCAGGATAAACAAGAACTTGGTCTTCTAGCTTCAGACTTGATTCACTCATTCCCTCGAAGTCCTGTATACTTTGAGTTAGTATTGAAGGAGAGACAAAAGTTACGGTTCTTTTATAACGGGGCCGAATTAAGTTGGATATGAAATGAAATAAGCTTCAATGGAAAGGTTGCTTTTGCTCTGCAATCACATAAATCTATGCCCTTCATATTGTTATGTTTGACGATGATTGCTTTCTTTCTACCAGAAGCATGATGATGGTTTTGCGGGTTTTCAGGAACATGGAAATCAACGTGCACATACTCCAGCTATGTAGCCAACAAAACACCAGTTTGTTGTGCTTCGCTCTCGACATTTTACACTCCTACCATCACATCATGCCCTCGGTGCAGCTGTGGGTGTAGACTAGCAGATTCAAATGCAACATCATGCATTAGGTGCGTTATCATTTCTATATCCTTAATAACGGGGCATGAAGCTGGATGTGTAGTTTTTTGTGCGATATTAGTTTATCATGAAATTACCAGTCTAAATGTCACTATAAGATTGTATGTGCATGTGGAACAGAGAAGATTCCCTTTCTCAGTCAGATCCAGACCTAGTGCATTGCACTGATCATATGTGCCCACTTTCAGTCCACTGGCATGTTAAGAACAACTATAAGACACACTGGAGAGTGAAACTGACAATCTCTAATTACAACTATGGGAAAAACTACACAGACTGGAATGTGTTGGTTCAGCACCCAGCTTTCAGCCAACCTGCAACAACTTACAGCTTCAATAGTACAGTGCTTCCCACTGTTGGCACCTCAGGTACTTGCTTTTACTGCAGCATGTCACGGCTTATTCTTGTCACTGGTAATGCTAACATGCCATGATTCAGTAGCGAATTCAAATGAAGTCATATATTCAGATAAAAGGTAGATAGAAAGATGTGCATTAATGGAGAGTGAGAAGCTGGAAGCAAGAACCCAACTCAAGCACAAAAAGGAAACTTTGTGAAAATTGGGAAATAAACCGAGGAATACTACTAGATTGAAATGGGAGGGATATTGTATTTCATACTGTAAATGTTAGGCATGTGAGGGATATTATAAAACAAGTGTACTTGTGATTCTTTGGGATTAATAAATTGACTTTCACCCAGAAAGAAAGATGTACATTAACCATACCATAGAAAACTTTTCAAACGGGGACTATGAGTGGAACTTTTCTTTCTTCATGCAGCTTTGATCTACGTTATTAGGGTCCATACTCGGGTTAGGTTTAGAAAGACATCACACTACTTGACAGAAAGCTGTAGTTTTCTTTCCCAAAGAGATCATGAAGGAATTTTTGCAAGTTTGTGAAAAAACAAAGCTATTCACTATAGTCCTAATCCCGGAGCAAGGGACTTCTCCATAGGGTCAGAAACCTGTTGACACTGGCTATATTGCAAGAACAGAAATATATGTGGCGTCTGCTGCATAGAGATTTTGTAGACATAAATTTTAGATGTCAGCATGCTAGATTAATAATGAAATGAGCACGGCTCTTTTAGTGTAGGAGTTAACGAACACTACTGTCTGAATTTAGATCAGTTGTCTCTTCACGGTATCTTTGTAGACGTGTTGGAATTCTCACTAGCGAAAGTTTGCAGATGATGCTGCCCTCTTTTGGGGTCTAGAATATTATAACGACGCCCTACTGCAAGCTGATGAAAAGCAGTTGGGTTCCGTTACGACGGAGATACTCATGAGAAAGGATGAAGACTCATTTACACTGAGAAATGGATGGGGTTTCCCTAGAAGAATCTACGTCAATGGCGAGAATTGCGAGATGCCCCTTCCAGACGACTATCCAAGGCTACCAAATGGTAGCTCCAGTAAAGAGCCTAGCAGTCACCACTTCCTTCTTTTTCTGGTCCATTTAACTTTCATAACTCTGGTTGTTTGGTTTTGATTCATTTCCCATCCCGTGTATGTATGGGAGCGATATTGTTTCTGACCATTCCCGACTTCTGATGTTCAGAGTAACGATTCTGTTCAATAAGAAGGTTTGCAAAGTTTGATATGTTTGCACAGACAACATAAAAAGATTGTATTCTCTTGCGTAATCTTTTGAAGGAACTTCGTCTTTGCAGTTGGTAGATTTCAAAACGTGCATATATTAAGACCATATTGAGGTCTCCATGATTCGATGCCCTGGTTTTTTTTTTTTTTTTTAGAAGAATCATAATTGTAATTTATACGAGGACCCGTTAGTTTGGAGATTCGAACTCAAAATCTTGAGGTTCTCCACGCGCGGAGTTAGTTTTAGTATATGATCTGAAAAAAAGATTTGGCCATCTTTATATGCGTGAATCAGAGATTGTGCCGTGAGTTTTGAAAAATACATTTCATGGTATTACGCTAAAACATGCAACTACTATAATTTATCGTACAACTGCTACAAAAAATCATACATGCACTCCAAACAAGATGCTAAAAGACTTGTTTTTCTTGAAGAAAGCTCTTCATCTAGTATTTACTAACTAAACAAAAATAAAACCTATAAAACGAAAAGTATGGGATGATTCAGGAACGGTTCAATTCATGTTGCGGGAGCCCACAATGGGTCCTACCAAGAGCAAAAGTTTCATCATCCACACCGTCCGTCGGGAAGGAAAGGCATGCCGCGTCCATATCAGAGACATCGCATGTATTAATACGCTAACATCCTAACGCTGATGTAGCTGTATAGTGATAAATAATGAACGTTAAACGTATTAAATGAAACAAATTAAAAATCATAACTTTATTTTAGTACAACATCCAATAATGATATATTATGGCCGCTAATATATTCGGTGGTTTTTAAGTAATAAAGTAAAGAAGAGCGCTGTGCTATACATTATATCTTTAAAAATACTTATAAAAATAGCGCTAAACATAAGGCGGCTAATAGCCGCTATTAGGAGGTCGTAAGCTCCAAAAATTGTCATCTATTGTTTTGTTTTGACCAGAAACATTTTGAGTAAAGGCAGTGTACAGCAGAGGAAGCAGCAGTAGTTGTACTGTATTCTCCTTGCTCCCTCAACTGAATAAGGAAGGAAGGCTAATGGCTCCTCCTCACGACGAACACGAAAAGTCGCAAATAGCAGAAGGACAGGAGTCAATGGCTGCCCCGGCCGATAAACGCCCCATCTCCACCATCGTCATCATCATCGGTACTCCCCTCCTCTCTCTCTCTCTCTCTCGGTCTACCTCTCCCTATGGCTCTATTTGCACACAGACACGCACTATGTTGTGTTTTACTGAGTAATCACCAATTAATTCTTGTGATTTAATCGGGACAGCTATGCAGACTGAAGCGCTTCCTCTCGTTAGCAAGTTCCGGCTCTCCGAGCACCCCGATTCTGTGTAAGTGTTAGACTATTAGCCTATTTCTGTGATCTCTGTCCTTGGGCTTTGATTAGTCTCTTGTCGAATTGTTTATGTTGATCATAGATTTCCAGTATGTTTTGATGACCGTTAGTTAGGAGAAACGGCCAGTAAGGAATTCTCAAGGCTTTGACAGGTCTCACCTTTCTTAAAAGTCCATGCTTTTGCTAATGTATGTTCACAGCAAGGTAGCTTAACTGAAACCTTATTATCTCTATGTGCGATGTGAGAGCTTATTTATTATTTGGAGAGACAACAACCCCATAACGTAGTTTTGAATAAAATGAATTGCGCCTGAGTGCAAGAAGTTTCATAAGTTCTGAATAAATTGGAAGACACAAGGAAGGGATATGTTTCAGTCATTGTATTTGAAGGGTATATTCTTAATAAATTGGAAGACACAAGGAAGGGATATGTTTCAATCATTGTATTTGAAGGGTATATTTCACTCATCGTATCCGAACGGTTCCATCACATGGAGCTTCGTGCTTGTTTATTCATAGTGATCACCTTGCCATATTGCCCAAGAGAGTAAAAGCGTGTGAGATTATAGCACTGGGTTTGCTACAAACATTGCCAATCCGGTTCATTGGTTAAGAACAAGTTCTGACAATTTGCATATTGGTAGGGGTGATGCGGAGAGACATATATGCATATTATTAGGAGTACGAATGGTCCCAGAAAGGGCAAAGTGACAAAACTAGGCTTATGCCACTGGCATCTAAAGACAGATTTCTGCAAGAGTTGATTGCCTTGACTTGGTTGCACTTCGAAGGGGGCATTTATGTCTCTCGTTTTTAAATCTATCTCAACTTCTTGAGATAAGTTTTTTGCAGTTCTATGATTGATATAAATCTGTCAAGGTATGATAGAAGCACTTTGGATCCGCTCTGCCATCTTGGATGATTTTATTTTGTTACCAAAAACTTCCTCAAAATAATTGATAGAACTTACAAGTATTTGCTTATGATGAATGTGTTTCATTGCACAGGGAATATTTGGAGATAGTAGTCATTATTCTACTGCACCTTTTAAGGTTCATTATTGAATTTGGTTTTAATACTGAAAGCTATGCAGGTTCCCGAAAGGGGTCCCTTGGGTCCGGTACTATGGTATATACAAAGATACGAACATTAATATTATCTGGCCTGGAAAGGACACAGTTTTAGGTGCGTTTTTGGCTCTATTGTTTTTTCTTTTTTAATTCAGTGAATACCATCGATTAGCTTACGAATCATTGCTTCCAACCTATTTTAGTATTTAAAGAATATGTTTGATTTGGTGCGAGAGTAGCATAAGTTTATCAAGTTATGAGGTATATGCAAAATGTCCTTGAGGTTTGTGGCTATGCAACCTCTGGTTAGCTAGTGCACTTTCCTAGAGGCCAAGTTTAATTGTTTCTAAATTTTTTGCAGAAATTTTTTTTTTTAAAAGAGAAAACTATTTGCTCAAAGTAACCCCTCTTTTCTAAAGCTCGAGGCTTTTTTCCGTGGAGAGATCTATGATTTTTCCATCAAGAGGACCCTAGTTGATTAGGGTTAAGCTAGAAATTTAGTCGGCATTGGTTGTGCACATCACATATCATTTATTTTCTCATGGATCTCATATTTCTGAGTCCCTCAATCCTTCCTTCTTTCAGGTGTTGACAGTGTGGGTACAATTTCCGCATCGCTTGTCACTTATGCTTCTATTCAAGCATTACAGCCAGACCTAATCATAAATGCTGGCACTGCTGGAGGCTTTAGGGTATGGTTCTTTTTATGTATGTTTGTGTTAAATCATGATAGAGATTGTTGTGCATTCGCTAAGATTAAGTCTTTAGAGCAAGTGGTAAATTGCCTTCGTCTCAGGGCTCTGGTCTCCCAAGGTCTTCCCTTTACATTCTTACGGGTTATGATAAGTGATGCTTGCACTTGGGGCACTTTAATATGTCCATTAGTTAATTTCCTGTCCATATTTGTCTGAGTCTCACTCTCCACTTGAACGATAAAAGCAAAATCGTCACCTGCAATGAGGGGCTCGCAGGTGACAGGAGTTTTAAATCATGATTCATGATACATATTGTTGGCCGATTATCTAAATCCTAAGATTTGGCTTACAGTTTTCGTGCCTGAAGAGTTTGGCGGCCTTATCTGTTCGATTTATTCGCTGCTGGTGGTAGTGTCTTTTTTTATGTTTATAAGATTGCTATTACCTTCTATTTTATCATTTGCTTCTTTCTAATTATGTTTTTTTGGAAAAAGTGGTATCTTCCTTATTTTATCAAGAACTGCTAAATGTTTTCAAAACTGGTAAATTTTGTCTACAGCGTGACATCTTTACGTGTGTATTGGATGCTATTTGGAAAACAATAATTTTGGTCTCCTTTCCATCTGAAACCTTCATTATACTTTGTAAAGATAACAAGATCTCCACTGAAGACACTTTTCGAATGTTATGTCTAGCGGAGAGACAAATCTTCATTTTTTTTTTAGTATTGCCAATGGTATGTTCAAAAGCGGAGCTGAAATATAATTTCCTTTTTCCCTTCTTGCAATAAGAAGTCTATTCTGCTGCTGGATTAGTCTTGAGAGCTGGCCATAAATTCATTTAGATAATAACAATCATTTGTTGATGTATATTCTTGTGCTGATGTTTGCAGGCAAAAGGAGCTTGTATTGGTGATGTGTTTCTTGCATCAGATGTTGCATTTCATGATAGGAGGATACCTATTCCTGTAAGTTTTTCTAGGCTTTTGCATCAGTGATTCTCTTGTTGACTCTTGAGAAAAGCATTTATGGTCAGTAAACTTTCACGGATCCTATACCTCTTTGAAATGTTGATGGCCATCTACTTTGTTCTATAATCGTGCATTCAGTTTTGCTACATTTCTCTACTATGAATGCTATAATAACATACTTGTACAGTGCTATAGTTTAGAGATTGATATAAATTCGGCTTGATGTTTCACCAGCCTACTCTAATGATGAAAAATATAGTTGTAAATATGTCAATCTTTGCATGAGATAAGCTTAATGGGCTTAAAGAACATAGCGTGCGCGATCCATCATGTCCATTACGACATTCATGCTCTATGGGTACCTCAGTGCATGTGATCCAGAAGCACCTCTGTTGAGGCTAAAAACATCATTGCTGCTTTGGACGTTACTTGGGTCTTCAGTACCAAAGATATTCCTGAAGTAACTTTTTTGAGACCTACATTTTTTTCCCCGCTCCAAGATGTGTCAAGATAATTGTATAATAATTTCCCTAGCTATTTATTTCCTTCGTATATATGTGCAGGTATTTGATCTGTATGGAGTTGGTTTACGGCAAGCTTTCTCAGCACCAAATCTTTCCAAAGAGCTTAACCTAAAGGTGATTGCTCGACGCTAATATACTTGACTCTTGTGCTCCGTTAATTTTGCAAAAAAGCTTGGTAGGATTATAATTTTAGCTTATGTTTGTGTTGTTATTTGTTCTACCATGGTTCTTCATGACTTTGAGAATCTTAAGCTTTAATTTTTGGTCTAGGTTGGCAAATTGTCTACTGGTGACTCTCTGGATATGTGCCCACAGGATGAAGCATCTATCACTGCAAATGATGCAACACTTAAAGACATGGAGGTAACTTCTCAATCATGTTACCTGTTCATGGTCGTGAAGACTTAGTTTGGGCAATTCCAAAAGTAAATCTGAAAGTATCTCAATATGGACGTTGGCATGGGCATCTGGTGACTCCTATTCTTTATCTAAGATCATGAAAGCCACTGACTACATTATAACAAAGAAAAGCGAAAGAACTGGAATCCTAGCAATATCTTAAATCTTTTCGTTGTAGTAAGTTTGAGCCTTTGTCCTTCAGAAAGCACCCTTATATTGTGGAAGTTGAGCGGAACCTCTCTCTCTCTTTTCAATTGCTTTTTGCCATTTCCCGGAATCTCTTATTTTTCTATTTCCAGCATGTGGTTGGTTTCCTCAGCAACATGAGGAGCCGAAGGTGCTTCCATCTTTTTCGATATCTTTGTTTAGAGATGGTGATGTCCATTTGTCCAAGTTGGTGGCGAAGGGGATAAGGGGGGTGATTTCTGTGTCTGGGGAACTTTGGTTGTTGTGCCTGTTTGCGGTGTTGGATTTGGCTTCAGGAACAGTAGTCTTGAGGATCTTGTGAGACTGTATGGTTTTTCCAGCACATCGTGGGTTCTTGTGGAATCAAAGAGCATCATAGAGGGTGGTTGAAGCTTGCTTAACTGTTATGAGATTCCTTCGGGTGTTTGATAAGGGGAGATTTGAATCCAGGGAGGGTCTTATGGTTTTGGAAGCATCTGGAGAAGTCTTTGCAAGTATCTTTCACGGATGTGGTGGTTGGTGCAAAGCCTGCTCTCGCAGCAGCGGGATTGTTTTGGGGGAGTGGGGTTCGGTGGTGGTCGGCAGAGAAGATGGCATTTCCCTTGGTGCTGATACTGGGTTTAAGGGTGGGCTGAGATTCACGCACAGGTTGAGCGTGGTGCGGATACGTCTGCCAAGGGGCATGTGTTATTAGTTGCAGTAAAGCTGGGCTTTAGGAATTGGGTTGAAATTAACAGATTTTTCTTCCACCCCCTGTTGCCTTCTTGGTGGTGATGAGAATGAAAAGAGGATTGTGGTGAATCCACAAACTTATGCCAGTCTGATTATGGTAGCAGTGGTCTTGAATGACCTTACTGGATTTTGGTGTTGCGGAGGCGCGAGTCTTAGAGCTGTTGAAGGGTAAATTCAGCAGGTTTTGGGTTGTCTTTTGACGTTGCAAAGGACAAAGCTTTATTCTTTTTAAAAGGCTACTGAAGAGACGAAGTCCTCTAGTGCGAAAGACTAGCGAATATACGAGTTCCTCTTAGTTTGAGTGGGCCTAGAAAACTAGGGTTGCATCCGTGAGTAATGTGATAGTGAATTAAGTTTGATTGCTGTTGGGTGGGCTATGTGAAAAAAAAAAAAAAAAAAAAAAGAGGGTAGCGCGATCGTTGATAATCTGGATGTCTATAGTCTAGTAGTTGCTAGCTAAAGATATCCAGCTCCATTACCTTGATCTTCCTTGTTTCCTTGTGATGGTGGTGTTGAATTCGATTTTTGATCTCTGATTGAGAGGGAGGTAGTGCGAGGGGAGGGGTAGGAGGGGGAGAAGGACCTTTGAATAGAAAGAAACCTTGGTGTACTTTGACATTTATGCTATGATGTCCTATTAAGGGTTTTAGAAGGTTTAGATAGACTCCTTTCATTTTGAAGCAAGTGTCAAGTGCCCTTTTATTGGGTTGTTGAACTTTTACATCTGTGCGCTCTATTTGAACTTTGATGAACAGGGACATCGAAGGTTATGAGGTTGTAAAGCAATGCGGAGAGGAATTGGATGAATACCTTCCAAGTTGGAGAGACACGGAAACATTGTAGACGTTATCTAGATTTTTTCAGAAGCTTAAATGTACACTAAAAGTGGGTCATCAATGATGTTTGTTACTTCATCTTGTTTCTGCCTTTTGTTTTTCATTATGCGCTCCACTTTTGGTGCTTTTAATATTTTTCAACATTTTACCTATTAAAGAAAATAATAAGCACGATAGTGTCTCCTTGGACCAAGAGGCAAGGGTGAGTTGACAGTAATTGCTGCCGTACAAGGATTGCTGTTGTATCTAACTTGGTGTTGGAATGCGGAATAGAGTAACTAACCAGTGGCACAACTCCTGTGTGCTGCAATTAGATATCTTCATCTGTAAAGAAGAATTTCATGTTTCGTACTTGTGGAACTTCAACTGCTTTTCCACATGATACATATTTCTGTAATCAAATTCATTTTTTTCCAATATAGGAGTTTTCACAGTCGTAGTATGCTTCTCTTATTATATTTGGATTTCAGGGAGCAGCTGTTGCTTACGTGGCAGATCTTTTGAGTGTCCCTGCAATATTTGTGAAAGCTGTAACTGATATCGTGGATGGTGAAAAGCCAACTGCGGAGGAATTTTTGCAAAATTTGGCAGCAGTGACTGCTGCACTTGATCAAGCCGTCACTCAAGTTGTTGACTTCATTGCCGGAAAGTGCCTGTCCGACCTTTGATTCGTTAGTTGTATACATGTTCCTGCCTCAGCACAGGAGATTAAGAAGTGTTTACAGCATTGGTCTTCTTGATTTACAATTGAAAACAACGCATTTGTCATTCTAACTAGAATACTTAGATCCGTGTAATTTTCATTTGAGCTACCAAAAGGTTATTTGCAGACATTCGGTGGCTTGTATGTTTATCAACGAAGTTCAAAGCTGATTCCGTCTGCCCCTAATCCTTGTTTAAACAGTGTCTCATTATCTTTCTAGCTCCTGTACTTATCTCGAGTGGTTAACAATGGAGATGATCAACCCAGATTTGGCTATTTAATGTTGCCTCTCCAATTATTAGTATGATAAGTACTTTCCCTTTCTGTGATGACTGGGACAGCAAGAAGCTGGCCTACAATGTCCGAGAAACCGCCTCATCAATCCTATTATGTGCAAGCTCGAGCAATGCTCTGTCCTCAAACCTGGCAAATTGAAGAAGGAAAAAAGAAAAAATTTGTTCCTTTTTCACTGGTATTTATAGATGTATCATTGAACTCATAGTAATTAATTGGGGTTAATCATGCGCAAATACATCCAAGAGTGGAACCTAAACCAAATCTTTACCAAAACCTCCAAGCATAACTCATGAACTCCTTACCCTTCAACCAATCCCACTATGAATCCATAAACAAATCCTCATGTAGATGTAAAACAGTAACACCATTTGAGTTAATTTACGACAGAGTGTGATATGCAACTGTATAAATGCAGGATAAGCCCTGTGCTTGCTACATCGCAAGAAAAAGCAGTCTCCGCAGCAAAATCTGTCTGATCATCTTCTTAAACAAAGAGCGAAGAATGGTGAGTGGAGAGATCATGCAAGGACCAAAGAAGGCCAGCCTTGGCAAAGCAACGATTCTGGCTCTTGGCAAGGCCTTCCCGCACCAGCTTGTCATGCAGGAGTTTCTGGTTGATGGGTACTTCAAAAGCACCAACTGTGATGATCCAGACCTCAAGCAGAAGCTAACTCGACTGTGTGAGTGAATTTGTCCCAAATTCTTCCCGCTTTACTTTCATAGTTTTGCTGCATGTTAGGGAAAATTTTGATACTTTTGTGAAGTTATACCCAGAAAAAGGTTGGTGTAACGTTTATAGGAGTTTTAGCAAGAGACATTTTGCAAGCAACTCTTTACATGCAACTGAGATATCTGTGAATTTTCTTTGATCATCATCCTCTGGCTCTTGACAGGCAAGACTACTACAGTCAAAACAAGATATGTGGTCATGTCAGAAGAGATCCTTCAACAGTACCCCGAGCTCGCAATTGAGGGCCACCCCACCGTAACGCAAAGATTAGATATCTGCAACAAGGCTGTTACACAAATGGCTATTGAAGCTTCACAAGCTTGCATCAAGAAATGGGGCAGGCCTATTTCAGATATTACCCATTTGGTTTATGTTTCCTCGAGTGAAGCCCGACTGCCGGGCGGTGACCTTTATGTAGCAAAAGGACTAGGACTGAGGCCAGAAACAAACCGCGTCCTGCTCTACTTCATGGGCTGCTCAGGAGGCGTGGCCGGACTCCGTGTCGCAAAGGACATTGCCGAGAATAATCCAGGGAGCAGAGTTTTGCTTGTTACTTCTGAAACAACCATTATAGGGTTTAAACCACCGAGTGCTGATCGGCCTTATGACCTAGTAGGAGTTGCACTCTTCGGGGATGGTGCAGGTGCCATGATAATCGGTACAGATCCTGTCCCAAGCACCGAAAGACCACTTTTTGAGTTGCATACTGCAACCCAGCATTTCTTGCCAGACACCGAAAAGATTATCGATGGGCGGCTCACGGAAGAGGGCATAAGCTTCAAGCTAGCAAGGGAGCTTCCTCAGATAATTGAGGACAATATTGAGGATTTCTGTGGCAAGTTAATGGGGGATGCTGGATTTTGTGATGAAGAATACAACAAGCTGTTTTGGGCAGTCCATCCTGGTGGTCCTGCTATCTTGAATAGGCTGGAAAAGAAGCTAGACTTGTTGCCAGAGAAACTGAATGCGAGTAGGCGAGCTCTTGCAGATTTTGGGAATGCTAGCAGTAATACCATCGTGTATGTGCTGGAGTACATGATAGAAGAGAACCTAAAGTTGAAGAAGGAAGGTGGTGGTGATTCTGAATGGGGATTGATACTTGCCTTTGGTCCTGGCATCACATTTGAGGGTATTCTTACAAGGAGCCTAATAACTGCTTGAGGATATTCTATCGCGAGAATTGATCCACTGGCCTTGTTTACTGCTCTTAATTTACTTAGTTCTACTGCATCTTGAATATCATTTGCTATTTCTATGTTGATGAAAGGTCGATACAGCGAAACTTGATGTTAGAATTAATATAGCATATCATTTTCATCAGTGCCTTCCATCAACGGCCCTTAATATACTATATATCCAAGTCCAACAACACAACCCACAGTTAACATGTTATGTTTATTGTATTAAGCTGAAAATTTATTTATTCATGAAATACCAATTACATCCTCTACATACATCATTAACATCAGACAAGATTTCCAAGAAGAAGAAAAGAAATAGAGATGCCACACAATAGACAGATACTCCATGGAGTTCACGAGGGAGAACGAAGAAATTCAAGGGCATTTGCGCTTGTTATCCCGGGTGGTCATTTTGGCATAGCAGGAACAGGCCTCGAAGTTGCCTGAAGTACCAGGGGGGACACAGTTGCACCGAGCACAGCATGTTCCGCATGCCCTCTTGCACAACCTTGGCCTGGACGACAATAAGCACCTAGCAGAACAAGCTCCCCCGCAATCTACGTGAGCAGAAAAATCAATATATTTGTTGTTACGAGTGCATTTATAATTTAAAATGTTGTCAGCATAACAAAGAGAGTAGTATAGAACTAGGTACCCATTCTTTTGCCATAACTGCCATCTGATACAGAACCGCTAGTCTGAAAAGCAATACAAGGTAAATAACTTGTACAGTTAGAAAGAACTCTACGAACAAAAAGTACCCTAAAGAAGAAGAGACAACGGGTGGAAGTTCCTTATGTTAAGAAAACTGAAATATTACCAGTTCATTGGTTTCTGTTGCCTGTACCAGGTGCATAATAAGCAGGGAGAAAACGAGGGAAGCAACAAGAGCTTTAGAAATGGCCATTGCGACCAGAACGCTAAGGAAGAGCCTTGAGAAATGGGTGAGCCCTGTGTATTAGCTTGGTGTGAAGAAAGCAAAGGAGATGAAGCTGTACTTATAGCAGTAGGAAAAAGTGACAATGGATGCAGGTAGGTAGCAGGCACATACAAGGACGGTGGACATGCATGGGCTTAAGCATAGTCTGTCACTGTGGCCTACGTACCTAAAATTCTGCGTACTAAGCATAATGGTCATAATGATCAACGGAGGCATACCCTAGTTCCAATCCAGATCTTTCTCCTAAAAGATTCTGCATGCGCAATCATAAGAGCAGAAAAATGGCCAAGAACTAAGTTTGACAAATCGAAAAGACCTAAACTAACCTTGGCAAACCTTACCTGCAAACTGCAGGGTATTAGTTTTCAATTTAGGAAGATAAGGATTGAAACAAAATGCATTATGTAATGTCCCTTCCTACCCTTAATTTTCTTCCATCCAGTACGCCAAAAAAATGAAATAGAAACAAATAATTGCATAGTTAAATGCATGAAGGACAATCCCCCGGGTCAAATGTGGCGATGCCATCTCCTAAAGGATTTGCATGGACCACTTAAGGGAAAAAGAAAGGTTTCCTTGGGAGATGACCCTTAGCGATACAGAAAGGGGTTCCATAGCTAAATGATAGCTATACAAATTATGGAGGATCCTCCAGGCTCCAGCTGCAGACTCCCAAACTTTGTGCTTCACAGCTTTGATATTCTGGTTGCGTTCCCACGCCAAGTTGGCAAAGCATGGTTGTTTATTTCAAATGCTCATTTGGCTTTTGAGGTTGGTGATTTCAGGGAGGCTCATCCACCAATTTGGTGGAACCAATATACAATATTGAATGCGGGTCAAAGGTGCATACGAGGTGGGGAAAGATAGCATTTGTGTTTTATTATTCTGATAGAGAAAGAATGCAGTTCATTTTCATATGTAGGACACAACTGGCTGGCAACGAAAGTAGCAGCAGAACTTTCTCAGAAAGCCCCCGGTATTCACAGAGCAGCCAGTTTATCAAAGAGGTTCATCAGAACTCGAAACAGTTCTCTGCTTTATGAATCTTTCAACTTCGCACAGCGCTAACGTTCTTGTTTCATAGTTCTCAGGCACGCAGCCAATAGCGGTCAAGCAAAGATTCTTGATAGACTCGTTAAGGCAAAACAACTACGACAAAAAACTCTCGACAGCACTGCTTTAGATATCTAATGCCCTTGATTTACCTAGAGATTTCAGCTACTCTTTAAAAGTGAAAAAACTTGGTGGAATCATGTTTACGTAGGATAATGCAGCAATCAGAATGTAAAGGGTCAGTCCCTAACGTATCACTCGGGAAGAATTTCTCATCAAACTGAACTGTTGAGGAAAAAAAAATGCCGCCTCTTGTACGTAGCACAGAAAACACGACTAATATGAGAGATTTCTTTTCTCATTCCAATTGCAAATACAATGAACTTGTTAGGCTAGTAACTAATGGGGCTCAAGATCTACTAAACTGGAACCCAAATCCTTCTTAAGCCCCCTCACTTTCATCAACTGCCTAACTTTTTCCACATCACTCCATCGTCCCATATCTGCATACAAATTAGACAGCACAATGTAATATGCACTATTATCCGGCACTAACTCTACAAGTTTTCTAGCTGCAAAGACACTCAATTCTAGGTCCCCCTGGGCTCTACAGCCTGAAAGCAATGCTCCCCAGACATTCCTATTAGGCTCAAATGGCATATCTTTTATGACTTTCAGAGCATCTTCCAGATACCCAGAACGCGCTAAGAGATCAACCATAGTAGCGTAGTGCTTGATACCCGGAGAAAATCCATACTTGCCATCAGTTAGTGAAGAAAAGATTTTTCGGCCCATTGGTACCAATCCAGAATGAACACAAGCACAAAGCACCGCAATCAAAGTCACCTCATCTGGCTTTACGCCCTCTTGATCCATCCTAAAAAACCACCTGATCGCTTCCTCGCCATTTTTTATCAGGGCTAGCCCCTTAATAACGGCATTCCACGTAAACACATTTTTCTCTTTCATGCTTTCGAAAACTCCCAACACCTCTTCAATTCGTCCACATTTTCCGTACATGTCAATCAAAGAAGTACCCAAGATCACATCCAATTCCCACCCGCTCCTCCTTATAAAGTCATGTATCCAAACACCCATGTCAATGGCATTAAAACTCGCGCACACGGCCAAAGCATTCACCATTGTCACCCTATTCGGCGCCACACCGGCACACTGCATCTGTTCAAAAGCCATCAAGGCGTCATCAAGCTTCCCATCTTCCCTGTAACCAGTAATCATAACTGTCCATGACACAACATCTCTTTGCGACATTTCGTCGAACACTCGGCGACACAGGTCCATCTTGCCACAAGATGCATATTCATTCAGTAAAGAATTTTGCACGTAAATATCATCAAAATGACCCATTTTCACGATCTGGGTATGTACGCATTGGCCGAGTTTGAGGTATTTAAGGTCAGAAATAGACTTGAGGACAAAAGGGAAGGAGTAGTTGTTTGGAATAACGGAGTTCTTGTGCATGTGGGTGTATAAAGATATTGAGTGGTAGTGATATTGGGTGTGCGAAAAAGCTTGAATGAGCGTGTTGCAGATGAAGATATGGGGTTTCTGAAGTCGTGTGTAGAGGATGAAAGCCGAGTCTAAAAGGTTCAAAGATCGGCAGGCAGTGATGAAGTGGGGGGCGATTCTGGTGTTTGAGTGGAGGTTGTGCAAGATGAGTTGGGCTTGGATTTGGTTGATGTGAGATGGTGTCGTGCACTTGTTTAAGAGAAGGTAAATTCTGTTTGCGGCGAGGCTGAGTTGTGGTAATGGCCTCATTGGGGGCATACGAGTGTGTCTCTGGGTTTCGAGTGTTGGGTTTTGAGGACAAGAAAGCTAAGTTCATGGTCGAGCTCGGCTCGTTAATTAATCGAACAAGGTTTGGTAAGTCACTAAATCAACTAGACATCTTTTTTGATGAGTTGGAAGAATTGTATTTCATCATGAACACTATAATACTAAATATAAGGTGAAATAGAATTCTTAAACACTATAATACTAAATATAAAATTATCGCTAAAGGTCCCCAATATTACTTGAAATGAACATCACATTTAGAACTTAATTTTGATTATTGCGTTCTTAAAATCACAATCCACTATGAACCTGAAATTTTATATATCTAAAAAATAAAAATAACATAATAGATTTAGAACGAAAAAAATGACATAACAAATGAGATAAATATATTTTATTTATTCATACACACACCACAGGCAATCTCAAAAACATAAAAACACACACACACACATGCACACACACGTAAATATATATATATGCATGTATTACATATATATACAAAAGATATTCATTATAAAAAATTAATATATATATATATATATATATATATATATATATATATATATATATATATATATATATGCGATAAACGTATTATGGATCAACAAAGTGGCTATGTCTTGGATGAAAGGATTTAGGAAAAAAGGATCAAATATAATTTGAAAAAGAAAATATTGTGATCAATCAAAAGAGTATTTTTCTATCACCTTTACAATTTTTTTAATGTAGTTTTACAAAACTTATCTTACTCAAACATAGACCAATAATTTATTTTTGATACAGGCCCAACGACCAATCAAAAGAGTATTTTTCTATAACTAATTGACAATAACATCAATTATTAAATCTTAGACTAATTATAAGCTTTAGAACTTAAATTTGACTATAACTGTGAATGATGATTGCTGTGTGCATTCAACAATAGTCATGTGGATTAACATCTATTCTATAATTATAGCTTAATGTAATGATAAAATTTTTGTATATAAAAGTTACATTATACTGTGATAAGATAAGTATTTATGAGAAACTATTATTGAATGTATTTACTGGGTAAAAGAATTACTGTATGATTTTGTCATAAGTATTAGACTTATAAGATGTGAAAAGCAGATTCAAACAACTTTCTAAACTCTACTATCTCGGGTCTTACTTTTGACTATTAACATTTTAAAAACACTCCAAAATAAGAACAAGCCATCTTTATCGATTGGACGTCCTCATAAGATACATACAATAAGAATTAAAAAAAGACGTACACAAGCACACGCACACAATTAAATTAAGAAAATACCCACACATAAGATTTTATACAGTGGAATAAATCTTGTAGTTTTTTTATATATATAATTATGTAACATTTGAAAACAAATCAAGAAAAGTTTTTTCATATATCGTGCTTTGTCGTCAAAAACTATAATAACAAAAATTTATTTATATATTAGCCAAGAAATAAGGTGTGAAACGTGAAAGAGCACTTGTGGGTGTAAAGATCGATGGACACTCTCATAAATCTAACTTCTTGAATCAACAAGGTTCTATAAATTACAGTAAATAAAGCACTAGCCAAATTAAATATACTTTATTCCGAAGAAAATATTAATCGCTTATTATGGTGTTTTTATTTTACTCTTAATACAATATTGAACCAATTTAAAATTTTACAGTAACAATATGTCAAAATATTAAGACTTTATTTTAATTATTATATTTGTAAATGCTTTATAATATGAAATGCTTTATATTTGATCCACATTGTTAAAATTTTTCCTATTTCTTCGACGCATTTCAGCCCCCTAGCCCTCCCACATCGGGGCAATGGACTCACTGTTATGCATTTTTTTTTTTTCAAAATCTTTGGCTGCTACTCAACTTGAAGGAATCTTTTTCCTATCTATATTACAGAGACGACTAATGGTCACTAAATGTTTCTAGTGACTGTTATTTAGTGACGTTAAAAAAATGCTAATTAAAATTGTAATTGAAAGTATTGACACAAAAGCCACTCGAAGTATTTACCAATAATTAATTATTAGTACTACATACGGAAATAAGGGAATTGCATCAAAATTTATTATTACTATTTTTTTTTTGAGAAAGTTTTGATTAGAGATGACAATTTGATCCGCACCCGACAGATATCCGCCCCACTCCGATCCGATAGGAGCTGATTTTTTTGACTTTGACCGGGTTACGGTACGGATATGGTATTTATATTTTTAACCAGCAACGGATACGGGTCGGGTTTGGTATTTAGTTTAAACCGCCCCGGTATCCGACCCGCACCCGCCCTGTGTATAATTCTATCACTAATCTAATCACCGCCGTCCATCTCGCCCTCTCATTCTCTTTCTCTTCTCCTGGCTCTTCTTTCTTCCGCGGCGCCGTAGCCCTTCGCCTCTTTTCTGTGTCTTCCACCGACCGTCATCCCCTTCACAGACCATCTCATTACTAGCCATTGTCCATCGTGATGCCTTCATTTGTACCATTACTCAGGGAGGGCTTTAATCGCTGTGTGTCGTGACTGTGACGCAATTTACCATAGCTTCAATCAAAAGAATGCGCTGGTGTTAAGAGCGTTAAGCGACTCTAATGACGGAAGTCGCAGCCAGGATGAAGTCATTGTTACTAAGGCAGACGTAAACAATGAGAGAAATGCAGATTCAAACAACCCAATTTCAGCATGGAGTGAGACAATTATATCTCTCCCTCCAGTCATTTTCTTGGTAATTTTGCTTTACTATTGTTGAACATGCTTCATGCTTGCATCTGTAGCATCCAGGTGGACACCTTAGAGTAATCTGTACTGAAATCATATATCAAGTCCTTCCATGAATGCTTTTCTGGAGCTTACATCGTTTGAAGCGTGGAATGTAATAATGGAATCGCCGGATTTGAAGCATCGGCGCCAAGGCTGAAACATGCAGATATTGGTCGTACTTTTTCATACAAGAAAGTCAAAGCAATGGGCTGACTTCTTAGTCTGAGATTTGCAACTTTGATTAGTTTCAATAGTTTTGCAAATCGGATAGATTCGCAGAATTTGATAAGTTTATTCGGTTTTCGTTTTTTTTGGTTTTATTCGCATGTGGAATTGCATCAAACCTTGCTGAAATGAGGAAAATCAAGTTATTGTTCCTTTCAATTCTCTTTGTGCCAGATGCTTATAACTCCTTTTGGATAAAACTAAAACATTCTTCTATTTTTGCTGGTGTACATCCTAAGCAATGTAAGAGAAAATGTTGCCATTTCTTGACCCTTCCATAACTATGAAAAGATGATACTGCGATAGTAAAAACTCCATATAGATATTTGGATGAATCCCATGCTCACACTTTGAGTTAAAATCAAAAATTTTGGAGGTCGGGGCGGAGGCGAATTTTCTAATAGTTCATCAGATCGGGAATGGTATTCCCATCCCTTGACCAGTTGGCGGGGCAGAGCGAGGCGGGGCGGTGTAGTAGGACTACCGGGACGAGTACGGATTTTATTAAATTTGCATCCGACTCGCCCATTGCCATTCCTAGTTTTGATCACAAGGCGGTCAATTATTTTTCCAAAACTGCCCTTTAATCCCCGCTCTCTCTCTCTCTCTCTCTCTCTCTCTCTCTCTCTCTCTCATTTGCTCTTACCTCTATAGTCTATACTGAACCACACCACCACCACCGTACATCGACGCCGCCACTACCCAACGACGACGTTGACAGAAGGAGGGACGCCACCGCTGACGCCACAAACGACGTCAACGCCGAAGCCGTAGCTGCCAACAGACGACGTCGACGCCACCGTCATTCGTCCAAGCTTCGCCCGACCGGCTGCCCCGTAGCCCCTCGGTTTTTGTACTCCGGTTCAGATTAAATCCCTTTATTCCCCATTTTCTCTTCTTTCTCATTCCTGCTATAAGCCGCCGCACCAGCAACCACACTCCACGAACGCCGGTCCATCCACCGGCGACTGACTACTACCCTCACCAATCGCCTTATCCATCCACCATCAACGGTCTACTACCCACCCCGGTCGCCGATCCATCGACATAAGTCCCCTTGTCGCCCTCTTTTTCAGGTACGTACGTTACTACATTTCCCTTTTCACCTTGATACTACTAGAGGGCTTGTTTGAAAGAATGCAGATTATGAAGAGCGATGTTCAAAACTACGGAGCTTGTGTATTTAAGCAGCCTAATAGATGCAAAACATCAAAGGGACAGCGATGATGTTCACAATGTTCCTTGAACAGGAGAGGAGGCCATTCTAATTTTACAAACCATGGAAAGCCTTTGAATCATTTGCTATTGCACTGTCCACCAGCACAACAGTAAAGCTTTATTGTGCTTCCATCTCCAATAATTACGTGCATGTGGCTTAATAGCCTTCGAATAAACTTTGGCTCCTACTCGGGTTGTAGGAATCTTCCTCCAACCTCACGTATAGTGACAATTAATAGTCTTTAAATGTTTGTAGTGACTTTTCTTCTAACACTTTCAACGACAATTATTAACAGCACCCTTTTAGTATCACTAAATAAAAGCCACTAGAAACATTTAGAGACAATTTATTGTCGCTATATGGGGGTAGGAGGAAGATTCCTCCAACTGGGATAGCAGCCAAATTTTCTCCATAGCCTTTGCCCAAAGTTAACCTATTGGATTTCCTTTATCTGCCCGACAGGAAATCTCCAATTTCACTGATATGAGTTAAGTTTGTGCTAATTTCCTGAATTACCTGACCATATGAAGTGGATTGGTTTAGGTCTCTTATTTGCATCAAATATGAGTTTAATTCTCCTTTGTTTTTCGTCATTTCTTCTAAGTAGTTTGTTGCTTCGGTTGATTAACTTGATTTATTAGATTGGCTTCATTTTGAGCTTGTCTTTCTAGTTTATACATGACTTAGATACAATTATGATGAGATTGCATTTGAATTTTGAAGGTGGTGGAGTTTTCTGATTACTACCTGAATTGAGGAAATTATTGAAAGCGCAGATTTTTTATAGGCATGCGAATTTGAAACCTGAAATTAGTCAAAGCGAAGCCGTTTTTGCCGGACTTGAAAATCTGAAGTGGTTACTTGAAATTAGTCATAAAAATAACCAAGAAAATGAGAATAGTAGGACTGACGGGAGGGATTGGAGCAGGGAAGAGTACAGTCTCTAATCTGTTCAAGGCCCATGACATTCCGGTTGTAGACGCTGATGTTGTCGCTCGGGTAAGACTTCACTCTTATGCCCGTCTCTGTCTTGTTTTTGATTGTTTGCACTCGATTGCATCTAGGTTTTTGGTAACTCACTTTGAATATTAAAGAGAACAATAGAAGGATTAGAGGTTATGAAGAAGGTTTGCAACACCTCATTATCAACTTTTGGTACTGCACGACCTGAGTGCAGCAAAATCTGATTCTACTTTTTCCATGTTTTCTTAGCTTGAAATTTTACGTGATTGTTTTGTGTGGGATCATTTGCAGAATGTCTTAAAGAAAGGCAGTGGTGGTTGGAAAAAGGTTGTAGCAGCATTTGGCGAGGACATATTACTTGAAAATGGAGAAGTTGATCGGCCAAAGCTAGGTCAGGTCGTATTTTCTGATCCTGCTAAGCGGCAGCTTCTCAATAGGTATGGATAGTGTCTGGATGTCTGATTGATGTCGATTTATAAAATTACGCTTAGTAGCATCTCGTTGATGTCTTGAGATTCGGAGTGAGATAGAATAATGGTTCATTTCATCGTGTCTACTAGTTTTTAAATACTCTTACAAGTTAAAGGTTATAGAAGACCGCCAGAGGGGGTGAACCCTTATACACGAAAAGTATATTAAAAAAGAAACAACCTATACAATAGAGAAACTATCCGAAAAAGCCAGCGAGGAATCTTTGGAATCCACTGTCTCCTCTCCCGAAAAAGCTACTCAAGAGCTCTACTGTTTCTTTCTGCTGGGAGCAATTTCTGCACACTGCCGTCTCCTTCTGTACAAGGATCAGGCCCCGAACAAGTTCACCACTGAATAGAGCATGACCCAGGAGATCCACAGTAGGCTGAATACCAAATCGCAAAAACCTCTGGCTGCTGAACAGTACAACAGCAAATGTTCACCGCCGCTCCATGGTTTGTAAAGTTAGAATGGCCTTCTCCCCTATTCACGAAACATTGTGGACGTCATCGCTTTCCTTTTGATGTTTTGCGTTTATTAGGTTGCTTAAAATACACATGCTCCGTAATTTTGAACATCGTTCTTCTGATGATTGTCAATTCATTCATACAAGTCCATCTTGTGGCATCAAGTTCCTACTTTATGTGGGCAAGGACATCAAAATTCAGAGAACACCCAAACTGGTAATATTAGTGGTGCATGTATTTGATCTTGTGACATGTCGGCAAATTAATCGACTCGTAACTGCATCAGATGCCTTTGCTAACTGAAGGGTGGACAACAACATACGTGTGGTATTTTGGGATTGTACTTCGCTTGTATTGTCCCTTCCTCTTTGCAGCTCATCCCTACATAATTATGCTCCGGATCTGATCGAACTCTACCTTTTGGGAGCTGGAGTTTAGATCATTTTATTACATTGTTTTCGAGAATACAATTGGTCTTGGCTGGGTGAAAATATTTTGAGTCAGGTTCTCTCCTGAGAATTTGTTAGTGAAGTAAGACTGGGAGTATATGCTAGTGCGTCGATTGACTTTGTGGTTGGATTACTGTAACTCAAAACGCCGCCCCATACTTGTGTGGCTTGGGGTTTGAGACGTCAGGGTTCTTTTACATTAGAATATATACATAATTTGATGTGCATTTTATACAAAAAGGAAGCTGAGAAGCTGTCCGGAAATGCCCATTGCAACATGGAGTGCAGATGTAAGAATTGGATTCAGGTTATAAAATGAGTGATGCAAGTCATGCTCGGAAGGTGGAATGTCGAGGGGCCTGTTAAATTATTTGCTTTCCCTTGAGTTTGGCACTAAATTATTTGCTTTCCCTTGAGTTTTGGCACCACGACTTACTCAACGAAGAGAGACTTGCATGTAATAACTTCATCATTTCTGTCAAGTATTTATCCTTGGCACTTTCATCGTTTGTAGGCTGCTGGCACCTTATATTTCATTAGGCATCCTACTGGAAGTGCTGACGCTATGGATGAAGGGTTGTAAGGTTATTGTTCTTGACATACCATTGTTGTTTGAGGCAAAGATGGACAAATGGACAAAGCCCATTATTGTTGTATGGGTCGATCCTGAAATTCAGCTTCAGCGACTCATGGCAAGAGATAGAACAACGGTGGAAGAAGCCAAAAACAGGATAAATGCCCAGATGCCTCTTGATCAAAAAAGGGCCAAGGCAGACCTTGTAATTTGTAACAATGGATCACTAGACGATTTGAATGAAAACTTCAGGAAGGTATTAGCTCAGGTCACAAAGCCCTTGACATGGACCGAGTTTGGGCTTTCTAGAGGGGGTGCTTTAGTTGCTATTGTATCCATTTTTGTTGGGGTGATCGTTTGCAAGAAAAGTTTGGAGTCCCGACACTGATTCATTCAAGTAGTCGGTTTTGTGAACTCTCAAATGGGAAATGGTACATAGAATGAACACTACAGTATTCGATCAGTCTGTACATTTCCCTCTTTGCATCTACTGTCGGTAGTTTTGTATTTTAAATTTGTTTATAGAGTACTGCCGACGCTGACTAGCTCCCCGACTTCCTGAATTAGGTCTGAAGTGAACATGCATATTGCAATTAAGATCATGGATGTTTGGGTCTGCGTGCAAGCTAGGTGGGTTGTCGCTGAGATCCAGTGGTTGTCACTGTACAAAAGAGTTAATATTCCTGCTGAAGCCTTTTTAAAGATGCTTTCTACCTACAAATAAGCAACCAATCCTATGTTCTCAAAAGCCTCTAGGAAGGTGGTAGTAAAGGACGCGTTGCTTCTGAGATTCGGGTTTGAAATGTCGGTGGTGATGGCACGGTGGTTGCTTCTGCTGAATTTGGCTTTCTTTGCCTGCTGTTTGGGTTTTAGAACAGTTCGAAACATAATTTGGACTGACCAAAGCACAAAGCAAACTTGAACCAGTTGCTTTTGGCGTGCTTGTTGGTTTTCGTGCAGTCCGCCACATTATGGCGGTTCGAGATTACGGAATCGTGGCTCAAAGGGCTAATCGTTCGTTTATGCTCTTGCTCGCTATTTCTTTTTCTTAGTTAATGGAATTCAAGTTCAGCAAAAGAAGCATTACCACAAGACAGTACAATGAATTGAGATTCATTGTCAGCCTTTGTCGCATCAAATGGACAGAAAAATAATGTAAAGATTGCTGTAGACCTATGAAATTGAACGATTTGGGTAACAGCAAGTTTTTACTTGGATTCCATTCAAGTGCCCACATCCCCCACCTTTACAAACCGTCCATCTGATCAACATCAGTAATGGAACCCGTCCGTGTGGTCGGCAAAATAATACATTAGGGTGAGCAACACCGTATTAAAGTTGATTTCCAATGGCTGTGTGCCTCCTTACACCACACCTGAAGGAAGACGTAATACGAGCTGTCCTCCAAAAACGCTGCAAAAGGAAGCATCGTTACTTGAAAAACTATATAGTCGTCATCATAACAAGGATCACATCATGACTAGCATACGAAATTCACCTTTTAACATAGTAGTAACAGAAGTCTGCTAGTATGAAGGTCTGGACTATTTCTGAGATAAGAACCATAGAAGGCCACAATCCATAACCCAGAGCTGTAAGCAGATGGCCACGACTGTCCAAAACCTGTCAAATGCAAAGTAAGCAAAACGTTTGCCCACCATAATAAAGTATCAGATAGAAGATGCCAAATCCATCTACAAAGAACCATCCACTTCAACCAATAGTTCAATATTTTATATGCTTGAACCAGCAATTCACAAATTTGGTGATGTTTGAGATCCATTACATACATTGTCTACCATTTGTAAATTCGATAACCACCAACTCAACTAGACATACCCAGATATCAGTACCAGTGCCAAACAACATCGTCATTTAAAAAATGACAATTGATAAACACCACCTTAGCTATCTGCACATTTTGAGGGTTTAGTGACAAAATTGCCCCTCGAAATATACTCACTGTTGCATTTGAACCCTTGGAAAACCACCTTCAACCTATGAAGTCTTTTAATGCTTACTGTAACAACCTTATCAATGGCAAAAAGGAAACAGTCCATTTTGTTTCATTTTTCTTTTCTTTCCCCTTGGTCAATAACATTGGTTTTTCCTCTCCTGTCTTCTCTCTCAGATCAAACCAACCCCTACACCCTTTCCGTCAACTCTGACACCCCACTTCCTCCCATCCCACTTCTACCGCCTCTATCAATCACCATCCTCAACCTAACTCTACCACCATCACCTTACCCTCCCGGCTCTTGTGCATCAACTGAAAGATTCATCAGCATGGAAATCATAAACTGAGATGGTGCACCCTTAGTTCTAAAGAGTGGATACGAAAGTAAATGTTAAGCAACAATTCTTCATATAACAATCTGAATCCTTTTCTATTTCTGTCACATTGCCTCAACGACAAGGTATCATCGCATACATTTGAAATTCAGAGCAAACTTGACCATCGGGAAGTTGTCCGTGCAAACATGTAGAATGAGTGGGATTAACTGGTTAAACCTATATGAGATTTTTATGCTAGAAGTGACCTAAAGAAACCCACGATGATTCCCGCCCCCACAGCCACTTCCTCAGCGCCACTTCTCCATGACAAAACTTATTTCCACTGACACTGACACTGCCACACCACCAACTCTTCCCGGTCCAGTCGCAATTACTGGAATTCTATCCCCCTTTTACTGTCAACAATAGCAGTTTGATATATTAACCAACGACAACTATATCCTATGCTTGAGTGGGCAGTAGCCAGTAGTTAGTCAAATTTTTAGTTCATGATATAGTATTGAGCAGTAACTGTAATTAAAGTTGAAGCATTGATGAACATCCAAAATAGAAGAAAATAATATGCACAGTGCAAACAAGAGCAGATATATCAGTTTGCACATCTAACCTGGAGAACCCAATGAGCACAGCTCAAGAACCTAGCAACACCCAACGCGAATACATAATGAGCTGTAAATGGTTCAACAATCTGAGAGGAGGGAATAAGCACCATTAGAAAACGTCATCCAGGCAAGCACTAACATGTCACAAAGACAAGATGGCACCTTTGTGTTCTGCATGACACGCAGTTGGGGTAGCACAGAAACGGCTTCAAGATAAACACAGAATGCCCAGAAAAATCTGTTAATCATGTGATGTGATGTGGATGGGTGAATAAATAAAGCCAGCACCGCGCAAGGACCCACCTACAAAGAAGAAAGGTCAAGTGAAAACGAGCTTTCCAGTATCTTAATTTGACTTCACAAGGACAGGGTAAAAGAACTACAGACAGAGGATTTATATGGATTC
The DNA here is from genome assembly GCA_033070095.1 of Escallonia herrerae. Lineage (NCBI taxonomy): Eukaryota > Viridiplantae > Streptophyta > Magnoliopsida > Escalloniales > Escalloniaceae > Escallonia > Escallonia herrerae. The sequence continues at coordinate 85,368 of JAVXUP010000394.1, read as the reverse complement.
CAGTGCTGATTATTGCACGACATGAAGCAATAACAGATTTATAATATAGATGCGGGGAACAACAGCCCATATGTGCATAAGCTAGAACTGACTGGGAGAACAATGTACAATAGCAAAATATGAAACTAAATAGAACAGTTTGGTGAAACAGCACAGGCATTTTCTAAAATTTGAATCAGTCTACCAAGTTGAAATGTAAGAGAACCGACACCCACCAGCTCTGAATTCAATCACCTATCTAGCAACTGTAGAAACAAGGGCAAGTATCCATAACAGCAGACATTGCAATCAAAAGTTCACTGCTCTCTTGCAATCCCTTACAAGATGTTAGTACTTAACATTTCCAATCATGCGCCACAGTTATATTCGGGAGGAATATCACTGACCTCTTCCCACGTCTGAGAAACAGAGCTACCCCTCAGGCTTCCACAGGCTAATGCCTGTTAGTCAAAATCAAATATTCGCTCCTGAGTTTAGAATTCCTGTCTCACGGAACAAGCCTCAACTGAGTCAACTCGTCAAACCCATCACAACCGCATCTCAGTCAACCAGCAATTGCCGTGCACATGGCTTGAGAGTTATTCAAACCTTAGGAGAGAGGAAAAGGCATGAAGATCTCATTTTGGAAATTGGCGGACTGAAGGTGTTTCGGTCATGGATCGGCTCCATATTACACGCAATGGTGGTGGATTTGCGTTTCTCTCTTTTCCTCTCTAAAAACCGTTTCAAGTACTTTCAGCAATAGAATGAACCCACAATTGCATTCTGGAAGGTTGGGAGGCGGGAAAGAAGTTTATATTCATTCACATATAAGCACAGTACAGAAGGTGATAATAAAACAATTCCTTTCAATTTTCTAGTATAATTCGTTGTTAGTGTCCATAGTACAGAAGGAATAGTAGTCCAAAAATTCTCAAGCAGAGTTCGTAGCAAGCATGCCCATATAGTCTAGAAGTCTCATAGCTTTTTGAGCTTAGCTTCTTGAATAGTTGATTGTAATCTCGGAAGGTAATCCACAATCATTAGTAAAGGCTGCTGACTGCAGGGAGTACACTTTTCTCCTCAAAGGACGGTGCTATAGAGAATTCTGCTTGTTTTACTATTTTTATTAGAAGAACTATGAACAAGGTAGTCCATGGCCTTGTCCAAATGCCAACTCGATTCGATTAGATCTGCCGCTAAGGGGCATCCGTCAATCTCCAATCATCAGGGTAGTTTAGTTATAGGAGGTTAACGATATTTATCCTTCAATTTCGAATGTAAAACATAATTTATAGAAGCTTCAAGAAACAGAGAGGAAAAAAGAAGGCAGCAAACTGTGAAAAAATCTAATATTGGATACAGAATGATATTTGAACCTGGCTTATACTAGCTAGCTGCCCAAGTAAAAATTCTGTTGGACTTAGAAACTCTGTTAAATGGATTCTTCAAATTGCATGAAGCAACCATGTCAGGCACTCGACATTTGACACTCAAAACATGGGTATGGGATATGTGTCCGACGCTTCTCAGCGGAGATGCCACTGAGAACACTATCTTATATGTTTCTTTTGGTTCCTTATTCTTACAAAGATGAAAGAAGTTTCAATTCGAGCAGTGTACATCACTGTAAACACCATTTCACGGAGGAAAATAATTAAATAGAATAAAAGATGCGTATATTTTTACCATGTCCTCAAGTCTTGGGTGCTAAATATTAGACGAATCCGACACTTGGACATGTATCCGATCTCGGCACGTTGTACCGAGTCCATATTACATAGCTTAGAACCAATCTCTTAAAGATAGGCAAAGAAAAGTCACCACAAGTGATGCCAGCTAGAGCAGAGGATATATTAAAAGTCAAATTATACCCCATCCAGCATCATTACAAGAAAACTTACACAAAGAAGGCATGGTTATGATGGGAGACTTACCACATAATATATTGCAAAGTTGTCTTTGTCCTCCATATAACTTGATTTCAATTTGAAACGAATCATATAAATAACCCACAGGGTTGCTGCCAATGTAGCCAAATCAAGCAAGGTGTGTATATCATATTCCATGACAAAACTGCAATAGAGTCTCACAGCCAGAAATATAGCCGTTAGTTCCTGGGATTTGAGTGAGAGTCCTGCAATGACCAAGGCCGAGATTTATGTATTGAGAGCTCAATGTGTTTCTAAAGTCATATTTGTCTCTTAGAACTTGTAAAAGCACACTTTGTATCTTAGTACAACGTGGTGGAAAATTATTATACTAGACACCACAGGAAGTGCAACCCCCCAGGGAACAAGAGGAAGAAAATCTGAACAGAAACAAATTTTCAATTAGAATCTAAAAAAAATATAAAATCAAATGGGTTCAGCAACAACCCAATGCTCGCCACAACTGAGCTAAGTATCACAGTCTGATTACAGCAAAGCTTCAGGCCTGAAAATAAAGATAGCACAACCTGACATCTAAATGTTAACTGTACACAGAGGCCCACTGAGCCACCAACTCCCATGCAGATCCTCCCCTTCTGCAGCCATAGGAAGCGTCAAATCAGACTAGAGCTACTCACAAAAGCTTCAAAACAACAAAAAGATCACTACAGGTAGTAATGCCTCCTGCTATGCAAGGAATGGCAACAACCACCATCTAGGCTGAGAACCAAAAGGAGAGATCAATTATATGAGATGAGCTGTCAATGAGAGGACCAAACTATTCGATAAGTGGAAGGAAGAGAGCTCAACAACAAGGCCTAATGCACGAGGTTCCACCCATTGCAGGGTCTGGGGAGGGTCGATGCATGCAGCCCTACCCCACACCTTGCCTCAAGGCTCACACCCTCTCAAACAACTAAGAAACCTAAACTATTTGGGGGTTAAAACCTCTTCCAAACAGAGAAAGACCCTCCAGTCCCCCGACCCCCTGGCACTAAAATGAATACCCCACAGAGGAAACACATAGAACAAGGGAGAGAAAAAGAGGGAAGCAAGAAGAAGGTTTGGTTGCAGATTGAGGCAGCTCATTATTTTTCTAGCCAAGTAAAGTACAAACAGAACTCTGAAATGTTATGTAGGACTGCCATTCGTACTCATTATTCAAAGGATCACGACGCGTGTCTTCTACGCAGGGCGGATAGTGAAACTAGGATATTGTGTACCCACATCGGTAATGCCTGCAGCTCACATTGAAATGTTTAGAAGCTTCTACAGGTACAGTATATGCAAACTTTTACGACCGCCAGGACTACATCTAAGTTATTCAGGGAGGATTCAGTTTGTAATAATAGTGCTTCTACATTATACAGGTTCATCATGAGACAGGAAGGAATTGTTATTTTTTTACTTCAAAAGTGGTTGGAAAGGGAACGGGAACGGTCATGCTGAAGTTTACCTCTGGGTGGAGAAGCAACTTCATTTTTCCATTAAGAAAACAACAAGAATCTACTGGACAGCATCTGATACATAACCCTTTAGACTAAAGACCTTCCGATCAGGAGTCTTGGTATCGGCATGCTAGAAGACATATTAAGGTGTATCTCACATTGAATGTCGAATTGTATAAAATGCCTTTAAGATCTAACATTCTTACCTATGATCTTAAAAATACCTACTTGACTGACGCTTTTTTAAGGAGGCATTGCCGTGTATAGGGCCGTGAACTGGGTAGTTACCACGGTATGAGAGCTGAACTTGAAAACTCTGGCTGAGCTATCTAGTCGGGTTGCCTTTGAGGTAAGCATTGCCATGTGGTGAGGCCATAGACTGGGTAGTTATAAAAGACGTCTTATTTTATGTTGAAGCATGAAATTATTGGTCTCCGGAAACGGGCATGTAAGTCCTTAGAGAAAACTATTTAATATCTAAAGGCTAGAAGAATGGAATAAGGCATCTCAGGGATAGGGTTTAAAAGAAAGGTGTAATTATTTTATGCTTAATCAAGAAATTGATGATATAAACCTGTTCCACAAACTCCCTGGAGACAATATGCAAAGAAGAAAAAATTTACGACAGACAAGGCCCGAAACTGACACAAGACTTGGGCCGAATCCATCAAACAAAGAGACCCTAAAAGTAAAAAGAAGAAATAGTAGAACGAACTAGTTGTCAAAATGGCGGATTATTCACTAAAAGATGCTGAACACAAAGCCCAATTCGGAAACCAAGAAAGTGACAACAAACCAAAACTATGGACAAAAGGAAGATCTTTTCTACGTTTACAAGGTAAAGTTTCAAGCTTTTCATGTTTCTACAATCTACCACCAGCAAAACAGAACTTAAAACAAAACATAAAGATATAGATAGCGTTTCATAATTTCGGTCCTCATCGAACTTTTGCGAATTCCTTGAATATACTTTTAACAAGTAAACATTGACTTCTCCCATTGTTGGAATACGAGTTCAACTCGATGTTTTAGGTGAAAGTTCGAAGAGACAAAAATTATAAGACAGGAATATTTTTTTTTGGGGGGTAATGTAATTTACCAGCGCAAGTTTTTTCCTTGGTGAGCTTATAGATGAGGACAGCTATCCCGATGGAGTGGACGGCCTCGGCGGCGATGTAAAGGTTGTCGTGATCGTGGACGATGGCGCGTAGCAGCACAAGCGCCACCATGCCCGTCACCACCGCCAGGAAAGCCTTCACCTTTGGCGGCTGCCGCCGCACCCACGACGACACCACCTGTATCGGCTTCCTCGGTGGCCTCATCTAGTCAATTGAATTGTCTCTGCTTCGCGGTGGCGAGAACTATGGACGGAAAGAAGCCTGAGAGATCGATGGATTTGGATTTTGTTGAATTGTTAGATGTATAAAGGGAGAAGGGGGTGCTTGTGTTTTGGTTAGGAGTCTTCTATTGCTTTGACCTCTCCTGCATTCGGATGGCAATTGCAATGGGCAATGTGTGGGGTAGTGGGCTTATTTATTTTATTTTATTTTTATCACTCTTTCAAGGGATAAATACACTTTGGCCCCCTGTACTTTCTCGCGTATGTATTGTGGCCCCGTCTTCTTTTAAAACTTGCGCTAAACCTACCTTTACTATTTAAAAGAGAGCGCATTGGAACGGCTGTGACTGAGCTAGTGAAAATGTCCTAACTACCCCTTCGTGCTATCTTCACTTTGACTCACACTCTCTCTCTCTACAACACACGCCTCTCTCTCGCTTCTCTCTCTCTCTTTGCCTTTTCTTCACTCTGTTATGTTGTGTTGTACCTTTTGGAAATAAGCAATTTGGGTCTTGGCTTCCATCGTAAGTTGTGCTTACTTATTGATGTTCGTCTCCATCAGCCATCAGCCATCACCCACCATTGCAACACCACACAATCAACCCACGGACGGCAAACAACCATCTCCAAGAAACCCGCCAAAGCAAATCGATGAAATTGGTAGTTGCGGCGGCGGATTTGCAACTGAAAATGGTAGGGTTCATTGCGATTTAGCAAATTTGGCAATTTCGCAGGCTTTGCCTGAGTTGCCATCAGTGGTAGTTTTGATGAAGCCAGAGCCGAGCGCCAGCTTATCGGAATTGAAGGCTTTGCCGGAATCAGATGTGGTGTCATCAGCCAAGGAAGAGGTCTATTCTTCTAAGAAAGAATCTCCTGCGGTAAAAGTAGATGATAATCAAGAGGATGTGACAGCGACAGCTACCAAAGTGTATGTATTCATTGAATATTGATCTTTTATTGTTCATAATTTTATCCGCATTTTTGTGTTGAATTGATTTATCTTTTGGTGAATCCAGGATTGGAAAGGTTTCGGAGATTGAAAGTCAAAAGGAGGAAAAGTTCCAGATAGATCTAATGGTGAGAGTTGAACGGAAGAATTTGACAGAGTTGGCAAGGAGGAAACGGTGAATGTTGAAGCTGGGGAAAACAAGGCAAAGGTGACAGCCGAAGAGGCTGAATCGAAAAAGCACCTTTGAACAAGTCGATGAAATTGGTAATTGCGGCGTTGGATTCTTTAGGTTCATGGCGGTAGAGATTAGTGGTAGCTTGATAGCGGTGGAGATCGCTTGTTGTGGCGACAGATGGTAGCAGCAGTTTGGGTGAGGGGGAGAAAGGAAGGGGAAAAGAAAAGAGGAGAGAGAGGAAGGGGAGGTGGGTTCAGCACGGGTAGGGGTGGGGGATGGCATGAACTTGCCGCTGCCGTCTAGGCTCGCCCGTGGTTCTTTCGCCCCCGCCACAGGCGGTGGTTGTTGGCCTTGGTAAACTGGGTTGGTGATGACAAATGAGGTATTGGTGGTGATTTCGTGGTGGCATGATGGCGGCGGAGATCCCTTGTAGTAGCGACGGTGGTAGCATTTTAGGGTAGGGGTAGAGAGAAGAGAGAGGAAGGAGAAAGAGAAAAGATATTAGGGTTAGGTTTTATGGTGAAATTACCATATTACCCTTAAAAAGTGTAGTTTTATGCCACTTGAAAGGGCATTTAAGTAAATGAATTTCTAATTTTAAACTATGTGAAGATAAAATGGTATATTGGTTTTTAAAATATAATTTTGGACTTCAAACTATTCCCGCTCAAAAACACGGTTAAGTTGGACGGAAACCGTCTAATGTGCTCACTTTTCAAAAATAGAAGTAGGTTTAGTAGCTATTTTTAAAGTAGGGGGCGTCACATTGCACAACGCTTAAAGTAGAGGGGGTTGATGTGCATTTACCCCCTCTTTCAATCTCCTTCTTTTGTAGGAATGTTTGCACAGTATATCTTGTGATATACTGTATAGTGTAATATGTAATATTGTTTAATATATATGTTCCTTTTCAAGAAAGATTTAAGTAATATGGAAGTGCTAGAACAATGTTTACTTAATATGTGTTCATAGATTTTGTCCCTTTTTTTCCCTCTCTTTTAGAACACTTGCTAGCACCCCACTCGCTCCCTGCATGGAATCCTTGCGGGGATCACAAATTTAAGCTATATAAATCACGAAATTATCAATTTATTAAATATACAAGACAATAACAAATTTATTGTTACCGTCAAGTTTCATATTTCTAATTCTCTTCTATCCTCAACGCTAATTCTTGTAACATCTTGAACGGTTTTTTGTTTCATTTTAGACCAAAAACAAACTTTTTATAAGACCAAAAAGGGTATAGATCCATGAGTTGTAGTACACAAATATAATACATTACAAGTGATCTTAGAAATGTGTTGAGCCGAGTATATAAAAGTTTGCGTAGTGTAAGAAATTATCGTTGTAGACCATCTTTTCTTCAACGAATTTGTTCAGCGTTTCCAACAATTTCTTCCATGATGATTGTAACCTAATTCCATAATTTTTTCTTGTTTCTCAAAAAAAAGTCGCACACGGTTGCTTTTTTAGGATCAGCCTACAATTTCAAGGTGCAAAACTTGCATTCTTATTTATAAGAGAGCTTGGAGTTGTGAGTTGCAGTTGCTAGATCTGTTCAAAACCTGTAAAGCCATCAATGTACCGTCTCAACGATTATCCAAGCAGGTGTAGTCCATGGGCAATCTGGGGTGCATATCAACCGGCGGAAACCTCCGCTCAACCGAATGCAAAAACCAGCTGCGCTCCGCCCATAAGTAGGAAGGAGATTCCATCCCCTAACGGCTGTAACTAGAATTCTGGGTGTTGTGTCACCCACATTAAACTTGAACACACCATGGACAGGGGAAGTCTCGTCAAGTGGGAATGCGATGGAAGTGCGATGGAAAGCGAGAGCTGAAAGAGTTGATAAATTATTTATTGACAAAGCAGAAGAGGGAGTGAGAACGAGCAACAAGGGCGAGAGTGTTGTCCACGTTAAAATGGTTCAGTACTTGAGTAGTCCGACCTTGATGACATAGTTGTGCACTGAGTAGCAAAGTGAAGGTGAGATGTCTTGATTTATCATATTCCGAGGAATGATATGGATATGATGGTAGCTAGCATTCTTACCTAACCAAGGATGCCAGCCAAGAAAAGTGATGCTGCTAAGGTGAGACACGGAAAAGGCAAAGGTTGGTACGTACACTGGGAATGGTTGGAGTTGGGAAATATCCAGCTTAAGGTCAACTCCTCAGCTGCATCTTTGAAGCCAACAAGTACTTGTGCTCCCGGAAAAAAGAGAGTGCCTGTACCAGATACTCTTGAGTAGAAATGATCAGACATCTTCAATGTGGCTATATAGTTTACCATAAACGAAAAAACAAAAACAAACAGCAAGTATTGAGGAAAGAATTAATGCTATATTGGATAAAGAAGAGTACTCTACGACTCTACGAACTACATTCTACAAACATCTTATTCTTGAAGAATTTACCTACATGAGATTGTTAGGGAAAGCAAGAAGCTTCGTCTGATTTCCATTCACTTCCCAATGACCGTTCACCACCACCCCTTCACCTCCTCAAATCCCCCGAAGAGACCAGGTCAAAATGAAGCTGATCTTTTCATCGCTGGTCTCATCTGTTTGTCTTCCTCAAGTGCTACCATACCTAAATGAGAAGGGTCTTCCAGCATCATCTTCGCAACCAAGTAACCAGCAATGGACCAGGTTTGGAATTTTCGGGCCTGCTTCCCAATGTACCGACCAACCTTTCCATCATAATATTCCGGCCAGCTGTCTTTTGATAGTCTGGTTTCAGCGAGTTCGATGGCACGTCTTGCAATCTGGGGCCGTCCGGTCTTGATGCATGCAGCTGTGAGGAGCCACAACAGCACTGCAGCCACATCAAATAGGGTTACTAATTCAACGAAGGAGGATTAAGAATGTAACTAAGTAAAATTGACCAACATGGAACAGCTTGCAGATTTGTTTTTTAGGTCAACATTTTTATTCAGTTACTCGGAAAAACAATGAAGTTAGAATTTTTTGGCTAATAATTCTGTTTCTATGGTTTATTCCTACTTCTTTGTAATTCGGCTGAGGAAATGAATACTTCTGAATTTTTTGGCTAATAATTCTGTTTCTATGGTTTATTCCTACTTCTTTGTAATTCGGCTGAGGAAATGAATACTTCTGATAGAGCTCTTGTTTTGCTGAAAATAGAGAAATATACAGCATACTAACATAACTAATTTAAGATCATTCTTAAAATCGAAGTAAACAAAGAAAAGGCAGCTTTCAAGTTTCATATGATAGACTGCCGAATGTCATATTTTCAATGTTTGATCAGGGATGAGACCAAGACTGACGGTTTTTCTGTTTTTCTTTTTCTTTTTCTGGTGGGATGTGGGGGGGGGGGGGGGGTGATGGCTTACCCTATTTCCTTAAGCTATACGATAACATAATACAATTTCAGAAACTAGAGGAAATATTGCCTCTTATGTCCTAAGTAGCCTCACACCTGATAGTGATTGGCTGGGTACATATTTTTCCAGATTTGCAAGCTGAAGGCAACATTCGGTATTATACCAAAAAGGTCTTGGCTAGTATCTTTTCTTTAGTAAGACTAGAACAACACATTCCAACTCTCGATTTATCTTATTAACAGGGTCCTAAATTTCTGACCAAGAGGCTTCTCAATGCAGAAATATACCTGGCCAAGATCCTCCGTTGTGGTAACTCCATCTGGTGTTCTTTGGATCACAGCCTGTGACGATCCTCCATTCATGGCTTTCTATGGCGGGATAGCAAACCTTCAGAGGCATTTCTCCAACCAACTCTTCCCAACGTGATTCGATAAGGTCCATAATTGCAGTGGACTGTTCAGGGGTTGCCAAGGATGCTAAAATTGCAATGCAATTGCCCAGGCAAAACCACCGAAAATCCATTTTTGACGGCCCAACATTTCCAATAAAGTAGCCACCATGTGTGGGCATAAAGTCAAAAACCCATTCTGGCAGAGAATCAGGAATTACATTGAATTTGTTGACGGCCGTGTGAGAATACTCTTCCGTTTTATATCGGTATATATCGTTGAGTTGCTTCAAGTCCAACCAAAAGTAACTTCTCATGTGATAGCTCAAGGCATGAAGACGCTTGACTATTCGGTCCACAAACTCTTTGCCCTCGGCATCTTGCTTGAGCAAAGTTAAGGCGCATCTTAAAGCCAAGAAGAAAAGTGCTTGTATTTCAATTGGATACCCATAAACGCCCTGATAAAATGAGTAACATAAGGTGCACAGTGAGGAGAAGAAGATTGATATTAACATGCAATAAGCATAATAATGAAAGACGTGACCCCATAAGAATAGATTGCTGGTTGAGCATATAAACACGAGAAAATATGTTATTCGGGATACAGAGAAGACCTGTAACGAACGAGATTCGGAAAAGGGATCGTTCATCTTTCTTTTATCACAATTCATTGGAAATATCACAAAAGATAGCTAACTAATTTCATATGCGGCAGACCTCATTGAATTCCCATCAACAACATAAGAAATAAATAAACAAGGGAAAAGAGGCCAAATTGAAATATCAGGATATTCTGTCCTCTGAACTCTCTAAAGTTTATAAAATGCTGACGCATGACATACAATGTCAAAGCATAAGTAGGTCCAGACAAGCTCTGATAGTAGTCAACAGCCAGCCATCATGCAGGCTGTCGGCTACTAAGCTAGCTTGATGGTCTTGGTTATTGGCCGGAAGGGAGCCCCATTGGGACAGCTGAATTTCCTCTGGGTCAAGGGCAAAGCGCAGTCTGATGCTGCAGGGCTGGTTCTACAGCAGCCCAACTTGCAAAAATGCACAAAAAATTGTCTATGTAATGGCAGAAATTTTGCTCCAGTTGCAGGGTAGGCTATAGGTTCACTGCTGTTGGGCCTGTGTCCTTAGATCCAGCTTACAGGTCATCAGATCGACTACCGCACTCCAGCCCATTATACTTGCAATACACCTTTACTCCGGACCAATTAAACTTAATACCTCCCTTCTGGTTAGCACATGGCATGCACATTCTTGTTTGGCAATACTTCTAGGTTCATCTATCTATTACCAAGGCCAGACCCCTCCAGTTTGACTGTTTTTCACTGCAGTTTCTTGCATCAGAACTCAGAATTTTTCATACAGTACTTGTATCTGAGGCTTATACATGCGTGCGCGCACGTGCACGAGATTAGTTCCAGACCCAAGTCATCATAAAACGAGTCCAATATGGACCAGCAAGCCTACTATGAATTTTCTTCTCATCTAGAGATGTCTCAAACCCACGGCAAGTGCTCAACTGAAATCCTTGAGTACTAGCAAATATGAATGACATGGAAGTTGGAACAACTAGAAACTGGGGGGATTAGCGAGCGCCAACAAAATATAAACAATAGGAAGCTTAAACAAATATACATACCATTCTCCGATCAATCATGCAGCACCCATCGGCACAAAGAAGAGTAGGGAATGTGTCAAACCCCTCTGAGAGACATAAACTGAGAATCAGGCGCATACCCTTCTGGCATTCGGGCATTTCAGCCAAGGAAGAGTCTCCCGTAGACTTTGTATAAGCCCGGAGCAAGAATATCCACCAAAAGCCGGAATCAACAGGCGCCACTCTTCCTATTGCACTCTCACCAAAATCTGCCATTAAAGTCTCAGTATTTCGTACAGGATCGTGGAGTACTTTAAAACTAGCTGGCATTACGCCCTCTCCTAGCTGAAATCTATCAATCTTTTTTTCCCATGATTGAAGGCGAAGAGTCTTCAAAATAAAGTTCTTGACAATTTCAGGTTCACCATTCATCAGAAAAGCCAATGCACTTGGGACAAAGTCTCTCACAAACACCTGTACATAAAGAGAAATCCATGAGCCAATCTTCTAAACAGAGCATGGATTTCCACTTCCTAGTTTTGATAATATTCATTTCATTATATACAATACATAAGCTAATTTAGATAAGTTAGAGGGAGAAAGCAAGAATAGAAGCAGCGGCTGATCAATCAATCATCAATGTCAAACTACCGCAATGACACAATGCTCCTATTCAGTACAATGGACATGTGTAATGCTGGATAATCAAAAACCCGGTTATCTGGTCGTGCACTATAATGCGACATCCATCTAACTAGCAATTTACATTTAATAAGGTGAATTATCTGAAACTCTGACTTGGTGCTGGAAGGAAAGCAAGGAAAAAGTAATGAAACTAGGTTATAGCCTTCCGGAGATAGTTGTTATTGTTTCCAGAAAAAACTAGGTCATTTCCAACATTTCATCAGCAAACAAGTTGATGATGCTTATTCTATGTAACATACGGAAAAAGTACGAAAGGTGCTAAAATTCATGCATTACCAGACGGCGTACATATGTATCTATACAAGCTCCCGATCAACAACACATTTATTCCACCAAAAAAAGTAAAACTCCCGCAGTTGTCTCTACATTTCTCCCTATACCCAGTTTCAATGCTAGTCTACTATTACATTGCAGATAGAAGGAAACTAACAACATTAAGAACATATGCAACAGAAAACCGTCTTATGTAGATTAACAAAGGTGTTTTTACCTGATCATAGTTAAGTTTTTCTTCAGAACTATCTAATGCCGCAATGGTCCCAACTGGTTGACCGCGGAAGTACACCAATGTCCGCCTCAACGAGTCCCAAGCCTCAGAAATCATCGGATGGGGTTCAAACCCAAACTGTGACCTTGGGGTATTGAAACCACCAGACATTCGACCAGGCGTAAATATGCTATCAAACTGGTCTATAACTCGAGAAGGATTTTCTGCTCTTGAAGAGAGATGGGGGGACAAGCCGAGTGGCATATCAATGAGCGACCTCTCGTCAAATGATCTCTGTCTCTCCATATTCAAGTTCTTTGGCCTATCTGGTAACCTTGAGAAATCATATTCTTCAATTTCGGCCATGCTACATGAACTGTCTACGTTACTTATACTACCATTTTGAGTCACATCCACAGAGAGCGTAGACATTCTCGAATTTCTCAAGTATCAAGGGCAGAGTATTTTTAATGGCAACCTGCAAATTTTCAGCAATGCGATTGATGAAGTAAGAGCACATTCACGCATACACATTATACAAAGTACAAACGTTGTAAGTGAAATACTTTAAACAGCGGTGCTAAAGATCAGGGTAACCATGTCAATGTCATACACAACAGGTCTAACACGCTGCAAGCTAAAACAGATCAAATGATTCAAATCCCACCAGTGAACAATGCATTATAAGGAAATATGATATGTACGCATATGGTGAGAAAATAACAAAAATAGCATCAAAGAAAACCCTCATTTTCTCAAACTTGATTGTTCCACTGTCGCATTTCTCAACAACCAAACGGGTCAGATACAAAGCAAATCAAGAAAGCTTTCTTGAGCATCCAATCGAATAGTTAAACTGAAGCAAAATGACAAAAAAGAAAAACCAAAGAACATAGAAAAATTACACACATACATACGACAGATCAAGAAAAGCCGATATCAGAAGATGATGCTTGAGCCAGCATTAAGCGAACAGAGAAACATAAATTCTTGTACTCCTGAGATACGATTGGTGAATGAGCAAATACAGGAAAGGAATTAAAGAAACAACAATTGTTCACCTACGCAATCTTTTTTATCCACAAACAGAGTAAAAGAAACAACGATCACTGCGGGAGTGTGGATTTATAAAGGGCCGTGATTATAGTTTAACTTAAGTGTCAACCGGGTAGGCCGGTAAAGACCCAAATGCGTGATTGGCAGATGGTGATCGGCAGGTGGGTCAGAGCGGTATTTCATCAAACAGATGCAGCGCATTAACAGACAAAAAGCCAAAGCAGATACATGTACAACTCACCGAGTCACGGAGGCAAGTCAATCATTCGTGGATTTTTGTTCGGTGGGTCATGGGTGTACGGAGAGGATGGTGGTTTTGGGGTTGAGAGTGACGTGGGTGAAAGTAACTGGAAGGGTGGAGGAGGCCGGCGGGGCAGAGTATCTGGGGAGTGGTGCTCTCTTGAAAGCGATGAGCCCCCTGAACCAAAACAAACACCAATAATGCAAAGCAGCGCAATAACAATTGCAATTGCAAGCAGATAATTGTGTCTCGTTATGCACGTGTACGTAGGGGGGGCATATTCAGATCCAAATAGCATGGGCTAAAGACCATAAATTCTTGCATGCTTGCTCATTGCCACTCTCGATACATGATGTCACACTCACATCCCCCCTTTGCTTGGATTTTTGTTTCTAAATGCATGCATCGATTGCTTTTGTTATTAGCCTGCGTGAGAAAGCGCAAAAGTCTGCGGTGATGAAAATGGCATGGTGTAATGGAAGGATAGAATTTAACAAGATAGAATGATGAACCGATCCCTGTTGGGATTCTTGAGATTTTTAGTGCTTCAAGAACCATCTAAAGATTGCTATAAAATTAACAAATAGTTTGTTTTTGTTCCAGAGATACTCAATCCTTTTTACGTCTCGTATTTTAAATTGTTATGCGTTTTTAAGGCGTTTTGCTAGCAGAAGTAAAGATTCCGATTGTAACTTCTGTAACATTAAATAATGTGTGACTTCTTGTTATTCGTTGTCGATTCTGTTGTTGGTTTGTTGTGAGGAACCACGTAGGAATATCTCGGAATCTATGAAAGTTAATTGAATTTCAAGATTTATTTTTATGAAATTTAAAGCCAGTAAAATTTTTGGTTGGGACGTTGTAACGAATCACATGTTATGCTCTCACCACCTCTTTGCTTATTTTTGTTCCTTGATGAATGCATTTGATTGAATTTGTTATTCAGTAGCGGTGATAAAATCATCTAAAATTTTCTGTAAGTACATCAAATAACTTAGCAGTATTGTTTTTATTTTACTGCACAAATTACTCTTCTCGTACGCTACCCTTGAGTTTTGAACTTCTTTTGTGACAAAAGTAAAGAATTACTGATTTAGTTTGTATAACATTAAAAAAAAAAACATGTGGCTTCTATTGTTTCTTATTTTTCGGCTATTGGGTTATGAAAGGAACTACGTGAGAATTACTCATGATTCATGAAAATTTTAAATCAAATTTTGATACCCAAAATTCTCGTATATCCTATTCCTATGCTATTAAAAGCCAAGAAAAGTATTGATTTCCATGTGTTCAACTACGTTGTGCTGAAAATTGTTAAATGGATCACTGAGTTTTTATTTCAAATTCCAATTTTACGTTGCGACGAGTGATACTCAAATTCATTAAAGATTTAGGCTTCGTTTGACAAAATTTTTTTTTTGGTTTTCAGTTTTTAAAGAGCAGTTTTTTAAAGAGCAGCTTAATTTTTTTTTTTTATAAAAACAAGTGGGTGTTTGATAACCCCTTTTTTTTTTAGGTTTTTTTTTTTGTGTTTGGTAACCCTTTTTATTTTGACTTTTTTTTTTGTGGTTTGCGGTGGCGGTGGTGGGGCGTAGCGGTGGTCGACGGTGGTGGTGGTGGTGGCCGACGGCCGGAGGTGGCTGCCGGCAGTCACCGGCGGTGGTGGCCGGCGGCCGGAGGTAGCTGCCGGCAGTCTCCGGCGGTGGTCGCCGGCGGCCGGAGGTGGCTGCCGGCAGTCACCGGCGGTGGTGGCCGGCGGCCGGAGGTAGCTGTCGGCCGTCTCCGGCAGTGGTCGCCGGCGGCCGGAGGTGGCTGCCGGCAGTCTCCGGCGGTGGTCGCCGGCGGCCGGAGGTGGCTGCCGGTGGTCGCCGGCGGCCGGAGGTGGTTGTCGGCAGTCTCCGGCAGTGGTCGCCGGCGGCCGGCAGTCTCCGGCGGTGGTCGCCTGAGGTGGCTGCCGGCGGTGGGAGGGTGGTGGTGGTGGTCGGAAAAAAAAAACCAAAAGTGAAAAAAAAAAACCAGTTTTTGGAGTTTTTTTTTTTACTCTGCAGTTTAAAAACTGATTTTTTAAATTGAAAAAAAAATGGTTACCAAACGCTCCTTTTTTTTTCAGTTTTTAAAACTGAAAAAAAAAGAGGAAAAAAGAGTGTCAAACGGGGCCTTAAAGTGCTTATGCCTTATGCCACCATAACCACCATGCATCATCACCTATCATAACAACCATGCATACATGCTTTGATAAGTGGTGGCGGGCTGGTGGATGGGCAACCATGGTGGCGCATGTGGCAATCTTTACCGTTTGTTTTTTTTTTTTTTGGGGTGCATTTTAAACAGAAACTCCTATTTTGCGACATAATATTATTTATTTATTTTTTTAATCCATTGTGGTTGTATAATCAAACATTTTTTTCCCCTCACTCACGTCATTGAGATAAAATTGAGAGTATACTTTTTTTTCTGAGATGAATTTTGCATCGTACCATTTGCAACAAGTGTTACCAATACAAAATTACACAAAAAGTTATTGTAGGTATTTAGAAGCAGCATGTAATCACCATTTAAATTGTTTGCCGGCTATATGAATGATAAATCAACTCATATTTAAGCTTAGCTGCTAGCACGCATTATATGTAAAATGGTCAATTGTGATAATGCGCAGGTTTGTGCATACATCTTCTCACAAAAGTTTGATGCTTTATATTAAACTAGTAGGATGCACGTGCAATGCACGTAAATATTAACATGTGACAAATTAAGATTATAGTATATAAAAGTCATAACCCCATTAATTATCTAGACTATAACAATTAATTTTTCGTGGTTCAAGTATATGTGTTAAATATATTGAAGTTAGAAGTGCAGGTTGAAATTGAGATGTATATTCATAAAGATTACTCAAAAAACATTATGAATCCGTATAAAGAATGTTAATAATTTCTCAATGACATTTATCTCACACAACTTCTAGAGAACGTAAAAAGGTGTACGCCGATTCAAATGCCAATGATGGCCCATCTCCTATCGTGGCCTAAACTATAAGGTTTAAAGTTTAACAATCAACAAATTCATATTTATGTCTATGCTAGCATCCATATTGCCGCGGTTTTCCGAATTTGACTTTCAACTATTTTTAATTCTTTATATTTATATTTATTCTATAGTCCAGCTTGATGAACACAGAAGTAGTCGTAAATATGTCACAATCGTCCTTAGTCATCTTATTTTACAAAATATTTTTCGTATCTAATTTGAGAAAGATGTTAATTAAAAGCTTAATATTTAACGTATTTACTCCTTAACAATCACTACAATGAAAGTTTAGTAACTTCTAACGCACAAAACATAAAAAATTCCTATCTATTGCAAATATAGGACCACTTTCGATAATTAATGTTGTTATTAAGAATTTTCTTGTCAAACGAAAAAGGATTATGCGCTGTATACTAAACAACAATCATACTGTCAATCGCTTCCAATTATTACTGGCGAGCAAAGAATCCTTTACTCCCTTACTTCCAATTATTACTGGCGAGTAAAGAATCCTATGGTGGTAAATGTAATTTTGGCTATAGAAAGATGCAATACCAAAAGATAAAATAAATAAATAAATAAGCAATGACTCATAAAGTTGAAATCAATTTAATTCATTCTCTTCTTTTTTTGGTAACATTAAAAGTGGTACAAAGAGGAATTTTAATTATTTTAAAGTTAATTTCTGAATGCAAACACGTGCAACCATCAATTTATGTAGTATTCAATTAGAAATTATCTAAGCAAATAGTCGTAGCATACATAAACTGGTTCTTTATCGTGAGAGAAACTGTTATAATCTAATGGTTATTTAAAAAAAAATTATTTCTTCTACTTATGTCATAAGAAGTTATCATCACCAAGGTCTTGCATATCATAATCTAAATAAAGCGTCATGTTCTAGATTACAATGAACATATATCCTTTTTATTAATGACAAGTTTTATGAGAAATGAGAGAGACATCCATGTATTAATTGTACATTTATGAATAGTGAAAAAATGAATCGGTAAATGAAATCTACGTGTCACCATAGGTACACTGCCTGTGGTGCACACAGAAACGCTGTCGTTTTCATGGGCTGTAGCCTCTCCTTTCTCCTTCTTTGTTTATCAAACTAGAATGTCTCCTTTGAATTCCCATCCATGGTAGGCTACACCTTATCCTGCGCATGGGTTAGAAATTTTGCTGGGTAGCGAGGCATAGAAAGACATGAATTCTTTGGGGGCACAACATTCTTTAAAATTTGCCAAACAAAACTACCATCAAAGGTACCCATTTTGCCAACTCTTTCTCTGCGGAATCTCCGACAAAGCTCTGCTTTGGTCCACCACCGAGAGAGCCATTTTGGGACCTTCGAGGAGGGGCCTCAAAGCCTCTACCAGTAAGCAGTGCACAAAGTCTGTTCCTACCTATTTGCAGTATCGGGTTACATGCGCGATGGTCGGCGGGCACACTGTCGCCATCGATTAGCGAAGGCGATGTCGACGATATGAATGTTTGGGATTACGGTGAGGATCCAACGGCGTCGGTGCACGGCAATAGAAGAGGAAATGGATATATTGAGCAGGTGATGAAAGGCAGAGATTTCAAATTAAATGGTAGGCCTTTTAATTCTTCTCCTCTCTCCTTTCTCCAAGACTGCCCATTTCCCATCCAACTTCCACCATTTAATCAAAGTCA
The DNA here is from genome assembly GCA_033070095.1 of Escallonia herrerae. NCBI lineage: Eukaryota > Viridiplantae > Streptophyta > Magnoliopsida > Escalloniales > Escalloniaceae > Escallonia > Escallonia herrerae. The sequence continues at coordinate 67,003 of JAVXUP010000394.1, read as the reverse complement.
AATCTCACTTACAGAAGGAATAGAGAGGAGAATGCAATGGAGTAAGAGAGAGAGAAGATTAGAAGGAGTCGGGCTGCAGCCCATTTCAACCAAACGATAGCATTTCTGTGTGCACCACAGGCAGTGCGCCTATGGTGACACACAAATTCAATTTGCCCAAAATTAATTTGTTAGAATAGTCTAGATTCGAAGCATCTTAATTGTGTTTTGATTTTTGGGTTTGAATGGCGAGAAAGTGATTTTTAAATATAAAAAGAGTATTATGATTTAAAAAATAATTTTCAGGGATCCACACTCTTAGAAGTAATATAGATATAGATATAAATAACTCGTTTTTGCTTAAAAGTATTTTTTTAACCTTTATTACTTTATTTATAAGATCTTACGCTTTTACGTTCGGATCGTATGAACAACTAATGAATCAAATTGGATTCACATTTCATAAACATTTATTACAACCGTATTATCATCAAACCTCCAAAAGTGAGATTACATTGTACGAAAGAAAAGTTTAATATGAAAGAAATATTTCCAAAACGAAAGAAAAGTTTAACCTAATGATATGAAAGAAATCGTGAATTAAAAGTTCTGTGAATAACATATATCTAAATATAACAATGAAAAAGGTACTTTTCTTCATTGCATCCAAAAATAATAGATATTTTATGAGATAAAATTAACACAAATCCACAACAAAACCAGCAATTATATTATTATTATTATCCATTCTTACTTCTTCGGCCGTCCGCCACACTCCGTTTTGGTAAAAAAACAGTTAAAACCCTACAATTTTGCAAAACCCCTTTTTCCCTATCAATTTCGAAGAACTCTATCAAGAACCCTAGATGGCTGATTCTGATTGCAAACCAAAGCAAAAGGCAACAAAGAGCAACCGGAAAAAGAGGAAAGGAACTACAACAACTGTCGAAGAACATGAACAGCAAAAGCGACGCTCCAAGTCGAAAGCCCCTCTTATTGAAGACCCAAAGGATGATAAAGAAGAAAGTCAAACACGCAAATTGGAGCTTCGAGGTTCCTCACCCTGGAGGAATCTACAGTTGGTTTTGTCACTCCAGAACAAGCATGTTCAACTTCAAACGTTAGACTTCCTCTCTGTCCCTATATCACACACAACTTCGCCTTCAGGCTACTGGAGACTAAATTGAGTTTCTAATTCAACTGGGCATTGGACATTCAGGCTTCCTTTGGGTAGCTTAGAATGTTTTAGGAAGTAAAGCAATTAAAAGGAACAAAACATAACGCCTCTACCCGCTTTCTAGACTATAGGCTGCTTTTGATATGTTTTTTGTTTTAGTACTGTGGAATGTGATGTCATGCATGACTTAGTTTCGTTGCATAATTCTGGCTGGTTTTTTGGTCGTTTATTATGTGAATTTGCGATGCAGAAAGGTTGAATTGGCACATGATTACGTGAAATCAGGACTTGGTAAAGAAGCAGACGACACCAGTCAAGAAAAGGAGATGGTTAGCATTTTGCGCGTGATTCTTTTCCTCAACAACTGGGTGCAGTCATTGTTGATATCTTCAGAGAAGGAAATAAGGGTTGAAGGACTATCTGGAACCGCCAGGTCATGCTTAGACTACAAGTGCTGGGAGATTTTCAAGTTTTGTTTGGAGGAGTCTTTGAAATGGCACGTTTCATTGAGCTTCTCACGGGATTTCTTGCATGTTATTAACTGCATTGCGAGGGATATATGGTCTGAACTAACTGCTGCATCTGCACACCCGGAAGCCAGAAATTTGGGTGGTGAAAAGCTCGAGTTGTACACTACTGTGCTGAATTGCATTTCATTCGTGTTCTCATGCCACGAAGGGATTTCAAATGAAAATTTGGATCTATGGGTTTTGATTGTTGAGTCGGTGCTTGAGCTTGTTCAGAAAGTTGTAGTCGACAAGCTGGATGGTGGCAAGGCGGGCATCTTTGCCATGCAGTTTTCTTGTGCTGTGCTTGAGCCATTCACCAAGTTTCTGAGGGTCCATCCAGCTCGAAAAGATGGCTTTCGTGGTTTCATTAATAAGCTTCTTGAACCTCTGTTGCAATTGATGGATCTATTAGGCCTTTATGGCAGCAATTCTGGATGGACAAGAAATTTGTTGAAGTTGGTTGAAGACGTTTTATCACTAGGATTGTTCCATTCAGTTCACATTGATGGATTTACGACCCTACAGAGTATAAAAAAGTATAAAACTTCGGATGAAGGAAAAGTAAAAGACTTCAACATGGTTGTTAAAAGTTATCACAGGCACCTTTTTGATAAGCTTGAAAAGATTATGGCTGGGAAGAATGCATTATCATTAGGTGGTGTAGGAGAGCTGTTTCGGCTGTATGTTGATTGCGTTAGAGAGCATAAGGGAGTTTCGGTTAGAGCAGGAGGATGTGGTAACCACTTGGAAGATGATCTTACTGGGCATGTGTTTAAGACTATAGGAAGCAATGGTGTAGATACGGGCAACAGACATTGCTCACGTGGTTTAAATGCAGAAACACGGAAGTCAGTGTTCGATTTTTTTGTACAAATAATGGAACCTCTCTTACTAGAGATGGATGCTTATCTTCAAGCTGACCTACAAGTTGGACCTTTGTTGTTGGATGTCCATTGCACTCTCAAGTCAGTCAACAAATTACTCGGTTGTTTTATGCGTGAAAATATGTATATACGAACAGACGATTCCACTGAAGGAGCTTGTGTTAATTTTCTAATGATCTTTTATGATAAACTTATGTCATTTTCTGCAAGTATAAGTCAACTAATTCCAAAAAATTGTGGATTAGAAAAGGGACGAATAAGGAGTCGTTGAATGTAATGGCCAAAGAACTTATCATCTCTCTACGGTACCTTATGGATATCGAGTATGAAATTCTTGGAAATGATCTAGAAAGCTTATGGCTCATGATGTTCTCGTATGGTGCCCTTGGCTTTTCTTTGGTTGATTTGCCAGACCAGTCATTAATAGCAGAGACAATTGGCTTTGGATGCCAACTGGTCAACCTCTATAGTGAACTTCGCCAGGTCAGTGGGGTACAATCCGACATGATTGAATGTTACAAACTCTTAATACCAGTACAAGATATAAAGGCCATTGCATTGTTGAGTTTGTGAATTTTTGCTTTATAGGATTTATTGCGTTGCAACAATTTTACGTAATATGATCACCTTTGTTGTTGCTTATTCTTACTTTGTTTGTCTTTCTTGTTTTGAATTACTTATTGAGACATAATAACCCATCCTTTGGTTTGCACATTGTGCATATGGCATGTCATCTGCACTTCCTTTTACCTTCGTAGAACTACATGAAACTTACTTTGGGATTCAGCTTTCTTTACTCTGTTCAGCTATATTTTGTCTTTCTGTTCAGCTATGTTCATTTGGATTGTATCTCTAGGCCTGATGGTTTTCTTGAATTGACATAGGTGAGTAACTCTCTTTTTGCACTGTGTAAAGCAGTGAGATGTCTGGTGACAGCCTATTCAAGAATTTTACCATGCACACCTTCATATAATGCTTCATATATTCAATCATTGAGAATGGTATTATGCTCACGAGAGTTCAGAATTGCAATTTCTAGTGCTATTAAGTCCATACCGGAAGGGCAAGTGAGTGGGTGTGTTCAACAGATATCTCTGAATCTCTTGATTGGATGAAAGGAAATTGTTCAATAGCTGCTGAGAAAGGACAAATCGATCTGCAAGCAGAACTTTTGGGAAGAGGCTTGTCTGAAGTGTATACCCTAATTCTGGATTCACTAACTGTCACCACAGGTAACAGTAGTTCTGTAGGTGTTTCATTGAAGGGTCTAGTAGCAGTTATACGCCCTATTATGAGTGGTCTAGTTGGATTACAGGACGATCCTCTGTACGAGTTCATGTCGATATTTATGGGGAGCACTTTTAGTAAGAAGGCTGGAAAGAGAACAGAAGTGTACTCTCAATGGGCTGTACTGCTCTTCTTTCGTCTGTATTTGTCCTCTCGAAGCTTACAGCGGCAAATCATTAGCCTTGTGCCGCCAGATACTTCAAGGGATCTGTCGGGAGTAATGCGTGATTCATTTACTGCTTACTCTGGAAGGGATTGGCTGGAGAGTGCTGGAGGGGGGGATGAAAGCTATTTTTCTTGGATCGTCCAACCTTCGGCTTCTCTTCTTTCTGTTTTACAAGCGGTTTCAAACATTTTTATTGCAGACGCTTTTGCAAGCTGCTCTCCCTTGGTTTATGTATTGAATGCCATGGCTCTCCAGAGGCTTGTTGACTTAAATAGGCTGATTAAATCCTTTGAATACCTGCTGCAGAGGAATGATAATCTTATTCTGTCTAAGTTGACAGACGATACTGGCTCTTCACTGCGTCGTAAAAGAAGTAGAAAATGGAGAAGGTGTGTTTCAGATTTGAGGCAAGAGGCGGAAGGTCTGACAGAATTTATTATGGGATACCTCCCATTAGTGGCCAAAGACCATTTATCTATCTCCTCAACTGTTGGTGCTAGGCAATGGGATTTTGGTATCAGTTCTATGAATGAAAAGTCACTGCCATCTGCAATCTGGTGGATTATTTGCCAAAATGTTGATATTTGGTCCCGTTATGCTGTTAATAAAAAGTTGAAGAAGTTCCTCTCACTTCTAATTCAGAATTCTCTTCCCAATACAATAAGCAGCACAAATAGACCTGACAGCGAGAAGACAGTCAGTGTACACCAAATTTCAGTTGACCTCCTCAGTGATGCTGTTTTATATGAACAAAGGGTAAGATTCTTTGTTAAGTTTCAAATCATGCATGTGCATTCTTCTTTGTTTGGTATGTTTCTATCCAGGAACCTGGTCTACTTTCACACACTGATGTTGCTACATAAAACTTCTGAGTCCCTCCCCCTCTTTGTGTCTTTGGTGCGTTTTGAATTGATACAATATTCTGAAGTTTCATAGGAAACATTGCAGCACGTGTTGTTCATACCAGCCTTTGTACTGTTTGCTCGCAGGCATATGGCATCAAGGTTTTGCCGGTTATTGGAGAAGACAGTGTCAGCAACATCTGGTAATGCTGGAAAGGTTGATTTGAGTTCACCGCCAAATTGGTCAGAGGTTTTGAATGCACTCACAAATAGATCAATTATTGTTTCAGACAATAATGATGTTTTGCATGACGGTTCTTGTGGAACGGAGCGGATTACCAACTCTTTTAAGAAGATAGACATGAAACCTTGCATGGAACAAAAATTCTTCCCTTCAGTTATTGTGGAATTTACTTCTTGTCAGAATTTGCTCAACTTTCTGTCTTGGATGCCGAAGGGATATCTAACTTCACAATCAATTACGATTTATGCAACCTGTATTCTCAACCTTGAAAGGTATCTATTCTTCCATTGAACACAGTCGTTACATGTTTACTTGCCATCTATTATAGCATCCTTAACATGCTAAGGGTTAATTCATGATTCTTCCATATACTTAGTTGATGCTAATGGCAAATATTTGTGGGTAAATATGGAAAGCGGATAACGATTATTGTTTCATAAGGTATTTTCAAACGTTGTTTGTCAAGTTACCATTTACTCCAAAAGCTTAAGCTGGTAGATTATGGTCCTAGAAATAAATACCATGCTTAAACACTTCTCCTCATGTGCGAGCCCCCAATTGCATGTGGAGAGACAAACCAAAGGTGCTCACCAGCATGATGCTGGATACAATCTTGCAAAACCATAGGTGCAAGTTCCATGATACCTTAATCAGTCCTTTATTGACGCTGGAGTAATGCATGACATGTTCAATCCTTTTAGAGTTGATGCAGAAAGAAAGTTGGAATTTCTTGGATTACACACTTTTCATCAGCTGGGTTCTCTGTTTTAAGCTCTGAGCACCCAAGTCTCCATCACCACAGATTATCAACCATCGACGTACATATCCTGCCCCCCTATAGGCTTAGAAACAAAGCCAGAGGGAGGGAGGGACTCTTTTTCATCTTAATAGCGATGCAAATTTAAGGCCATCCTTAAGGCCTTTTCCAAAGAAGAATTTAGTCCATGCTTTTCAATTTTTGTCTCCTGCCAAAGAAGGAAACTAGCTAGATGAAAGTAATAGCTGCATTGCCCTTTGAGCTATACTCGGTACGAGTGTCCGAGTCTAGTACGTGTCCAAGTTTCAGATCGTCTAATTTTCAAAATCCAAGACCGGGGGGCACATCAAAATATTCCTATTTATTTTTATTTTTACGTTGTTCCTCAATTAACATGGTGTTTATGTGATGCACAATTGTTTTACTTTAAACTTGTATCATCTCGAAGCAATAAAGAACAAAAAAAACACCACAAGATAGTGTTCTTAGTGGCATATCGTATGACATGTGTCAGACACATATGACATACCCAAATGTCGGGTGTTTGACACAGGTACTTCGTGCATTTTGAAGACTCCATGTAACATAGCCTTTGAGATGTCAGGTTGGATTCTTTGTGAGCTCCAAAAAAAAAAAAAAGAAGAAGAAGAAGCTGAATTTATTCATGTCAACTGTTTTGAGCTGTGTGGAATCACTGAGGATCTTTTCATGTGTGGATGTTTTAAAGTTGTGAAGTAGGCGACTGAAACATGTAGTTAAATCTAAGGCGAGGATTCGGAAGCTAACAAACTTATAGGATAAAGTTCTAATAATTGTCTCTGGGTTTTGACCACAGGGCCTCATACTCTTTGACTATCGAGTTAACCTTACTCTTTGCCGTTTATGGCTATGTTGACTTAAGTCGATATATAGTAGCATTGAACACTTCTTTCCCGTCCCCTGCCTTTAACTTAGCATTGAACACTTCTTTCCCATCCCCTGCCTTTAACTTAGCTAAAGGCCGGAGTGACCTCAGCTACAACTACCATTAGAGAAAGTTATCAAATTGTACGTGAAGCGAGCGAGCATATATATTTGCCAGTTTCCTGCTGATATGCTATTTGTGGCCATACTAGCTCACTCATCAAGGATCTTTAATCAATGAGGGGTTGTGTTGTTAGATAGTTTACAAAATTATATTGCTTTCTATTATCTTAAGCGGTTCAAGTAATTCACTAATAATTTGGATACAAAAACTTCTTTCATTGTGATTTCCACTGCAACTGTTTTTATACATGATAAGCGTCTATTTGACTCTCTGTATTTCTACCCAAGTATTCAAGTTTTTCTAATGTGCAAGTGGACTTGTATGTTTCAGGTCTGTAGTTGGGAGTTTATTGGATTGTCGGGGTGCAATATGTTCGCCTGATCACCGTGAGCTCTTCAGGTTGTTAATGTCATGTCGGAGGGCCCTCAAAAAACTGTTAATGGCAGCTTCAGAAGAGAGGATGGAAGCTAGGAAATCCCCACATGCTTCGACAGTCTTTAGGAGTTCGTTTAGTGTTTTGTGGCTGTTGAAATCATTATCTGCAGTTATTGAACTTCAACATGCATATACAGAAGATGGTCCCAGCCAAGTGAAAGATATGACCTTTTCGTTAATTGATCACACCTCCTATGTCTTTTTGACATTAAGCAGAGATCGGTTTTTACATGCAACTCGCTTTGTAAAATATACTGGAGAAAAGCCCAACGTTCCTGTTTTTCACAAAAAAGGTGACTTGACGGAGGTAGATCCATGTTTAATTTCCTCAGAAGATAGTATTGATGCGTGGGAGGGTGTGTTTCAATTAGCTGAGACTTTAAGGGAGCAGACGCAGAAGTTACTCATCCCTTTGGAGGAAGTCCAAGTTTCTGATGGTATTCACGGATGTAAAAAATTATCTTCTGTTATTTCTTGCTTTCAGGGGCTTTTATGGGGCCTATCATCCGCTTTGAACCAGTTAGATGCAGAAAGTCGTGATTTCAAGATAAAATCATTTACTTCTAAGTTTGAACCTGTTTGCAAAGTAAATCTTTGCATCGATACATTTGCAAAATTTGTTAGTAATTTCTTGTGTGGCTTGTTTCTTGATGATTTTACACTGCCCCAAAGTTTGTCAGAAGCTCAAGCCCTTCCCTTGTTAGAGTTCAATGGCAACTTTGTGGGGGTGAAGGGCTCTTCACCTGAGGGTCCACCTGACGTAAGAGACAACTCCAGTAAACGTGTAAGGAGGAAAAGGTTTCGTTCAGACAATGCATTTCCTGACGATATCTTTGCCAAGGTTGAGTTGTTTGATCAGCAAAGTATAAAGATGGCTCTCCTGCGGGGCTTTTTGAGAGGTGAAAATCTTGAAGCAGCAGTTTTCCTCAGACAGCTATTTATTGCGTCTTCAGCAATTCTCAGACTGAATTTGCATTTCAACTCCACTTCCTTTTCATCGAGCTTGGTTCCTATTCTTATAGGCATTTCTGAATGTCTTTTATCGGCTTTCGTGGACAAGGTTGAGGTGCCCCAACCATTTTCTTTTGTTTGGATGGATGGTATTGTAATGTTTCTGGAAGAGTTAGGGAATCATTTTCCTCTAATGAATCCTAACTTATCAAGAAATTTGTATGTCAAGATGATAGACTTACACTTGATATCCATAGGAAAATGCATTGCCTTACAGGGCAAGGGAGCTACTCTAGCATCTCATGAGACTGATTCAAGTACCAAGACACTAGGTGGCGAGATGAAATTACCCGAGTCCACTCTTTCTCCTGGGGTATACTGCTTGAATGAATTTAAAGCTAGGTTGAGAAGGTCATCCACAGTTTATATCAAGAAACCATCAGAGTTGCATTTATTATCTGCGGTTCAGGCTATAGAGCGAGCACTAGTTGGAGTTAGTGATGGCTGCACAATAAACTATGACATCTGTACTGGAGGTTCAGATGGAGGAAAGGTTTCCAAAATTGTTGCAGCTGGCATTGACTGCTTGGACTTGGTCCTTGAATTTGTTGAAGGTAAGTTTTAAGTACTCATATAAAGTCATACTTCTTTCGGTCCCGGCCCTCCCCGCTTTATTTTTCTCAACCTGATAAATAATCTCTATCACTGTCTTTGCTGTGATATACCTTTTCTCTTCATAGCTGTTAAAAATGTTTGGTTTTTCCTGATTGCATGTAGAGTACAACTTTCAGCAAATCAGAATTGTAGGGATTATTTTGTTCTTTTGGGCATACACAGATTGTTATCTGGACAGGTTGCAGTTTAGGCTCTCGAATGTCAAAAGGTTTTACTGAGCCACCCAATGTATTGGGCGACCCTGTCCTTTAGCGACCTTTTGTTGCGCCAAAGGCCTCTATTTCAAAAGCTTTAGGAATCAACACTTAAGGTTGCCAAAGGTTCAATTCTTAATGTCTCAAACAAGGAGAAGTTTTTTGCCTCTATTGAATTTTAAGGGATGGGGTGAACTCTAGCAGCTGAATTTTTCCACCTATTATTTGTGTAACATCTAAGTTTAACACTGGTTCTCCATCACATGATACTAAAACCATCAGAGTTGCGTCTTTAGCATCTTTGTTTAGTATCTAATATTTGATTTGCTTTGTAGGACGCAAACACTTGAGTGTGGTTGGTAGACACATCCAGAGTTTAGTCGCTTGTCTGTTCAACATAATTCTCCATTTGCAGGGTCCGAAAATCTTTTGCCATAATGTTAGCCTTTGTAGAGGTGATGCTGATCCTGATCCAGGATCCATCACTCTCATGTGCGTTGAGGTACTGACCAGAGTTTGTGGAAAACATGCTTTCTTCCAATGGGACACCTGCTATGTTGCCCAGTCCTTGCGTATGCCTGCAGCACTTTTTCAAAATTTTCTCGAGCTTGGAATTTCCGATGCTGCTACTAAATCCAATTCATTGAAGTTCTCAGATATTTTTGATAGACAATTTTCGATGGACCTATATGCTGCATGTTGTCGACTGTTGTATACTGTTCTTAAGCATCACAAAAGGTATATTTCCTCTCTACTTCTTCTGTCCAACCACAGGCATGCCTTATCTAGACAGAAAATTTACTATACTAACCTTTGTGTCATTTGTAGGGAGAGCCAGCAGTGCATTGCTCTACTTGAAGATTCAGTTTCAGTTCTCCTTCATTGTTTAGAGACGGTAGATATTGATCAAGCTGTCGGAAAGGGTCATCCTATATGGCTAGTACAAGAAGGAGTAAAATGTGCCTGTTCTCTTCGGAGAATTTACGAAGAGGTATGTGTGTGCCTGTTTGTACGTTACTGAAGTGTGGCCATTACAAATCCCATTGGCAGTCCCCCCAGGCATATAAAAAGTTGAGGCTGAGAGTCCGAGAACGCTTTGCTCTGTTGTTTTAACAACCATGTTTCACCAATTTTACTAATAAATGTCCATTGCCCCTTTTTTTTTGGGGGGGGGGGGGGGGGGTGGGTTGGTCAAAAAGCTACAGACTTCCTCCGACCCCCTAAGAATAAAAGGAAAAAATTGAAAAATTATGTCAATGAAAGGTAATTTTCTTTTCGGGTGTTTTTCATGGTCCAGAAGGCAGAAATGTATATGCGGTTTGTTAGGGACAGATCCAAATGTTAGCGATGTTCATTCTATCTTGATTTTTGAAGTTCTTTTGGTGGTGTATGTACACTTTTTCTGGGTTAAATAATGTTTTTAAGGGTATTACAACAGACTTTGCCCACCCAACTTATTGAAATTATTGACACACTAGTTAAGATTTACTAACCGAATGTTCTCCCTAAACCCCCCCCCACAACAAACCCCAAAACCCACCCCAAAAAAAACACGCACGCACGAAATCCCCACCACCAACCCCACAACACACACAAAGCCGAACATAGAGAGAAAAAAAGGGGAGAGAAGTTCATTACGTAGAAGCCTGTACATGGGTTTGTGGTCTTTGCACGTGTCTTACTTAGATTACCATTAAGATTCCACATGGAAGATACCTGATGCTTGCTGGAACCTTTCTTCCATCATCTAGGTCTACTGAACTTTGCTACTTTGGTTCCTCACATCTCCTTGTGTGACAAAGAAGTCACTACCACGTGGTAGTTTAATTGGTCTTCGAGGATTGGTTCAAAATCCGTGGACCTCGTACAATCAGGTGGTGAAGTCTATGAGTTGCATCTACTGGTATTCATCCATATCACTTGGAATATAATGTGATTAAACCAGTGCAAGGATAAAATCGACATTTTCTTAAGGCTTGAGCTTGAAAGGCAGTTGCTAGTGTGAGTATTCTTTTGTAGTACGAGATCCTTACTTAGACCAATTTTTATTTGTTATGCAGATACGGCAGCAGAAGGATGTCCTTGGTCAGCATAGTTTTCAGTTCTTGTCCAGTTACATATGGATTTATTCTGGATATGGTCCTCTCAGAAGTGGCATCAGAAGGTATGCCAAGCATCTCAGCTCACACACATTTGATTCTGCTTTGGCGTGAAATATAGAACAAGAATAAAAGGATCTACTATGGAAGTCGTGATGTTTTTTTTTTTTTCCAATTTAGGAGCTGTTATCAATGATTCATTCAATCAATGTGATGATCTATTCTCATTTCTATAGGATATTGTTATGACTATATTTTTCTTTCTATTAAACTGTTAGACGTAGCAAGTGTGAGGAAAATTCTATCTAATGATTTGCAGGGAAATAGATGAAGCTTTAAGACCAGGTGTGTATGCTTTGATAGATGCTTGCTCACCGGATGATCTCCAGCACATTCACACGGTATTTGGAGGTAAGCAACCTTTGATATTCAATTTGATTCTCTTGAATTACGTCCTTGCTAAAAACCTATGGCCGTCTTACCTTCTGATCTAATCGAATTGCAGAGGGTCCTTGCAGAAGCACTCTGGCAGCTTTACAACATGATTACAAACAAAATTTCCAGTACGAAGGAAAAGTCTGAGTAGCAATAATATATTTCTTTCAACCACTCTAACCTAATCGGCGAGGAGTTAAAAAAGCAATGAGATGGCATGCTGCAATGCTAAAATCTTTGCGAGGCTCGGAGGTTGCAGTTCCTTTGTTGTGCCATCTCCACGGAATCCCGATCGTAAGGCCTGCCTGTAGGGTCTTAATTTAAATTTGTGCTCCCTTTGACTTGGCAAGGAAGACCTTACTGCAGCTATCACTTGGCATATACTATATCACAAGGGCATATCCTTTTTTTGGAGCTAGTGGAAGGAGAGCTGATTGGGGCGTAATGTATTGCAAATGTATATACAGATTTTGTGATCCATTTACCAGTTCGGCATTCTTTCTTGAAGTGCAACTGTCTTCTGAAAGTGGAGTCTTGCTTCTGCAGTGTTCTTGTGCGATGATATGAATGTGGATGTGTGATCTTCGTGCTTTACCCTTTTCAGTCGGTCCATTCTTTTCATAATTCTCGCTTAATTTCACCCACGACATTGAACAATTTTGCAGTTGAAGATTTCTTTTTCGAGGCTCTAGATGTCAACGTGACTGACGTCCATTGGTCAATTTTATGAGCTTCAGGATGGAGAGCAGGTAAATGCCAAAATTCTGCGCTTTGTATATCAACAAATTTAAGGCAGTGGAGGATTGTAGTTGACGCTGCCTTCTGAGTGATCGGACGATTCGGTGTTATTCGGGTAATGACCAGCTGTGCATATACTGATGCCACTTGACAATTAGATATAAGTTAAAAAATTTATAATTAAAAAAAAAGAAGAAGAAGCAAGAAATAAAGAACCATCATTTAAAATACTGAAGTTTCACTTCTTGGTAACTCTCTCTTTTATCTAATTTTGGACATGCATCGCATATGTCGCCGTTACTACTCGAAGGGTTTGAACTAGTCTAATGCCATGTGTCAAAATTACGAGGCTTTTATTGATCCACTTCTACCTAAAAAAGCAAAGGGCATGTTCAATTACTAACCGCCGCTTTTGACAGTGTTTTAAAAAAAAAATTTGCGTGTCAAGGGACAAATAATAGCAATAAAAATGTAAACACCTTGCGTTGCATTGAATGTAATGTCATGAACAGTTTTAACGATTGCTCTAGAGTTCAAACAGTAAATTGTGAAGTTGGAGCATTACATACGGAAGAAGGTTTTGAGCATCACCATGCATTAATAACACATTAGTATCTAAAAAGGTTTATATCACTCCCCCTAAACTTTGTGGAGCATAACTAAGTACTTACTAGTTCTATTGTTAAAGCTGTTTGAGTTTTGTCAAAGGGATAATTACAACAGTATCCCTGAAGTTATGGTGAAATTATTAGTGTATCTATTAGTTTAAACAAATTATATTGATGTCTCTTGAACAAACGGAATATAAAAATACGTAATGAATTTGACAAAAAGACTTTAATACCCCTGACTTTAAAAGAAAATTATTAAAATGCCATCGATCTCTTTCGAATCGCCTGCGGTAGCTTGCACCACTCCCTCCTTAAATGGCATAACCCCACTCGCAGTTTTTGCCTTCTCCAAGATCGAGCTCGTGCCGCCACACAACCCGAAAAATAGCCTCTCTGACCTTGCCCCGCAATATAACCTGCTCCGCTGAGACCCTTGCACTTCCTGTACACCGGCGAAGCGCTAAGTGACAGCAAATAGCGACGGTCAGCCGCGGGTTATATACATCAGGTTGGCGACAGATGGATCTGGTTGGCATGGTATTGAGGTGTTACGGTGGTGCGATGCGGGTCTCGATGGCTTGGGGCGGCGATCGATAGATGGCAGGCAGGGAGTGCGACTAATTGAATTTCATTCTTGTCTGCTAACGAATGAGCCTTCCTCCTTCTAGCTCAATAGGACCCCAGCTTCCATTTCCATCTTAGAATTTCTGCTTCCCCATCCGCTTCCCCGTTCAAGGAGGCATCGAATCTCCTGGATTTCGGGTCATAGCATCTCAAAGAAATCAAGGGCAAATTGAAAAAAATAGAGGGGGCCGGCAGTTGGGTGGGGGAAGGGAGGGTTTTGAAACCCCCTAATTTGACAATTGAGAATATTTTGAAGCCCTGACATAAATTAGGGTTTTGAAACCCTGATTTGCCGATTGAGAAAATTTGAAACCCTATTGCATATTGTCATAAATTAGGGTTTTGAAACCCTAATTTGCAGATTGAGAAAATTTGAAACCTAATTTGCAGATTGACATAAATTAGGGTTTTGAAACCCTAATTTACAGATCGAAAAAAATTGATGAAAAAAATTGAACAGAGAGATAGGAACAAACCAATTTTAGGATTCTAAAACCCTAATCTTCAAATCAAGGTTGGAAATTTTAATTTAAAATTTTTAAAATTATTAAATATATACATAACAAGAGTAGTATTGTTATTCTAAAAATACTCATTGTGATATCATAAAAAAGTATACTTTTATACTTTTTAACGGAATCATAACCTAAGAGATATGGGTTTCTGGTCACGATTTGGACGAGTGATACATTATAAAAGTTTTTGGACGACAGATACATTATAAAAGTTTATATTCACAATTTGTTATATTTTAAAATTTATTATCCTTGACTGTAGTTTCATCATAATCTAAGAGATACTGCTGTAGTTACCTCGTTGTCGAATAATCTACATTTTGGCAATGTTTCTAAATATATTTTGATATTAAACTAATTTAATTAAGAGGGTATTTGAGATTGATATTAAAATAATCAAATATAATTATCTTCAAATTAAATCATGTTTAGTGTGTTTAGAAAAAAATAAATTAATTAAATCTGTTTCAATATATTCAAAACTTATTAAAGTCTTATGTTCTTATATCAACGTATTAAATCACGAGCAGTTGAGCTATTGATGAGACCTGCACCCTACTCTACGGCATACCATATTGGATAGTGCTCAGTACATCAAAGCCTCAGATACAGAGTTGACCACTTGACTCTCTTGCTCAAAGCAGAAATCGACGGCCATGATGTGTCCTACATACCTCCATCAGATACACCAAACAACATCAGATAAACATGCTGCTATATAGCTGGTTGAGGGCTTTGAATTAAGAGAGAAGCTTGTCCAAAAAATCTTCCAGGAAAACAGGGGAAGCCATTAATGGCACACAGAAGAAGCACAGCGTCCTCCATATTGGAAGTGTTCTCACTAAACCCACTTCCGTACCCAGTTATACTATTCCTGTGCGTGATATTCATCTTTCTGGGGATCCAATGGTACGTTTCGTACGAGTCAGTGGTTGAAGCCGCAGAAGAAAATATGGGCTGGGCCCTCTTGGCCGCACCCCTACTTATACTCTTCGCAGTGCGCTGGCTGTCCACTATTGAAAACCCGGATGGCCTCTTTGGGTGGAACCGCCGTCGCCGGACAAATTACTTGCAGTCGGAGGGAAGCTCGCCGTGGGGTGTGGCGGCCTTGATCTTGGTCTTGCTTGTCATGGTGCAGTACCGCTCAACATTTCTTGATAGCTGGTATGTGTGATAACTGTTAGGCTATTATGTGATTAGTGTGTACTTATATGGTCTGTCGCGTGTGTGATTTGTAATTAAATCAAAGAAGTGGCTTAGGGTTCTTATTAGATTAGAGTTCGGTTAATTATGCTATTGTTATGATGGTTGTGTACTTTTTGGTTTTGGTAAAACTGTTTGGGTGTTTCTCTTGATTCAACGATATTGTTTCTAGCTGCTTTTTGTTCTTGAATTAATCTTGATGATTAGTGTTTTGTAAGGCCAGCTTAAGTGGTGGAGTAGTGCTTCCTTTGTTTTGTTTATCATGCTTTGCCAGCTTAACTTTTTGCTTTTGCTTTTCCTTTCCCAATTAACTTAGCTTTATATGATAATTTGACTTTGATGCAATCCCTTTGGAGTAGCTTTATTTGATTGCTAGGCATGGGTGACATCGATATAGGAACATTTATACAATTACAAATGTACTTTACGGCGAAACACAAACGACTAATTTTTAGGGAATGGACTCGCAACAGATTGATAAATGCATATGCTGGTTGATGATGCCCTGTAGTAAAGCAGACTAGAATGAAGTCAATAGCCACGTATTTGAACTTTGCTGTGGAAAGCTAAGACTGATCGAGGTTCTGCACTTTTTTCCTTTCTTTTACCAATTTATTCTTGTTAGTAAATGTTTGCTGAGTCGGGAATAGCTGGAACTGAAGCATTAGTAGCAACCGTGGTTGGTTGCTGAGGACCCTGTGCCTAGAAGCCATATAAAATCAGGCTTTCGCTCCTCATGTTTTTTCCCCCTACGTAGAAGAGATCTAAGCAACTTACAAGAAAAAGAGAGGAAAACTGAAGTATTAACAGAGACTACTATATCGCGGCTGTTATGCTCCATAAACCATAAAGAAAGAAGGCAATAATGGCAACAGTTGAAGGGTATATGAAGCCCCATTGCTGTAGCCAGTCCTGCCATGCTGCCTCAGTACCAGCCGCGTCCAACCATTAAAACCACATCAACAATCCCAGTTTCAACTTATGACTATTCTTATACTTCAGTTTCTACCTTTTTATTTTGAAATTTGTTCTTTCCACCGTAGAAAGAAAACATACATCTTAGATATACATAGAAGTTGGTGTAGTGTATGCCTGAATCAACACATGAGGACAGCTAAAAGGATAACTGTTTTTCTACAATCAACTAATCTGACCTCCTTAGTGGTGCAAACCATTTTGAATGAACTGAGGACTGGTAAGAAACCAACACCAGAAGCACCACCACCAGGACGGCAACACCCCAAGGCGAGGCCCCAGTTCGGTACCCGACTTCTTGCCTAGGCCGCGGAAGCCAGAAGTTGAACCTCCCACTTGCAACACCTGAACGAATGAAGAAGATAAGTAGAACTGGTACCAATAAGAGGAAAACCTGGAAGTTGATCATGGTGTTGTTTAACTGGGACTTGTAGTTCGTATACTGTGAGATCGACAGTAAGAAAACGACGATGGCAAAAATGGCGAGCAGTGGAAGTGGTGGTGTGGAAATTGAATGCAGGGTTTGGCTTGTCCACCCTTGTTTCCATTCTGGACCCCTCCTCTTTGGGTAGAACCAATCCATATCTTCTCTCTTTTCCTCCCCTCTTCCTATGGGTGCATGAAGGGCTTATATGGAGGGATCATCACAATTGGATTTGCTTTATTGTCAGGGTGGCTTTGGCATATATGCTTTGAGTATGGATTCTCCTTAACTTGCTTTACTTTTGGACAAATGCCCACTCAAGAAGCTAATAACAAATCATTCTAGAAACATTTTCTGAGTTATAACAGCAACAGGCGCGTTAACGGAATTCCATGTTATCCAGTCAGCGCGATGGTTATGATCTTTAATGTTTCTCCGTTCTCTGGGAAAGGAAAGAAACCCGAATTTGTGACCAAGCAGTTGAAAGGAACACGCCCTTATCATTTTCACCTTTTGATAGGTTTGGTTACCTAAAGTAGCAGGCTGCTACTTTGACAAAGGTTATTTCAGTGTACTACTAGTTTATGCAGTCACCTTACTGAGGTTTGAAGACAACCTACATGAAATACTTCGTACAGATTCTGGAACATCTCCTGTATTTTATCTCTTGTTAACAGAAAACAAACCGCATAAGTAAGCTATTTTACAGGATTTTGTAACCAACCCAGTCCCTTCCTCACTGGGTTTTTTCAGGATTCCATTAAGCTTAACAAGAGCAGTTGATGTCTTTGCAAAGCTCCAGGCATTGCTTTGGCCATAGTTATGCCTATTTTGTGTTTCATACTAAAATCGAGCTTTGCTACCAAGACCTTCAAATCAGTTCAATTTTTTAGACTTTCATTGTTATCCACGTGCTATTTTTCAAGTTGCTGAACCGCTTCTAGGGAGGTTGACCACGAGGGGAGACAATTTTAACGGCCACTACAAAGTAAACCAAGACTTGAATCTTACATACATTAAGCAAATGAAAATACACATTTTGAACTGGTCATAATCTCCGACCCTAGAAGAAACAATAGCTCGATAACATTCAAAATCACACGGAAACCTCATGAGTGGTGAGCACGAATACGACGATGAAGACCACAAGCAGGAATGTAACTAGCGGAGCTCCAACTGATGGATGGTGAGGATTTTTGCTTTCCTTTATATGAAAGAAAAGCCTTCGGAGTCAGGATATGTGGACTTGCCAACCATAGGAACAGATTTCAGTCTCTCGGGAATTATCTTCAATTTGTTGCACTCGTGGATGTGCCAACCTTTAATCACAGGCATGGCTCCTTCCTCCACTTGCCACTCTTCCAACTTTCTCAAGTCAGAAATGCGGATGACCTCTAGTTGACGAAACCCGCTGGCGCTGCAGACTATCTTCTTCCCGTAGTACACTCTTATTAGTTCCAGGCTCCGCAAGTTGGGCAAGCTTTCCAGCATAGGGTCTACCTTGAATTCTGAATTCGTCAAAATCAATGATGCGAGGGATTTTGGAAAGCTACTTGAGGCCGGTAACTCAGCTATTGCTCCATTTAACAGCAGATATAGAAGACGAGTACTAGAAGAAAGAGGTTTCAATGGTGGAAGAGGATAAACCTGTGACACCAGGATAAGGGTTTCAAGGCTTTCTAACTTGGCAAAAAAGTCTAGAGATGTGATAGGTCCGCGAAACACTATGGCCAGTTTCCGAAGACTGACCAGACGGCTGGCATTAATTTCCTTCAAGTTATCAGTGCCAGTCCAGTTAAGGTAATCTACATAATTAAGGGTCTGCAAGTTTATTAGGCGATCAATATTATCAAGGTGTCCAAAGCAACCTTGCAGATGTCTCAATTGTTCAAGCTTGCATATCTCTGGAGGGAATTTCCCAATGGGGATATAAGTACTTAATTCAAGGGTTTGTAGGCTTTTCAGGTTGCAAATGGATGTAAGTAATTTTCCTCCAAAGAGACTCAACCCCAAGAACTTTAGGTGAATCAGTTGACCTATTTGGACAGGCAACTCAGAATGTTGCACATTTTCCAAGTCGAGGACTCGAAGTGATCTCATCTTGAAGCACAGAGGCAATGGGTCAAAATCGGAATTTTGGGTAAAGACTAGAAGGGAACGCACCTTCGAATAGGAAAGGCCAAGTAAAAAGTAGCTGTCAATTTTATCTTGAATAGCATGACGCCGTGAATGCAGCAGGGGAGCTGAAATATTTCGTAGGTCAAGTATACCGAAGAAGTTTACCTCCATGGCCTTCTTAACAGCCAGATCCCGTAGAAGATCATGCACCTTACATGTTACAAACTTTTCCCAAGATCTTCCTGCAACTTGAATCAAACTGCGGTTAATTAGCTCGTTTATGTAATCCTCGGCAACGTCCTCCATTCTTTGTTCACTTTGTATGATGAACTCTTCTGCCATCCACAGGCGGGTCAACTTTCTTGAGTCGATCTCACAATCTTCTGGAAACATGCCCAGGTAGAGAAAGCATAGTTTCAGCTTCGGGGACAAATCATTGAAGCTTAATGTCAACAACTGCCAAATCTCAACCGAGTCATTCTCCAAGTGCAGCCAAATGTGGTCCCTCACCTTGGCCCACTCTTCAGGTCCCGTCTTGTACGATAGGAGCCCGCCCAATACAACGATCGCAAGTGGTAGGCCACCGCATTTTTCCACCATCTCTCGCGCCAACATAGTCATAGCAGGGGGGCGGCAACTGATTTCTCCATCCCCAGGAAACGCTTTCTGACAAAATAGATCCCAACTCTCCCCTTGCGTCAGAAATCGGAGTTCATGGGAGAAGCTTCCTTCGGCCGTTCGGATTGCAATTTCTTTATTGCGGGTGGTGATAATGATTCTGCTGCCATTGGCATCGGTTGGAAAGGCTCTCCTCAAGCTTTGCCAAGCTTCTTTGTCCCATATATCATCCATCACTACCAAATATCGATGTCCTTTCAAGAACTCGTGAAGGTATTGCTCCAGATCTGCTTCATTCATCCTGTCCAACATCTCCAGCTCTTCTTTGTTGCAACCCCCCTTGAATGATTTTATGATGCTCCGAAGGAGATCTTGGGTTCTGTACTCCTGAGAGACACAAACCCAAGCTCGATAAGGAAAGTGATGCACGGCACTGGTTGAGTTGTAAAGCTTTCTGGCAAGGGTAGTCTTGCCAAGACCGCCCATACCATATACTGAAACAACACGACGACAAGGATCTTCTTTGAGAAGTTCAGCCAGTAGCGTCTGCGTAACATCCTCAAAGCCAACAACACGCTCATCTGTATAAGGTGTTGCTCTTCTTAGTGGACTGCTACTCGTCCCTTCAGCCGAAGAGCCGAGATTTGTAATGCCATAAAGTTCTCGCCTACGAGTGATATCAAGCACCCTTTTCCGTAGTAAATCGATCTCCTTTGCAATACCATACAATTTGGCTTCTTTGTTGCAGATGCAAGCGCAAGTGCGCACACGATCCATGAATCTGCCTTTTGGAGCTCCAGCCTTTCGATCTCGAGGCTGAAGCTGTCTATGATGTCTACAGCCTCATCAGCAACACATATGATTATCATTTACCCACTGTTGCACCCGTTTATGCTTCACTGTCCTTTTTGTTCAGCATCTTTTATGAAAGATTGCATGTAGCTCAGTTCATCCCTGAGCCACCCCACATCCTCCCTCACTCCTTGCCAGGAAACTACTTTTTGGATGGCAAATTCACCAAGTTGTTGCACTGCAAATGATACAATGGCATCAACCATCCTTTCTCAATGGCTTACTCTTTGCAAAAAAGTTACTTCTTCAATGACAAGGTACTGAGTAATTGCCCTGCAAATGATAAAATGGCATCAACAGTACTTCCCAATGGCTTTTACCTCTTCCTGCTGTATGTCATTATAGAAATGTGCTCACACAACAACAAGCTCTTGTTCTATGCTATTTAATTCGCCCTTTCTGACATTTCATCGACACTGGATTAGCGTTCAAAACCTTGCGATGGAGCGCAAATGGTGTTAAATAACATATTCCAGCCATAGGTTTGGCCGGTGATGATGATGAAGACATGCAACCGTCTATGGAGAATGAACAAGAGCCATCAATCACTCCAAATGTTTCCCAAGACACTCAAAGCATGCCTATGGATGTAGCTGATGATGTACAACGACCACACCGTGCTAGAAGAAGACCCACATGGATGTTAGATTATGAGGTAACAGGAATAGTTAGTGGATTAGTGGGTTAGTGCTAAATAGTTAGTAGATTATGGGTTCCTGTTTTTATGCATTTCACTGTTAGTCTTTGCTCTATATAAAGAGGGGGAAAGTAGGGAATGACCCCCTCTACTTTACACGTTGTGCGATTTGCCCCCCTCCATTTCAAAGTTAAGCACTAAACCCCCCCACAGTTACAGAAAATGGGCATTTTAGACGGAAACCGTTAAATATAACAGCGCGTGGTCAACACGCGCGCTGACTAACGATTTCTTTTTATAAATGACATTTTTGCCCATTCTCTTTTTAGAAAAGAAAATCAGGAAAAAAAAAAACCATAATTCTAACCACCCCACCCCCCGGCCACCCAACCCCCCTATCCCCCCAACCCAATTCTGTCAACTCCCCCGACCACCCGACCACCGCACCCCTTCATTTCCCCGTCTGCCTCCTTCTTCCCTGTCGCCGCACCACCCTCCCCCTTCCCCTTCCCCGTCGCAGCTACCGCCCTTCCCTTTCCCCGTCGCCGCGACCGCCCCCCCTTCCCAAGGCCCTGTCGCAGCGACCGCCCTTCCCCTTCCCCGTCGCCGCAACCGCCCTCCCCCTTCCCCTTCCCCTTCCACGGCATTGATGAAAATTTGAATTGAATTGAAATCGGCAGTGTGGGTTTGCCAAAGGGCTTGCCGGCGTGGTGGGGTGGGTTTGCCAAGGGGCTTGCCGGCGTGGTGGGGTGGGGCGAGTCTGCTGGATGGTGGGCCGAGAGAGGCTGCCGGCGGCGTGGGGTGAGGATGACGCTTGGGCGGCCGGCGGCGTGGTCAGATCTGGAGAAGGAGAAGAGAAACCCTAATTTTCAAATTAGGGTTTTGAAACCCTAATTTTCAAATTAGGGTTTTGAACCCTAATTTTAAGGTTTCAAAACCCTAATTTTTAAATTAGGGTTTCAAATCCTCTAATTTTAGGATTTCAAAAGCTTAATTTGCAAATTCGTTGCTAATCTTAACGGCAATCGCGGTTCCTTTTTTTTTTAACTCCCTGGTGGTCGGAGAAAAAGACCAGTGGTTGTGTTCAGTGAAGTGGTTGTGCTCAGTGAATCACCAATTGTAGCGGGGTTGACCAGAGGAGGAGGGTCATGGGCAAAAATTGTAATTTAAATTTGAGGCGGGGAAATTGCACACCATGCATAGTACAGGGGGTCATTAGCTAATAAAGAAATAAGGGTATTTTGGTCATTTCACGCTATTCATAACGGATTCGTCTAAGGTGCCCATTTTCTGTAACTGTGGGGGGTTTAGTGCTTAACTTTGAAGTGGAGGGGGCAAATCGCACAACGTGTAAAGTAGAGGGGGTCATTCCCTACTTTTCCCTATAAAGAGTAGATATTTTGAGTTTTGTGTGGAAGCGTGTGTAATAAATTATTCAATCTTTCATTTCATTTGTGTTCCTCCACTTCTATATATATATATATATATATATATATATATATATATTGTATAATACACTTATTAGATTGACCATGCGAATGTTGAATGTTGACATTAACAATCAAGTCAGCAGTGTTTCAAAAGTTAAAACACAATTTTCGTCACATGTATGGATCCTCTTATTTTCTATCAAAGTATGGTATATGAAGTAGGTCTATACTTTGTTTTGATTAACAGATTTTCAACTTACGCGAGTGCAAACCGCTTCGACTGAATCGAGAATGGATAGGAAGCAGCGCCATAAGCAACACCATCAAGATGTCACCCCAAGGCAACCCCTCAGTTCGTGACCGGCGTCAAGTTGAATCTCCATGGGTACCGAGAAGGGGAACACCTGCATGCTAGTTGTTTAACTGGGACTTGTAGTTTGTATACCGTGAAAGTGATCATTAGAAAAATGGCGACAAAAACGCATTCTCTTTGAGTGGAACCAATCCATCTTATAAGGGCTTATATGGGGAGATCAGCTTTAGCGTCAAGATGGCTTTGCCATATGTGCTTTGAGTGTAGACTGCCCGTCAAGTTGGCTTAACCATATATGCTTGGAGTATAGACTCTTCCTCAGCTTTATTTATGGATTCATGCCCACTCAAACACATATTCTTCGGTACGGATTCTCTGTAAATAGCTTTGGGAAATTTTTGGCTACTATCTGGATTTAAGGAATCTTTTTCCTACCCTTCATATGGCGATAATTAATAGTCGCTAAATATTTTTAACTACTTTTATTTAGTGATTTTAATAAAAATGCTGCTAAGAAGGTCTTTGGGATTGATTAAATCTTGGTCAAACCTGATTTAATCTAGATTAAATTAGGTTTGTGGGTGTTTGGCAAAATAGATTAAGAGATTTAATCCATCTTTAAAAAGTTTAAAACTGATTTAATCCATAATCTTCAAAAGTGATGATTATAGAATAATCACTTTTTCATAATCAGGTTTAACCTTTTAATTTATCATCTTATCTCCCTGTTTTTTACAAAAAGAAATCCCATACCCCTTAATTAATTAGATAATTATATATATATGGGCGTTATAGTTATTTATTGAAAATAGTTATGTTAACGTTGCTCGGATATTAGAAAATTATTTGTTGAGTGTCCTCTATGGTCATTTTGTTACAGTGAAACTGATTTAAGTACTTTTTATTCAAACATCTTTTATAGATTTAATCTAATTTACAACTACTTTTGTCAAACAGTAAACTGATTCTGATTAAATCAAAATTTGAAAACTTATTAAGATTTAAGCAGAATCTGTTTTTTTTAATCAATCCCAAACAGGCTCTAAGAATTGCCGCTCAAAGTGTTATCAGAAAAATCATAAGAAACATTTGTCGACTATTAATTGTCACTATACACGGGGTTGGAGAAAAATTTCTACAACCCAGATATCAGCAAATTTTGGCTGCTACCCAGGCTGTAGGAATTTTCCTCAAGATTCGGTAGGTACTTTTACATATTTATCATTTTTATAATTTTTTTCTCCATTTCTCTCTCCACGAGATTAAATGTGGAGAGAAAATGGAAAAAAGTATAAAAATAGTAAATATATAAAAGTACCTACATAATCTTTCTTAATTTGAAATGTGAGCAATTTTAACGGCCTAAAAAAGAACTATGATCAATTTACGTGGCACGGAAGGAATATTTAACTACCGGACAAATGAGATAAATACACTATGTGTTATGGTCCTTATCATTTGAGGATGATTCTTAGTTAAACTTTACTCATCCATTCTCGGTTAAAGAAAGAAGGAAAAAAAATCTATACTTTCAAGTCCTTTAATAAAATTAAAGATAAAGTCTGGAGGTACCGGTTCTAAAATAAATTATTATATCAATTTTGTAAATGAAGCTACAACTTTTTTAAATAACAATGCATTCAACCTCCTTAGTAGGTCAATATTACCATATAATGATAACAGTGAAAGAAAAATATGTTGACCGCTCATACTCCCTATATAGCGATAATTATTGGTCATTAAATCTTTATAGTAATGTCAAAAAAATGTTACTAAAGAGCCACTAGAAATATTTAGCAACTATTAATTATCGCTATACAGGATTAGCAAAATATTTCTACAATCTGGATAGCAGCAAAAAATGTTCATGGTGAAAAATCCATTAGTGTGATTGTAACCGGTGATAATAATATGTTATAACAACAATGATCGATTAATAGGTTATAAAACAATCTACCTAGGAAAACTAAATAAGACAATTAGGCAAACCGATATCTACAATGTCCAATTTAAGTAAGACTTTATGGAAGATTTTTGAAATGAAAAGATGATATTTTTGGAAAACGAGAGCAAAAATTGTCTTATATATATTCGCAATACGTTGTTTAATATATTACATTGATGATATATATTGACATTTATATCAAATTGATTCGGTATAATTAATCAAATATTATTTTACCCATTCAATCTCCTTTGGTTGTCATTATGATCTAAAAATAATAAGAGGTAATCAATTAGTGTAACTATGACCGTGTAATTTAAGTAAGACTTTACGGGAGAATTCGGAATGAAAAGATGACATTTGGCATAAAACCATAGCCAAGCTCGTCTATCTTGATATTGATATTTACATTGATATCGACATTAATATTGATATTGATATGAATATAAATATTTATATTGATATCGACACTAGAGTTGCAACTTGGGCACGTTGGACGGGTCCAAGGGTCAAACTATACACAACCCACTCTTTAAAAGTCGTGTCTATGTTCAGCCCATCCTATCTACGGGCCTAATAATATATATACACGCCGAGCCTATCAAAGCTTTGGTAACACGGGCTGGACTCAGAAGTCCACGGGTTTTTCATGGTTACGAATTACTTTTTTTAGAATGATTTTGAAATATAATACTGATCATCCAACTCTACAATTTAGTCGTAATAATGAAAAAAAGTACATTAAAGTTTCAAAATGAACTTAAATATAAGCATGAAAAAAAAATTGGAAAAAAAATGAGAGAAAAATACAAAGGAAATTATATATATATATATATAGTTAGACAGGCTGTCCCATGGGCTAGACAAGCTTGCAGAAACCTTTACCTATGTTTAGCCCATATATTTAACGGGCCCAAAATTTTGAGCTCACGTCCACCACAGTCACTAAAAAGATAAACTCTATAAATAATACTTAGCCACGGGCTAGACGAGAAACATTTTCCTATATTCAGCTCATATATTTGACAGGCTCAAAATCTTGAGCTTACGTTCACCACAGTCAATAAAAAAGTAAACTCCTTCTCACATTTCTGTGAATTGACACGGGTTGTCCACGAGTTGCCCGACCCGAGTTATACCCCTAATCGACACTGATATTGATATTAATATGAGTGTGATAATAGCAAGGTATAACGCAGTGTACCTAAAAATTTTAAATAGAGGTTATAATATAACGTACCTTAAAAAATAAATAAGACAATTAGATAAAGTTCAATTTAAACTGTCCAAATGAAAATATGTAATAGTTATATACAATGTATCTAGGAAAATAGATTAGGTTCTACAATGGAAAGATGAAATTTCGCACAAAACCACAAACCAAACTTGTCTTTATATATTTATTTGTTTATTTATTAGATTACCAATAAAAAGATGACATTTAACACAAAACCTAAGCCAAACTCATCTTTTTTATATTTATATTGACAGTGAAAAGATGACTTTCGGAACAAAATCACGGCCAAACTTGTCTTTTATATATTTATTTATTTATAATATAATTATTATATTGTCAATGAAAATATGACATTTGACACAAAACCTGAGCCTAATTCATCTTTTGTGTAGTTAATATTGACGATAAGATGACATTTGGCACGGAGCCAAACTCATCTTCTACAAATCTGTACATATCTTGATCGATATTGATATGGAACACTAAGAGATCAAAAAGGATGTTAACTTCAAATCTTCCAATTCAAAAGTGTAGTGCCAAGACAAATGCAATACCTTGAAGTAAAAGAGCAATGAACGAGGGCCTGGCAAAATTAAAAATCTCATCTCACTTCAGTTCGTCATTCTGGTCTTGGCCTTTCTGTATGTAACTTATGTGGTTTCAACTTATCATTCAAGTCACTCGAGTTCCACACAACTCAATCTCTATAGGCCATTATCTATTTCAAAGTTAATCTTTTGTTCCAACAAATCGAGCAGTCAGTCCGTAATCATCTGACATCTTTAATCTTTATGCCAGGGGAAATAGTAAAGAACGATCAAAATCCCATCAAAGTGGCTGATGTGCAGGTCATATCATTTATTTTCCCCGGTGCCAAAACTATCTCCAGAAGTCAAGCAGCAACCTTCTTGGAAGTTACAGAATTAATAATTGTTGCAAACTCAACACCCTGCATCATCGCAAATCAAATGACGATCTTTAAGGTGATAATCATATTTGGAAACAAGATACTCTGGATTTTCTTCTCGTAAATGAAGGAAAGAAAGATCAGATTTTAACAGCACCGTAGTTCTGATAAGTGTATTTTCTGATATGTCATAGTGGAGCAACTATTGCATGATCCTGACCATCTAGGACAGCAGCGGCATGAGCAAAGGGCACCTGGGGTTATTTTACAATATCCTCAAAAGTGCTAGATGATCGGGACCATACAATATTTCCCATTTTGGCCGCCACTAGTTACTCATTGGTCATCACTGACTGCAGTTTAAAAACTTGTACATATGGAAGTACGTCCACTACTCTTATCAAAGTAGAGAACCACCCTTAACGAGATATGCACATGTAATACATGACATTAAGTATTTCAATGCAAGGCCGCTTATGATATGTATCTCCATTCTCTCGCCAATCTAGGACCGTCCACGTCACAACATGGGCAGACAAGACTAAACTTTTTTAACATTTGCCCCAGCCAAAAAGATAAAACTCAACTCGTTTATCCCCTCAATTTTCGGTTGGACGAGAGAGAGGTGTACCCATCAAAACTGGTATAGATATTCATCAAATTCGTGAAATATCCATCAAATCAATTGAATGTAATTGATTTATATATGGCAGCATATTTGAGAATGTTCAGGAAATCAGTACGCTTTAGCAGCTAAATGAGTTCAAGTGTGGGAATCCAGGGGAACCACGGTTAGCGAAGAGGGTATATTGGCGGTCGGTTGATGCGGCGGAGGGGCGGGGTTGAAGAAATTGAAGGCTTCCCATCAGATTTGGGTATAGTTGAGGCGGCGGAGGGGCAGCAGGAGGCGGTGGCTGCGGTGGAGGGGTGGGTTGCTGTGATGGTGACCCGGGGTCTTTTTTTTTTTTTTTTTTTTTTGGGGGGGGGGGGGGGGGTGTCATTACCCCAACGGCCCGAAACAGGGACGATTGTTTGTTGACAAATTTATTTCTTTCTGACAGAAGGATATTTTGGTAATTTAGCACGACCAGTTCACACTCTAACATGGACGGCCCGAAATCAGCTAGATGAAACGCATTTTTTCTAGTGCTACATCTGGATCGGCTCCCTAGGTAGACCTCAAAAAATCAATTTCTTTTTTCTAGAGCAGTGATATAAGGGGAATTTGAAAGTTTATAAAGAACGTACCACTGCCCCCAAAAGAGTAGCAAGGCAGATTATGCCATATAGACATACACCACCCGCAACAGGTGAGAAAGGAGAAAGACTTGTGCATGCTTGTGGTATGTATATATGTGTGTGCATGTGTGCATGGTTGTATACAATACATATGCCTAGACATATGCCCGTACATGTTTAGATTTTCGATGACGTTGTATTGAACAGGGGATAGTCCTTTTTCCCTTCCCAAATACACACAGTCGCCCTGTCCTGTGTACTTGCTGATAGCGATCATATGGGTAGCGTTGCAAGAAGAATAACCCGGTTGCATGTTTGATATATCACACAATGAAGGACCGTTCACAGATACCTTTAAGGAAGCGCCACCAACAAGAAAACCGTCAATATCTTCTTCTTTTGCCAGCTCGGCACAATTTCCCCCGTTTACAGATCCTGCAGAAGATGTGCAGTATGGTAAGTAAACGTGAAAAAGCAGCCCAAGCCATAAGTTCCAGTAATGTTGAGACTTCAACCCAAAACAATAGTCAACAGGTTCTACATTTTGAAGATACCTACTTACACCCTGCCACCTCTACTTGATTAAAATTCTGCCCTTCCATGCGAAATTCTTATCCAAGCGAAATTCTTATCCAAATTAAAAAAAGAACATGACTACATTGCACCCATGAACCAGAATTCACAAGTAAAACTAATCCAAAGAGGTAAATCTAGTACCTCCTTGTGTCAGTTTATTACAAACATAACTTGTAACAAAAAATTTGATGACTATAACACTACAGAGAGTAAGGCCGTACCTCCGTAGATAATACGTGTCTTAGAAGCAACATCTGCCGAAATGTTTTTACTAAGCCAATCACGCAAAGCTGCATGTACTTCCTGAGCTTGCTGGGGTGTGGCCACTTTACCTGTTCCAATTGCCCATACAGGCTCATATGCAACGACAACATCATCCCAACTAGGCACAGCATCTGCATATCATGGACACAATTAATCACATAGAGTACTACTGTGAAAGTAAGGCCTTGTGAGAAATGGAACCGAATGAAGCCATGCGAGAAATGGAACTGAATGACGCTTGCCTGCAAAGGCCTTCATTTGTTTAAAGCAAACATCAAAAGTTTTGCCATCTTCTCTTTCTTGTAATAGCTCTCCGATGCATGCTATTATCCCGAGATTCTGGCTCAATGCATAAGCAGCCTTCTTCCCTATAAACTGAATTTTATTGTGCTTCAGTTTTTTTCTGAACTAGTTCAACTCAGCATATATTATTACAAGCCAATCTTGAGACCTTCCAAAAAGATTTTCAAAAGTTGGTCTATGAGTATGTAACTTTTCCTCAGTTGAAAATTCCCCAATTCAAAAAGTTCTCTAAAACTCTTACCTGGTCATCTTCTCCAATTATATGTCTCCGTTCAGAGTGCCCGAGAATTACCCACTTGCATCCAATATCTTTTAGTTGTTCGACACTACAATAAAGGAAAGTCCATAATAATGTGAACAAGAACAAGACATCAGCATGGGCAAGAGGGGAATAAAGTATTAAAAAGAGTCCATGTCACTTATCAATTTGTTGAAACAAGATCCATGCAAAAAAGACAAGCTTCTACTCCATGATGGTCATAACAAAATGCCCTCAAGCCACTGGTTAGATTCTCAATTAAAACCAAACAGGCTGGAGAATATTTAAGTTGGCGGAAATCCCACCTCACAGAAGTTTCCACTTGAATTTGAAAATCGCGTCAGGTTTACAAGTATGGACAAAACCCAGCTTTATGAGCAACATAAACTCGAAACCAGGGAGCCGTACAAGAAGAAAGTTCGCTAATCTGAATGAATAAATAGCTTACTCTCTCGAATAAAGTTCCAACAGAAATGAAGCTAGACAAGCTAATTATGTAAGGGGGGCTGTCTAAAGCATTTCACTGGGAAACCTCAGAGTGTACAGTGCTGAAATATCTTCGCGTATCAATTCTTGAACGCACTTGCAAAACAACAAGATCATCTTTGAGGATCCAAGAAAATGCACAATGTGGTCTTATAAGTATGATAGAAAACTAAGTCGTACAAAAATCTGGATCACAAAGACTTCTTAAGTCTAGTGCTGTACAGAATCTCAAGAAACTAACAATCTGAGCTCATCAAGGACTCAACCTGATTTCTCCGGTAAAAGCTCCACCCTTTCCAATCCAAGAGTTCTGAGCAGCTATCTCAATCCGATCAGTTAAAGAGCTCTTCACTTGATCGATGTAAACAAAGGGAGGTGAGACAACCACATCTGTAGTGTTCAAGGATAGAATAAGCATTTAGCAACTCTTATGACCTCTTGAAGTAATCGACAAATAAAACAAAGAGGACATGCAAATGCAAAGATGGAGAACACAAAATCAAAGGATAATCCCCAACAACCCCCCCCCCCCCTTCGGACATGTGAGTGTGCACATATCTACACAGTAAATTTGTTCATATGATACACTCTAATACTAGTAAAAGTCTCCTCATGCACAAAAATGGACAGAGTCCACCACTTATGTGTCCCACTAGGGTCAGATGTGTTGCAACTATTACTAGACAATGTTCTATTCTCACACCATCGCATAAAAAGGTAAGGACCTATTACACAGTGAATAATATCCAGGACTGCTGATGCTTTTAGACATACATCGATCAATATCCCTATGCTGATCCTTTTGGGCATAAAGACCTGATAAAACTTGCGCACTACATATGCTCTCAAAACCCCACCACCACAAAAAGAAGATAGAGTAGAAGTAGAAAAGAAAAACAAAGAAAGCGAGAACAGATTCATTTTGATGATATGGAATCCTATTTTGTTCCATGATTGAGCCCTTATTGCCTTCAGTTTTCCATTTCTTTTTTCTCTTTTCCCCTTAACATCTTTCATCAGCCGCATGCATAGACGGAAATTTCTTTTTATGTTTTAGTCAGCAGAAATAAGAATAAATATATGATTCTCCCTTAGTTATAGTGACTACAACAATAGCACCTGGATTACATTCAAGAGACTTATGATCAGGTAACCAGAGCAAGAAAGCATTTATAAAGTACTTACATCCTAATAAGCAAAATATTTATTTATAGTTGTGTTAGGGCAGTCTTTCAACTTAAGTCTCGACACAGAAGGCAGTGAAACACAAAACCCAACTCATTGCTTGTGCAGACACGACATTGTTTCTTCACGTTCTTAATCATTTAGACATTAGCAGAGACAATTGTTGAACCAAAAGTAGTTGTAGGCCTTTAGTCAAGTTCACAACCTAGGACTCTTCTGGTTCAACTTGCATGTGCGATGGAAGGGTAGGAAGAAGCAAGTTTATTGCACAGTCATTGATTTTTTCATTCAAAAATTGTTGATAACACTATGATGGCAATGTTCTGTTTGAGCTGAATTCAAATTTTCTACTTTCTCTTTGCAAAAAGAAAATGATAGTCAAATGCCAGGTTTTCTATTAGAAAGACAAGCAAAGAAAATCAAGTTCTAATTCTTCTATTTTCTACGGCTGTGTTTATCAAGCCATCGCTGTGGATTAACTTAGAAATGGTCTTTATACTTGATAACGAAACAAAAGATGTAAATAGTATTTTAATAAACTCATATCTGTTGCATACTTCATTCTAGGATAATGACAAATATATCCAAAGCAAAAAATAGGAGAGGCACACTTAGAAAGCATGAAGGTCAGGGTATAACCTCGAGTATGCAAAAAGCAAAGAAACAGACAAAAAACACACGAAACAACAAATACAGACAGAAAATATCTAAGACATACTTTACAGGTAACTAAACGTAATGCTTATGTATCTACAAATTACTGAAATAAAATCGAAAGAACAGCTCACCTACGTCAGCCTCCAACTTTGCACTGTTTAGGTCAGAGACAAGCTTGCTGATAGAGTCTTTTGTCCCATTCTAAATAAGACACGGATAAAAACAAGTCAGTTCAAAGAACGGCCATCAAATGGATAAAGAAAAATGACAAAAAGAAAATAAGATGCAAAGAGGTAATTACTGACGACAGTCCTGAAGAGCGTAAATATGTGATTAAAAGAGTTCTAAAAAGCTGATGTCATCAAATAGATCGAAAGAACAAGACGAACATCGCCATTACAAGTGTCACATAATACAACTGTATAGCCTCACCTCTGAAGCACGGATGCTTCAGACTGGGTGAAGCACCGGGTCAGATACGCATCTGGTGCCGGTGGGGTGCGTATCCGGAATTTCATTTTATTTTTTTCAATTTCCTAAGTATCGGGTGCGGTTCGGGTGCAAATAGGATGAGGGTCAGGTGCGTATCGGATACTTGTGGGGGCGAAAACATAATTTCCAAAAGAATTTTAGGGGGCCAATACATAGAAGAGAAGTTTCGGGGGTCAAAACATAAATAGAAAAATTACACTTACCAAATGACGGGCAGATCTTCTTCCATGTGAAGAGGGAGGGAAGGATGGACGGAGGGGGTGGAGAGAGAGAGAGAGACGCGGCAGCCACAAGATGACCACCCACAACCACCGGCGACCATTGGCGACATCAACCATCCTCACCTCCAGCGGATCTGTGAAGAGGGGAGAGAGAGAGATCTTCCGCCAGCGACAACCACCGAAGACCACCAGAGACTACCCGCGACCACCGGAAAATTAAGTCTTCACTCTTCTGTCTTCCTACTCTGTATTCTGTCTTTAGACTGTGACCTGGAGACTCTGGTCTCGCTTCGATGGTTACTGCCTACTGGCAGCATGAATCTTCTGTCTTCTGGGGCATGGCGATGAAATCAATGAAGTCGGTCTTGGTGTGTAAATATAGTGAAGCCAGCCACAGATGTAAAGCTGGTAAGTGAAGAGGCTATTCAGATGTCCCGATTCATCAGTTTACTAATTATGAAGCCATGGTTACTTTGCTTGAGTACTTGTCAGACTATAGACCACTCTATTGTAAATCATGTGTGATAACAAGTTACGCCGGTAAAAGACGCAGGGGATCATCTACGAAAGGGTCTATTATCAACATTACGTGAACGGTATGACCTCTTGCGAGAATTGCCATGTAACTACTTTTTGCACATTTCCTACTTGATGAAGTTTTTTTTTTGGTCATGGGTTTGTTTTGATGATGACGCAATCGTCGATGGTTTGAACTTTGGAACTTTGCTACTGCCTACTCTTTGATGCTACTATTATCATGATGTATTTGGTGTTGGTTACTATTTATTTGATGGTATTGGACTATAGTAGAATGGCCAAATTCAAATGCATTATATATTTTTTTATGCACTTTCTTAAGATTCAAATGGTCCCTGGTTTGTTTAGAAATTCAATCCTAAGTATATAGTTACAATGATACATATATATATATATATATATATATATATATAATTATCCGTATTCCCGCCGCACCCATGTTCTAAAATTTTCAAAAATGCCGTATTCGCACTCATATCGTATCCGCACCCGCACCCGCGTCCGTGCTTCATAGAGCCTCACGTACATACTAGCAAAATTCAGAAATATTTCATTTGGCTTGCGTTACGACTTAGAAGTACACCCTCATTATGTATGTAGTAAAAGACATGCAACTGCATTTTACAGTTGAGCGTACTGAACCACACCAGCATGTATCAGCCAGAGATGTGTACTGGAGAAACGGAACCATTTCAAAATTTGATTCTCAGGTACTTTTGTCTCATTTCCTACTCTTCTGTTCAATTAACCCCCTCTCAAAGCTTTGCGTTATGCCTCACGAGCTAAATCCCCTTATAGTGTTAAAGCTTAGGTAAGCCTCTCTTCACATGGTGGTTTAACAAAAGACCTTCAGGTTATCGGAACAATTCTAAGTGATTTGGCTGATGCAAATTCTACTAATATTTACATTTACTAATCCAAGTGATCACTCAAGAAACCATAAATCATAAAACAATTGTAACATACTTTTGTAGTAACGAAGAAGGGGAGAGTGAGATACTTACACACTTCCAGTTGCCACCAACAAAGAACTGCATAAAGGAGAAAAGGCAAAGCTTCAAAAATTCAGTACTAGGGGTAAAACGTAAAACTCAAAAAACAAAGAAATAAATAAGCCATCAATTCAGGACCATCTCGTTGCCGAGATAAGATATATGTTATGCATTTGCTGCAATAGGTCCCTTTGTTTGTTTTGTTTTGTTTTGGTTTTGACTGAAAGTTGAATGTGCAGTTTCTAGACCATTTCTTTCCTTTTTTTGTAGGTTGAAATGCTATTTGAACGGCAAAAGCAAGTAAAGCAACCCAAACAGCCTACACTAACAAATCAGCTACTCCAAGTCCATCCCACCTGTACCTTGGAACTATTTTGTACCAATTTTGGAAGGATACTTAAATCAAGTAGATTGTACTAATTTTGGACGGTTATTTGAAACAATTAGATTTTTTACTGAGAAGAGGAGTAGTACTCCCTCCGATCCACAGAATTTTTACCTATGTTCTTTTGCAAACGTTGAATTTACTCGTCGTATACTGACTTGTTAAAACATACTTCTTTACTCTATAATCATAGGTATCACGAAAAGTCAAGGATGAAAATCGAAGGGAGGGAGTAGTCAATGCGCCGATTGGAGGGCAAATCGATGATAGATCTATGAGAATGTAGGAAGTTAAATGTACCTTGCCAGAGCCGGCCATGGTGACAACGCCTCGGCAACCTTTACGAGAAGAAGAGAGGCGGAGGTGAGAGTCGACGTGCTGGAAGAAAGAGTGAGTGGTGGAGAGAGAAAGTGAAGAGTCGAACTTGGAGCAGGATCGGCGCAACCCGGAGAAGGACGGACAATTGGTCGAGACCGCGGTGGATTTGGGGAGAGATGATGTGGACACCACGGCCATGATTGACTCAAGCCTTTAAGCTTCAAAGTCCCTCTGCTACTTCTCTCTGCTTGGATTTCACTCCCCACTGTTCAGAGTTCAGTCTCTCTCCCTCTCTGCTTCTACCGCTGAGTTCTATCTAGTTGATGTCGCTCGCTAAACATGTGGCGGTGTATTTTATGGTAATCCCGGCTCACGAGGTACAACGTTCCACGCTTGTTTCAGAAAGTGGTGACCACGCTCTGTCCACAGGCAAAGGTAACTTGCCTTGTGTGCTGGAGGTCTTGGGGCGACCATAAATATGAATGGCGAAGTAGAGAGAAATCCTCGACTATATGAAGAGAATATTGAATGAATTGATCGAATTTATGAGATTTGACTGTCCCTTTTCTTTCTCAATGTCCGTGAACGATAAATCATATATTAAATCTTATGCTAGAACTTTAGTTTATAAACATAAAAGTACTATAGGATTTTATTTATTTTTTTTTAAATTAGGTAATAAAAATATGATTAAAAAAAAGGTCCCGATGAAGTACGTGAGTACGAATACTTATATGAGTTTTTCTTAAAGGATTAGGTAATTAAGAATGATAAGAAAATATCTCAATAAAGTATGAGGACTAGTATTTATGGCATATAATTCATTTAAACGACATATGTTATTGTTTTAATACTTTCTCTGTGACAACACTTTTGACTAGTGGTTCACTGTCTTAAAGAACGTTTGGTTCATTTCAACATATTAAGAATACTCTAAGCACATTTTTGTGCAGAGATGATTCATTACGGCTTTAATAATGTTAAGAATAAAAGTGCACTGCTCAACCAGAAAATGAACAATCTTAGGTAGCGTTTGACAGAGTTTTTGTTTTCAGTTTTCATTTTTCATTTTTTTTCCCTTCAGTTTTCAAAACTGGAAAAAAAAAACATATTTGACAGACAGTTTTTATTTTTTTTCCCATCAGTTTTGTAAACCAGTTTTTAATATGAGACTGTTTTTTAAAACTCCAATTTGGAGTTTTCAGTTTTGATTTTTATTTTGAGATTCGCCTTTCAATCTTTATTAGAAGCAAAATCAGACAATATTTTCTCAACTCCATTTCAATCATTCAACAGTCACCATTATAACGCAACACAACAGGTAACCTCTATCTACCACCGCCATCCTGCCGCCACCACCAAACACAAAAACCTCTATAATGATTTTCACATCGCCACCCCAACTATTTTCACATCATAATTTTTCTATTAGAACAGATTAACACACCAGAGATTTAGTGATACCAATCGTCATCACCAAACAGATTGTCCCCACGGCCACCCTGACCACCGTCCTAACCACCAAGCACCACCACCACAACAGTCTCTGCCTTAGTCACCGTACACCACCACTAGCCAAAAACATCGATCAACATCGGCGCCATCAATTTTCACCAATACCATCGATATCTTGTCAATACCTTCAATCTATAGATCTGTAGCTTAATTTTAGCTTAGTTTTCATCAGATCTGGTTTGTAGTTCCATTTAACTCTGTCGTGGTAGTGTTTTTTGGCGGTCGGTCGTGATGGGTGGTTTCATGACTATGGGTGGTGGTGATACTCAGGGCGTGGTTAAGGCTGTATACGAACCGAGTTCGAGCCGAACATGAGTGTGTTCGAACTCGGTTCGTTTAATTTTTGGTATGTTCGAGCTCGGCTCGTGTTCGTTAAGAGCAAAAAATTCAATGTTCGAACTCGGCTCGAGTTCGTGACTGAAGAACTCGGGCTCGACTCGCTTGACTCGTTTAACAATACGAGTCGAACTCGAGTTCCGAAACTCGGCTCGTGTTCGAGTTCAACATCCAACAAATCCCTAAATCTGCAAAAAGGAAATCCTCAAATCTTTCAATCTAATCAAGCTAAAATGAATTAAAAGCGAAATTATAGAATATATAAGAGGGATGCAGAATAAAACACTACAAATTAAATAAATTCTTGGAGATCTTGATCTATTGGAGATGAAAACAAAGAAATGGCGCCGTTGATGCATGCGCCGGCGACGGGGAGATGATGACTTCGAAGACATACGCTGGCGACGGTTAGATGAAAACTTCAAAGACATGCGACGACGAGATGATGACTTCGAACTTCGAAGAGATGCGGAGACGGCATCGTAGACAGGCGGAGACGGCGTCGTTGACGGCGTCGAAGCCATGATGTGCATGCGTGGAGAGAGAGAGGGTATGTGCGATCTGTGAGGGGTGTGTGTGTCTGTGTGTGTTTATGTGTGTGTGTGACGGGAAAGGGGTGCAGAGTAGATGGCCGCAGCAGTGGCCTGTGTGTGCTTTGTATGTGTTTAGGTTAGGTTTTAGTTTATATACTTAGGGTTTCTTATATGTTGGGCTGTGTATTGGGCTAATCCCATGGGCTTGGGGTTTTGGGCTAACTAACTTTAGGGCCTCAGTTTAAAGTATTAAGTTGTATGATTATGAAAATGTTAATTTTTTAAATATATTATAATTGATTTATTATTTAGACGAGTTGTTCGCGAACACGTTTGCGAACATTTTGGAGTGTTCATGTTCGGCTCGTTTAATAAACGAGCTCTATAAACTTGTTCGTGTTCGGTTCGTATATTATAAGAACGAACACGAACGAGTTTTAAGGAGAACGAACCACGAGCCGTTCGTGAACGGCTCGGTTCATTTACAGCCCTAGGCGTGGTGGTCTTTGGTCGGTGGTAACGAGAACTTATTTCTCTCTTGGGGAAGAATGAGAATGAGAATATAAAGAAAAAACAAATGTTCTCTTGAAACAAAAACTGGTGTCATTCACCTCTCTTAACAGAAAAAGAAAACGACAACTAATTTTTATTTTTTAGAAAACCGAAACTAAAAACAAAAAAGCTGTCAAGCATACCCTTAGTAAACAGGGAGGCCAACCAAGGGCAAAATATCAACGGTACGTGAGAGTGAAGTCTTCTTCACACTAATAAAACTTATGGACAAATTACACCTATGTCCCTGAGGTTAGGGTATAATTACAGTCAAGGATATTAAGTTTTAAAATGTAACATACCACCAAACACTTTTAAAATGTTTCAGCCGTGTCCATCTATCAGGGTTCCGTCCAAAAAGTGTACTTTTTGTATATGTCATCAATATGTATTTTTAAAATGTCGATACTACCCCTTGTACTGTATATACTGAAAAATATCTGTTTATTATTATATATGATTTATTTATCAGTTTTAGGATTTTGTTGAAACCCTAATTTATAAATTTTGATATGTTCTCTCTCCCATTGTCGGCGACCTGTCTCATTCCGGCGTCGCCCCCATCACCGGCGACGTCGCCCCCATCACCGGCGACGTCGCCCATCCCTTTCCATCTGTTCTCTCTCCCCACACCTCGCCTTCCCCGCGGCAGCCCCTTCCCTCGCCCAAGACGGCATCGCCTTCCCTCCACCGACCTAGATTTAAAATAAAGAGACGAAAGAAGAGGGACAGCGGCGGCGACGGGGTACGGCCGGTTCAAATCACGCCGCACGGTCAAATCGCGATACGGATGATCGAGGCAGGCCGACGAGCAACGGGGAATAAGAAGGGGAAGGGTGGTGCGGCGATGGGAAGGGAAAGGGAAAGGGGGAGGAGGAGGGTGGTGCGGCGACAGGTAAGGGGCACCCAGACGGGCGGCGAAGAGAGATTGAGAGACAGAAATGGGTTGGTGTGGGGGGGGGGGGGGTACTGTGGGGGAAAGGGTAATGACATTTTTCCTTTTTCTTAGGTTGAAGTAATGGCATTAAAAAAAATAAGATTTCCACTAAGGGGTAATAAAGTCTTTTCACGAAAACCGTTAGGTTTTTAAGATTCTGTTTGATCAACAGATATAAGTGTAATTTGTCCGAACTATTGTCTTTATCTGTAATTATACCCTAACCTCAGGGATATAAGTGTAATTTGTCCTAAAACTTATGTTAATCCGCTAAGGGAATAGTCCACATTTTATTTAGCTGCTATTTCCAGAATGGGGAAGGCATACCACGCCCGTCCGAGACCGAGTGTGGTTGGCATTTCGTCAATCTGGACCTTGGAGTTGTTGTCAGAGTAAGTGGTTTTGGCAAGATTAACAAGTCCCACCTACGTCGTCGTTCTGATGTTGTCCCTCAGCCAACGGACACTACCCTTTGTGACCGGCCCTTTAGATATTTTTGCTACAGATAGGATAATCCTTCTGCCACGTTTTTAGCCAGTAAACCCTGAAGGGCGGATATGGATCTAGTGGTGGGATCATGGAATCTGGGCGGATCGCCTGTTCCTTAGTGTCGCCTGGTGAAGCGTCTCGAATTGGCCATTCAGAACCAGTGTTTTTTTAAGTTCTTATGGACATGACCGATTGCGGTCCAAGACTTGCGGTATCGTTTGGCCGGATGGCCTCTTGCTGCAACCGAAAAGAGAATATTGGTTCGATAAGGTAGCATTGCGCAGTAATTGAAAAGTTGACGAGAGAAGAATTCTTCCATAACACAAGGTAGCATTCGTGCATAAATCACATGCTTCAACCATTCCAGGTGCCTTGTAATTGAAAAGTTGCGCTCACTCGCACTGAATAGCCTTAGGCAACTACAAATATACAGAACTAACTTGTACAACAAACTCTAAGAATTACGACACAAAGTATACAGCCAAGTAAACTATCAACCGCTTAATTGTCATTCCCAATTGCTGCATTGCGCAATGTGATTGCAACCTTCCGAATCAGTGAAAAGAAAAGGCCGGCAGATGACCACAACACAGCTCGTATATTCTGCTAATTTGACTGTTCAATAGAGGTAGGCCCAAAATCAATTATGCATAGAAACTACAGAGAGTTGAATGAAATAGCGGTCAGAAGCTAGAAATAAGAAATAACTTTGAAATATGTATAAGTAAATGGGAATTACCATAGACTCTATTCTTGTCCCCTCTCTGTATCGTCAGCTCTCATGCCACCAACTACACTATTTGATGAGCTAGCCTGTACAGTACGGGATGAAGAGCACCTGCTTGAAGAGCTCCCACCTGAAAGGCTGTTTTCCTTCCTCAGCAATTTCTTAGATTTCTTTAGTCCGGATGAAAAATCCTGCAGTCCGTTATATTAATCCAACTGAAAAGTAATCCTGCAATTACCCCTACAAGATTCCTCCTGAAATTTGAACCATCAGGACATAACTGACCTCATCCGCTGTCGATCCAGGTGTCTTGAGCTCTAGGTCAGTCGCAACATCATTAGAATCCTCGTCCTTTCCAATCTTGCTCTTACCTTGATCTGTTGATTTGTTTCTAGAATCTTGTTTGCTTGAATTGTGGGACCTATGATTTGGAGGCGCGATTGAAGATACATACTGGGTGGACTGGGTATTAGGAGGCATATATGGCACAAAGGTTGAACAGGGGTTGGGAACAACCGCGGGATTTTGATTACCAAAAAAGGGGTATGGCTGCATGGATGGATGCATGGGAATTGGTCCAGCAGGCATGGGCACTGGCACAGGAAAGGGATAAGATGGTGGGTGCATGACAACTGAAGGATCCATACCACCCCATGGGAACATGGTCCTAACTCTCTGCTGATACTGAAGATTAAGGTTTTCGATATCCGATTTGAGGGATGCTTTTTCTTCTCTAAGATCATTCTTCTCTTGAGTCAACTGCTATGAAACGAAAAGGATATCATATAATATTAATAAAAAGATGGGAGGCCGCAGAATACAAAATGATTTTCAACAGGAAAGCACCTCGCGAGATTCTTCAGTAAGTGTAGCATACTCGGCCTTTAGTCTGTTGACTTGAGCTGTCAGATCCTTCAGCACTTGGATGGTATCAACAATAATGGACGCTTTGTCATTTTTAGGTCTATCTGGATCTGCAATTTAATGTTGCCACACAATCATTGTTTTTGCCAGAATTAATAGGAAAACAAAAATTCCACATGAGCGCAGAAGAAAAAATTACCAAGCTATCAAAATTTTGGAATATGACTTCAATCATTGTTTTTGCCAGAATTAATAGGAAAACAACACATGAGCTCAGAATATAAAATTACCAAGCTATCAAAAATCCAAAATATGACTGGTTCAAGGATTCAATTAAGTTTGACAACTAACGGAAACGTTTAAGTCAACTGTGAATCTTTGGTTGACCTTAGGTACGCTCATGCAAGAGCATTTTTCCTGCTGGGCACGGCAGACCGAGGGGGCACCTGCTGCAGCAGGTGGCCCCCGTGGGGCTTGTTGGTGGGGGTTCCTGATAGATTCCTTGTCTTTGTCAATGGCATAATCCTAGGTGCTGATTTCCCGTAAGATATAACAGATATGCAAGTGCCACGAGTTTCTTATTTCGAAATTAACTGCATAAAACATGGAGAGTTCGGTTAAGTGCTATGAATTCAAAACGGTGGAAAAGTGATTGAGGACGTCGTTTCAAACCAAACACAAACCATTTCCATATTTAAAAACCCGATATAGCAATTATCCCCATTCCAAAGGAATCCACTCCCATGAGAAACGTATGAATTGAACTCAC
This sequence comes from Escallonia herrerae, assembly GCA_033070095.1. Classification (NCBI taxonomy): domain Eukaryota; kingdom Viridiplantae; phylum Streptophyta; class Magnoliopsida; order Escalloniales; family Escalloniaceae; genus Escallonia; species Escallonia herrerae. The sequence continues at coordinate 25,559 of JAVXUP010000394.1, read as the reverse complement.
AGAGATGAATGGAAAAGACCTAATCCGATGCACTCCTCTGTTAACTATACGAGCCCACCATCTCATCTCCGTGCCTCCTCCTTACCTGACCATGCCAACAATGGTGAGTCTCTGTGAACAGGTCAGTGATGTCTCTCACCTTGTCCTCTTCTCTCTGCCAAACTTGGAACCCTACCATTTACCCCCAATTGACATCCTAAATGTATATACATCAAAGCTCGATGTTTGAACATTAAGGCATGTGTTTTCATCCCATTGAATGCTTCTACAGTTGTACCCACCTATTAATTGGAGTTACACTAGTGACTTATAGCTTACTTGCCTTGACGATTATGTCCCGCTCACTATGCATGCATGTATGTTTATCTGTTCAATTATACTCTCCCCTTAAAATAGACGTTTATTGGAGCTGAACATATGCTCCAGTAAGTTCAGCTCAACTTCCGGGAATGGGGAGACTGGAGAAAGATAAGTGTGTTCCTCTACCTTAAATGATTGAAGAAGTGTAGACAATTTGCTATTAACACAATTGATGGGTGCTGCCAAACTAAGGGGCCGTTTGACGGGGTTTTTTTTTGCTCTTTTTTTTTTCAGTTTTAAAAATTGGAAAAAAATGGGGTGTTTGGTAACTTTTTTTTTCCAATTTAAAAACCCACTTTTTAAATTGTAGAGTAAAAAAAAAAGAGGTAAAAGCTCTTTTTTTTTCACTTTAAATTTTTTTTTGAGACCTCTACCACAACGCACCCACCGCCGGCAACCACTGCCCACCGCTGCCCTGCAGCCACCTCCGGCCGCCGGCAGCCACTACCGGGCAGCGGTGGGCGGTGGCCACCACCGTCGGCAGCCACCGCCCACCGCCTCCAGACAGCAACCACCGACAGCCACCTCCGGCTGCCGGCGGCCACCACCGACAACCACCTCCGTCCGCCGGCAGCCACCACCAGGCAGCGGTGGGCGGTGGCCACCACCGCTGGCAGCCACCAGCCACCAGCCACCGCCCACCGCCGCCAGACAACAACCACCGACAGCAACCACCACCGGGCGGCCACCTCCGGCCACCACCGCCGGCAGCCACTGCCGGCGATTGTCGCGACAACCGCAGGCCGCCTGCCGGCCACCACCACCGTCGACCACCGCTACGCCCCACCACCGCCACCGCAAACCACCACAAAAAAAAGTCAAAACAAAAAGGGTTACCAAACACCCAAAAAAAACTCAAAAAAAAAAAGGATTATCAAACACCCACTTGTTTTTGTAAAAAAAAAAAATTAAGCTGCTCTTTAAAAACTGACCACTAAAAAAAAAAGCTGTGTCAAACAGACCCTAAGAGTTCAGATGTTCTTTTTCTATTAGCTATGGAAATGTGATAAGCGTAATATGATGAGACCTCAACCGGAGTGCTGTGTTGCCAAGCCTCTAGTTTGCAAATATCAGTGCATGGTTGTGTTATGTGAGATGCTGCCGAGGTTCAATTGTTATGTTCAAAAAGGAAATGGCATTATATTGGAATTTCCATCATTTATACAACAGTTCCATTACAGGGAAAAGAACATGTATGTTTACCAAGTGTGCTTCCCAACTCTGTAAACTGCTCATTCAGACGATCCCTCCTAAGTTTCTCGCGGTCAGCCTTCTGAACTTTTTTTGCTGCACTGCATTCTGCTTCCAACCTTTACCAGGCGATGAACACAGGCCATGGAAATAAGGAGAAGAACAATAAGAAGAGGGGACAGATAGCAAATCCAAAGTGCTGGTTTCATATCGGTCTTCTGGGAGGTAACCAAAACTAAAGTGCGTAACAAATAGCAGAAGCAGATTGATGGTCTTGTTCCGATCCATGAGACAGGAAGTGAGAGTTAAATTGGCTCAAAAAGTTTCAATGTCATGTAGTCCCTATATCACCAAATATCTGCCCAGGCATGTTGTTACAATCCATGATACGGGAAGTGAGAGTCAAATTGTTTGTAGCTTACTCCCTACTTGTTCTGTAATTCACTCTAATCCTTTCTTCTTCCTCTTTTCCTTGGAAAAACTAAAAAGGTTTAAGTTTTCTGGCAAAAAGGGAAAAAATCATTAACGAGATCTGGCAGTAAATACAAGTCAAAAAGAAAAGAAAAAAAAAGGAGAAGCCAGGACAAACTTCTTTTGCCAATGAAGCCAAGACAACCTCACCACTCTCTTTAGGCATTCACACCAAAGTGAGTTGGGTCACATATCATAAGTGAAGACCGAAGTCATGTTCATTAAGAATGCTAATGAGAGTATAATACAAACAACCTCTCGCTTGGAAGCCAACAGCGATAGTGACGGATAAAACAAGTCCGGCTGAGGACTCGGCCCTTATATCCACAACACTGACCCGATTACATGAGAAAACCCGGAATAGAAAACCCCGTACAGACTCTCTCTTGTTTAGCTTGCAATGTTATTATCCACTTTTCCTTGTCATACCAAAGTATTTGGTAGATTCATGTTCAACATCATAATATGTTATCTACAAGCCCATAGGTGATCACTCTTATACATAGCTTTCTTTCACAGCGTCCTAACTCGGATGAAAGCCATATATTAACTATTGACGGACATGTCATCAGTCATCTTGCCACCGTGGATAATCAAGGATTAACACTTCGCTCATGGTTCAAAGAAAAATAATACAGTGCTTCTGCATCGTTTTAATCAATTTTTAATAGCACGAGCAACCCTAAATTTTCCTCTTGCCACTTCAGAAAGTATTAAGTAGTGGCGATTCACCTCTCTGCAATCAAATTCTGGTCTCAATTCAACACTCCTATATGTGAACAAACTTGGTGGAACACTAAAGACACCCAAACGGATTGAAAAGCACCATTCACCTAGTGAACCACATAATTGACATGCGCAAGAGCCGTATTAGAGAGGTGAAGAGACGAACCTTGGATCGGAGTAAAGCCGATTGGGAGGCAAGCGCGGATCAGGCGCAGGCTGGCAGAAATCTGCGACGGACTGATTCGGTGCTTGGACGGATGGGCAGAACATGTCTTGCTTCAATTGATCCATTGCTGTATCCTAATAGCATCTGGGGTTGCCGAATTTGTTCCCCACGGCTTATGGATATTCAACCGGGGTTTATCCGTTATCCAGTTCCGAAAAGCAGCTCCTTCTCTTTCCCCGCGATACTCTTTAGATGCCCCAAGAAAACAAAAAATACTTCATTGCCAACAGAAGGAAGTAACAAACTAATCAATATTGTACCGCTTTAGATAAGTTATTTTTATGTGTTTATAATACGACCTAATTTGATTAAATCTTAGCAATTCAATCAAATGACAAAAATTCCAGTTCTTTCAAACATAGCAGTCAAAATGCCTGGTGAAGCCATTCCTCATGTGCAATCACGTTGGAAAAAAAATAATTATAAAACATATACTCTATATTAACTATTTGGTTGAATATCGGCTGACAAGCAATTATGTACAATATAATAACTTACCGGATTACTTGTAAATTTTGAGGCCTATTGAAATTTCTAAATTTTTTAAGAAGCGAAGGTGGTATATTTTAATTCATTGCCTTGATTACAATTGAGTTAGGAATTAGGATGGTATATGATTTTTAACACGTGTTTTATGGAATATAACTTATAAAAGATATAGAGACAGTATGTTACAAAATATTCAAGGTATAGGCTATATTATATCCTTGTATGATCTCTCACCTTCTTGTCCGTTGCCGAAAACTTAACAACTGTCACTGACATACATTTTTAACGACAAAAATAAGTTAAAAAGATACATGATGCGATGTCATTTTTCCAAAACGACTTACGGCTTCTCAATAAACATACGACTAACAATATTACGTCTGCCCTTCTTCCTTGTCTAGAAACAACTCTTCTTCTACAAATCCATTATTACTATTCCCGAGCACCCACACTGCAAAAGTTGTATTTTGTGATGCATTTTATTATGTGTCAACAATAATTTTTGAAATTTTTTGTTGAAGTTGGATAATTAATAAAGATAATTGATGCTTATAGTACATTTCATTGCGCATGAATACAATAATAATCCCGGATTTTCTAGCCGCGTTGCCAGGTTGATCTCCTTGCAACGCTTGACATGCCCGTTATATTCTAGCTTCACTTACTTTAGCTTTCACTCTCTTCCCGTAATAAGGTGAAGGTACTCTATCTCTCATCTCATGCCGTAATTCGATCTTCACGTATTACATTAAAATTTTTCAGAATGCTTGCTTATAGCCTAATTCACATTCCATGTGAAGGCGGATTACATGTGTCGAGATTTGTCGCGCATTAATCAGAAATAATAGATGAGTTTGCTTTGTATACCTATTAGGTTTTTTACATTTTGAACATGCTTTTAAATTGAACACAAGTGTAGTGTTTGACATAATTTTTGTTTTCAGTTTTTTATCCATTTTTGTAAACTGGAGGAGAAAAACCCGTTTGACAGACAATTTTCGTTTTTTCCTTCTGAAAACCAGTTTTTAAAACGAGATTATTTTTTAAAACTCTATTTTGGAGTTTTGAATTTTCAGTTTTAGTTTATGTTTTGAGATCTAACCATCAAATTTCATTATAAGTAACTTGCTATCCACACTTTAAAAAACTCATTTCATTTTATCACTTTCACCACTACTCCTACCACTACTTACTCTCGAAGCCATCACCACTACTACCACCATCAATACCCAGCTGTCGCCCCAACCACCTACCTTCGTTACCCCACTGGCACACCACTATAAATATGCCCCTTCGTCACCATCCTACCGCTATCACACCAACAGATCTCTTACATTGTCACCACAAAATCCCGCCATTGCTACTAGCATATCTGGCTCACCCTCGCCACCCCACCGCCATCGCCATTACACGAATTTGCTTCTTCATTGTGTCATATCAAGCAACCATCATCTCAACCACCAAGCACCACCACTACCATTTTAACCACCAAGCACGCGTTATAACGGTCAACGATCGATGAACATCATAACCATCATCGATCAACGTCAATGCTGTCGATTTTATCACTCCCAACCATCCGCTGTCAATCTCACCACTGTTGTCAATGCTATCGATCTCATCAGATCTAATTTTTGGATAGCAGTAACTCCGTTGTGATTTTTGCGATTCGTCGTGATGGGTGTTGGTTAGTGGCTATGGGCGGCGGTGATACTGTGGCATGATGGCGTTGGTTGGTGGTAATGGAAACTGATGTTTTGGAGAAGAATGAACATAAAGAAAGATAAAATCCTCAAAAAGAAATAAAAACTGGAATTATTACAAATTGATCTATCAAATATCTACTCTCTTTTTGTTCTTCAAAATAAAAACCAAAAACTAGTTTTGATTTTTACTTTTAAAAAAATCAAAACTAAAAATTACAATGCTGTCAAACAGACCTTAAGTTGTTGACACACTTTGCAGCATGTATACAGATTTTGTAAAAACAATATGAGTTTCAATTATAATTTTATTCCAACTCTGATTGAAAAAATTATATATGCATTTGATTTTAATTTCTGAAAATCCCATATTATAAGCAGCCTGTATTTTGGGTTGGAAAACAAAACCCTTAATTTGAGTTGGTAAATCAAAATGTCAACCCTCGATGGATTGGTAAATCAAAATGTTGACCATGACGCGAAAGACTTGATTTCATGATAAAAATAGAGCAAATTTAGCGCTTTTCATCCAAGACGATGTTGATAATTTATTTCTTAATTATAACTACCAGAGCTTATAGTCTTATAAAGTAAGTGATTTGCTCAACAAAAAGATATAAGAAGTTATAAAGGGGTAAATGGGGTTATAAGGTTTCGGGTACGGGTCCGCCATACCGACTCTGTGACACATACACGCGACACCTCTGTTGGAGTGCCCTATCCCCTCGCCTTTTTCCGAGCAATCGACGTTGAGAAAGCCGGCGAATTCGAGAGAAAACAAAGATGTCGGGGATGGGAGATGGTTACGTGGGCACAGCCCAAGACGCCGTGAGGATCCGACGGCTCGAGAAGCAGAGAGAAGCCGAGAGGAAGAAGATTGAAGACGCCAAGAACAAGTCCGCTTCTTCCAAAGGCCAGACCGGTCTCCTCCAGTTCGGCTCCGGCACCTCCGAGGTCCGTTTGTACTATCGCATAATACGCAGCTTCCGATTTGTGGCCTCTAACCAATCTAGGGCTTCAAGTTGTCGTTACAGGCATCGAGCCATTTCTCACTGCTACATAATCACGCACACACGCGCACACACACGCCAATGCCAATTAACCTATGCTCCGGTACACGCATATATACGCCTCATATTTACTTCCTTTACAGGGTTTTAAGTAGTTGCGCGAGGCTCTAGAGCATCGAGGCTTTAGGTGTCGAGAGTAATCTGTCAATGTTAAACACACGTAGTTACTGATTATGTTAAGTTATGCTAATTGTATTGCGATGATCAGATATTAGAGACTGCGTTTAAGAAGGAAACCGTGGGTCTGGTTACGAGGGAGCAATACGTTGAGAAGGTATTTGGTTTGTTTACTGATAAGCATCTGTTTCTGGTTTGCCGCATTAGTGGGTTTTACAGTGATCTTGCTGGCATGTGATGTAGAGAGTTAATATTCGGAGCAAGATTGAAGAAGAGGAGAAGGAAAAACTTCAGAAGCTGCAACAAGAGTTAGTAGATCTCGGGGTGTTCGCATAAATATAAAATTTACGCTAGAAACTTTTAAATTTTGATTTTCTTGTTCTCTTTTTTGTTTTTGGTATTGTAGGGAGGAGGAGCTTCAACTACAAAAGATTAAAAAGCGCAAGATAAGGGTGAACCCGCTCTTGTCTTTTTCGGATGATTTCGACAACGGGAGCGAGGAAGAAGAAGAAGAAGAAGAAGAAGAAGAAGAAGAAGAAGAACAGGGGGAGAACAGTAAGCACAGCTTATCCTCATATTTGAAGTCCATTTTTTGCTTATCCCAAAATCTTACAACCTTTTTCCCTGGTAGTTGTAGGTTTCTAGTAAACGAACTAAGTTTGTGCTATTGCATCCTACCTTTTTTTTTGGCGGTCTATTGGCATATATCAGGCTCCTCTGTTTACTGTCTGGAAGCTTACCCTTTTTGATGTTCCGCTTTTGATTCCACGTCAAATTAAGCAACATTATTAAGTTTTACTTTTGGAGCTCTCTACATGGCATTAAAAGGCGGTTCTCATGCTTAGTCAGGATTAAGATCATATCCCAAACCTATATTATAATGTCAACAGTACATAGTAGCTTGCAAAAACCTTATCCAACACTGGACAAAGGGAGAACAGTATTCACTGCTTTGTCCATAGTGAATAGTCCTTTTTACTTCTCCCAGAGGCTTACTGTTAAAGTAACCAACCTTGTGCTATCTCTTTTGTTTCTTTAGTGGTCTGTTGGAAGATATTGGACTCCTTTTTCTACTATCCCAAAGCTAAGCCTTCTCTTTTTCTAGTTTTCCACTTTCTATTGCTGTTCCACATCAAATTAACCAACAATGTTTAAATCTTGTGTTTGAGCTTTCTGCATGGAATTAAAGGGCGGCATTCATGTTTAGTCACTATTCAGATTTTCAGTCGTAATTATATTTCAAGCTCACGTTGAAGATAGTTCCTCCAAGAAGCAATTTGTGAAGCCAATGAAGAAACTGTGTAACATTTCTTGACCAAATACAGTTAGATGAATAATATTGGAGACGGTAAAGGCTTTTTTCTGCACAGCTTGAGGATTTAAGAGAGCCTTTCCAGGAAGTAATTCGGAATCTTAATGCTGTAATACGGATGTTGGGGGTTGGGCGAAAAAAGGAGATAACTACAGTTCAATCTTCCTTCATAAAGCTTAAATAATACTCTTTCCGTCCCACAACTGATCATGTTTCCTTTTTGGTCCGTCCCACAAAAATTGCTCACTTTCCAAATTAAGAAAAATTTTGTAGGCATTCTTACATATTTACCCTCATTTTCTCTCTCCTGACCTTCTTTCCCTCCTCTCTCCTAAAGGGTAAAATGGGAACCATACAATACAATATATGACCTTAATCCTTAATCTGCGTGCCACATAAAAGTGATAAATTTATTTGGGATGTAGGGAGTAGCGTGTAAAAATCTTAGGTTAAAAGTACCCCAGGGGCCCCCTATAAGCGCCTTACTTTGCTCGCCTTTTATAGATACCGAACATATTGTATAAGCAAATACTGTACCTTTATGGATTTGACCTGAAAAGTGGGGTCTAAATTGCCTGCGTACTATTTTCGACTCTAGTTTAACCTTTGCATGGATACGATAAAAAAGTTTGTGGGGTTTGCACGAATAGATTTTTTTTACAACAAGTGAATCAATCAAATTTCCGATCCAATGATCTCAAATTAATTTAAAAGTTGTATTGATGAACTGGGGGTTTAAACACAATGAAAACCTGGACAAGGGGGATCATGCTTTATGTCAAACCTTAGATAGGAGCTATTTAATCACGTGATATTTGGTTCAATGTAGATCTATCAAAGCGTGGTCTCCCTTCCCTGGTTTGGGTTCTCTGCTGGGAGTTGATTGATCAAAACTCGTACTTCTAGAACAATTGTGATCATTGAAAAATTTAAATTAGCTGTCCTCTAATATGAGATTCGTCCTCATAAACCCTCCTCATAAACCCATAAATGTCAAATTAAAGTGCGATTCAGACCCATAGCTGTCGGATTACATGGATGATGGTTCTCTTGTTGGCCAAACACCAAGGCAGCTCAACTCAGTTAGCATTACATTTTAATAAAGATGCCTCTGAAGAAAAGGTGAAAACGGGCATACCATGTACTGGTGCTGGTGGTGATTATTAACTTGTTTGATTATGTTCTCTTTAGCTTATTAAGGGGCACTTTTGGGGGTTAGCACGTTCTAACCTTGTGCATGTGTCCATGTTATCCTACAAGCTATTTTGCCTTATAAGTTTCTGCAAATTCCCTTTTTTCTTTTTCAATGTTTCTGCTTATTTTATGCTGCCGCAGAAACTAGAGATTTAAATGGGTTTGGTCGTAGAGGATTTGGCAAAGATCCGACTGTAGAAACAAGCTTTTTGCCTGACAGGTGCGACACCTCTCTTTCCCTCCCTCCCCCCATCACTTTCTTTCCCTTCCTCCCGCTCTCTTTTTCTTTCTTTCTCCCCCTTCCTCCTCTTCCCCTCTCTCTCTGTCTGTCTCTCTTTGTGTTGCTTTTGGCTTATCATTTATGCTTGCCTTCGGAGTGTGAAGCATTCTCTTACAGTGAGAGAGAGGCGGAGGAACAAGCAGAGCGTGAAAGGCTGCGAAAACAGTGGCAGCGTGAACAAGAACAAATCCGAAGTAAGTTTACATACCAGCCCTGTCATACTACGTAATTTAGTAACAAATTATGTTCTGACTTAAGCTTATAATGTCTTCTATAGATGAGCCTCTTGAAATCACATACAGCTACTGGGATGGAGCAGGCCATAGGCGAGTGCTCCAGGTCTCTCTCTCTCTCTCTAAACTGATGGACGGGCCAGTGAAAAAGTTCTGCCCATAACGTGGCGTTTCTGGATATGCTATCTCTGCATTGTACTTCCAAGACCCTTGGTCAGCTTACTGCTGCAAAGGGTTGCTCTCTAATTATATGCATTACAAGTTTCTTGCCTTACCCCTTTTGTCGCTTTATTTTTTCAGGTTAGGAAAGGTGATACTATAGGAGAATTTCTTCGGGCCGTCCAGCAGCAACTTGCACCTGAGTTTCGAGAGATTCGAACAGCCTCAGTTGAGAATCTGCTTTATGTGAAGGAAGACCTTATCATTCCTCATGTGAGAGATTACAAATCCCCTTGCTCTGCTTCCACTATAGTTAATGTTATATTAGTCTAACTTTGTTATTTTTTTTTAATTTAATCATGGATAATTAGCAACACAGCTTCTATGAGCTGATTGTCAACAAGGCTAGGGGAAAAAGTGGACCGGTATGTTCAATTCTTTCTCCCTTTTAATTGCACAAATTGTACCAATTTTGTATAAAAGTCCGTGAATGTTTAGTATGGTTTCGAGAGGAACTTAAAGACAATATAGACCGTAGTGTCTAGATATAGTTCTTCGCCGTAGCATGCCTTGCCGTGCCCGAGTCGCCCGAGCAAGGCACGAAAGCCTCCTTTGCGTGCGGTTGCCGTTACTTGGAGCTCTCCGTGGTACTATGATCTATCTTTTGGTAGGCAGACGACTGTCGAGTAAAAAGTTTCTTATGCAGTGCAGGCTTTTAGTTCAAGCGTCTGCGATTATCTTCCACATATTGGTAGAACATTCAGTTTTTTAAATAATGAATCCTGATAGCTGTTGGGGTGCTTCTTTGAACAAAATTTATAGTTATAAAACATCAAATTAAGCTTATTTATGACGTAATTTACCTTAATTTTCTGTGGCGGAGGCTATGGACAAATTTGTTTAACAATTGAGTTATTTACGTCTGAAACTAGGTACTGGTGCTGAATATTTTCAGAGAACTGATGCCTCTTCTGTATCTGTTCTTTTAACACCTTTTCTTATTCTTATTAGAAAAAAGAAGGAAGGTGTCTTTAGTAAGATTAGCCATGTTGAAGGTCTGGCCTGTTATTTGAAATTGCTTAATTTAATGAATTTTCTTTCACTTGACAAGTACAATTGTTCTCTACTTTCTCTCGTGATTGTCATGCCATTTAAAGAGTTCTGACAGGCTGCTTGATGACAAATTCTCTTTTTCTTTGCAGCTTTTCCACTTTGATGTACACGAGGATGTGCGAACAATTGCTGATGCAACAATAGAGAAGGATGAGGTAAGGCAGTACATGTCATTGTGCATTATTGAAATGCACATTGGTGCTTTGGATTTTCGTTTTTATCTGGTTTTTTGCTCAAAGGCTGCCCCCCCCCTCTCCTCCTCCTCCTCTTCTTCTTCGTAATGGAGAAAGGCAGAAGATCATCTTAGCTATAGTCACAAGTGACCCTAGTTGCTAGTTTTATTTTTAGCAGTATCCAAGCATAGATGCCAAGTCACGTTGTGCTGACTTTACCTTTCAATTGTTCAGTTGAACTCTATACTAATTTTTACCTGCTTGATTAACAGTCGCATGCTGGGAAAGTTGTTGAAAGGCACTGGTATGAAAAGAACAAGCATATCTTTCCTGCTTCAAGATGGGAGGTATCTTTATTTCCCCTTCTCTCTCCTCCCCCTGAATTTGTATTTCTAGGTGTGGTCGCTGTTGTAAATTTCAATTAGAATGGAGGGTGGGTTGGCTCTAGAAAGATATCTTTGGTACATTTTTAATTAGAATGGAGGGGTGTTGACTCTAGAAAGACATCTTTGATAGTGAGGAATTTTATTTTATTCTTTTCTTGTCAATTGTTGCAGATTTATGACCTGACAAAGAAGTGGGAGAGGTATACCATCCATGGGGATTGATTGATCAAAGACGAGAAGTTAGGTTGTGTTTTTGAAATCGTGGACAAGTTCTCTCTCTCTCTCTGTGTGTGTGTTTTGTATCTTGTTGAAAAAGTCTGAGGAGATGATACGAATATTATTTTGAAACACGATTTTAATAGTTTGTAGGTACTATTGGATTTCTCTAGGATTCTTACTCGTTTATGTTTTTCAATTCATTCTGCGTTGGACAAGTAGGCCAGAGAAGTTATAGAAGTTTGGGGGCAAAAATAGTACCCTCCATTGGCTCGTGTCAAACATCTCAGTGTTAGCCCTGGACAAGCCCATAGAGTTGGACGATTATGACTAACCTAAGATCATCTTTGTTGTTTGTCTGGAAGTTTTGTTGTGTGTCTGGGAGAAAGGGGGTTGTGAGGAATTTTATGGCTGCAACTTAAGGCTGCTTGCTTGGTGCGTGAGAACAACTTTATCAAAAACAGGGAGGATAGATCCAAAGACGATGGGTATATGCAATTAAAGGGGAAAAAGTGTACGTACCCCTCGTGAAAGCCTTTTCCGAGTAATGGAGGTAGGGCTGGATGTGGACTGGGGAAGTCTTTATTGGCTTTTCATCATCTTTAGCTGCCAAACTTTTGTCAGTGATGTGCGATTGAAATAGAACAAAATGCGTGAAATGCGCAACCTAAATATATCGAAACTGGATTGCTCTTAGCCCATTCTGGCCGATGACGCTTGACAAATCACGTGGCCCTGGAAAGGCCACCATGAACTGTAGATGGGCTGTCAGGTATCTGGGCAGTAGGCGCTGGGTGTTCATCGGAAATGGACAGCCTGCGTCGAAGCCAAACCCCATTTCCACTTGGCGGCTAGACATGCAGGTGCCTGGGCATCCATCCCTCTTATAGACATGTCTTACCATGAACCACATAGTCCTGGGCATCTGGCCACGGGGGCATCCCCACACAAGGTGCATGAGTGATGGCTTGGAGATATGATAGTCGGACCATCGCACCAACGGTTAATGCGTTCACTGGTACCTCCAAGGACGACCCTCCTGGGATGGCTTCTTGCCAAGACCATCCGGCGGCGTGACTGACACTAAAGCCTTATGCCAAGTTCATTGACACCATCTGGTGAAGTTACTGAACTGGAGACTATGACAAGGCGATGGCCACACGGCTTCCACAACCAACTCCAATGAAAAAAGAACAGGTTTCCAAGCTTGAAATTTGGTAAAAGAGATGATGGGGATACCGAAGATCAATACTATCTAAAAGTTTGTGTCCATTCACTGTAAAAATCAGTGTCACATGTGTAATTTTTTGACATGTCCAAACAAAAGAAGAACGTGGTGTAGCACAATAGAGAAAAATAATAATACTTTCACTGACGAAAAAAATAGTGCTCTCACACACGACTTCCACAACCAACCTCCAATGAAAAAAGAACCAGTTTTCTTCAGTTTAAAATATAGTAAAAGATGATAGATACTGAAGATCGATACCGTCTAAAAGTTCGAGTCTATTAACTGTAAAAATCTACGTTACATGTGTAATTTTTTCCACATGTCGAAGCAAAAACAAAAGAAAAACGTGACGCAGTACTATAGAAAAAAAATAGTGCTCCCACTGACAAAATTATTTACACTATCATCAAAGGAGAACAAACTAAAACAAAGTCAATCACTAATTCTAAATATCTAACCGTCAACTTCGTTTCTACTTGTCGTTCTCGTTTGAAATTAAACTTTTTGCCATTGTATTATTTGTATTACTCAAATTTGTACGAAATATATGTTTTGATTAATTACACAGGCGATGAGCGCGCGGACAAGGCTAAAAGATTAGGGGCTGTACGTTTACGTTTTTCAGTTTTCATTTTTGTAATGATGATGAAAAAGATGCCTTTTTTCGTGTATGTTTACGTTTTTTCGGTTCCGTTTTGGATAAAATTTCTAAATAGTGTCAAAAAAGCTGAAAACACCCAAAGGGTGTTTTCACATTTTTTCTCGAACTGTATTCTCCTAATCAGAACAGCACCTCTTCTCCCTCATATCTACCACCCTGTTTCAACAAACACTCACCAAACTAGACCACCCATTTCACTGGGTCTTCTTAGAAATGGAAATAGTGGGGTCCATTAATGAATTGATTTAGAAAAAAGTTGGTAAAAACGAAAATGAAAATGCTAAACTTACAGAAAAAATTGAAAAAGTAGATACGGAAAAAAGTAAAAGTACACAATACGATTTTAGAACTGAATACTAAATTCTAGAAACCAAAAACAGAATATAGAATACAGAAAAAAAAAAAAAAAAATCTTGTAAGTGTACGGGCATCAGTAATTGGCCCGGCTTTGATGCAAAAAATCAGTGTCGCGAGAAAAGAAAAAAAAAAAGAGAGGAGATCCCAGAGACGACTGCATCCCCACCCCAAGGAGCCGAGATAACTATTCCAAACACAAGAAGGCAGAACCACCGCACCAAACCTCTCTATCCCGAGCGCTCGACCGGATTTTGATCTCTTTCTCTTCACCCTCGCCGCCGATCGTGCGCTCTCTCACATCCGTCCACATCATGAGGATTAGGGTTTTCGTCCTCCTCGCTCTCCTCCTCGTCTCCTCTCCCTTCCTCCAAGGTTCGCATTTCTCAGATCTAGATTTCTTTCCTTACACTGACACGGTCAATTGCCCCGATCACTACTCAATTGTAACCGATGTATCATGTCTTCGACCTGATTACCTTTCCGGTGTTTGTTCCGAACCATGCAACTATGTGATCGTCTATCGATCTGCTATCAAGTCGGGATTTTAACTGAACTTGAATGTGTGGTTCATGCATGTTTCAGAATGGATGTAGTAGAGGCTATTATGGATCTTTTACCGCATGCATTTTGCTGTTTTGAAATTGTTTCAATTTAATTGGAACCCTTCGTTATTGTACGCTGTTATGGATTGTTTGTATGCTGTTTCAGAATTACGTTTTTTGAAAGTTATCCTCATCTTGTTAGTCATTTCCATTCGCTTAGAACACTTTATTTTCGTCAATCTGATTTATGATACGTTCTTGGGCGGAGTTCTTGGTTTCCTGATACTTTCTTGTGTTCTCTGTGTAAAGATGCTGCCCATTTATGTTACTTTATTTTTCTTTGACTCGATTTTTTGGAAGTCTAATTTATATGTTATCTAGGAGATCAAAATTACTTGTTCAAAGTGAAATAGTCACTTGATAGCGTGCTACTGATTTTTTCAAACCTGTCATTGTTGCTTTCTAGTTGCTAGGTGTCAATCAGATTCGGATGCTGAAGTTGTTGAAGCTGAAGAAGGAGGAGATCTTGGGATTGTTGGTGAGGACGTCCAAGATTATGGTAGTGGGAGTTTTAGTCCCGCTCCAGGAGTGGAAACAGTTTGTGTGTTCCCGAAAAATCCATCAAAATGTATTTTCTAGTCTCTTACTGGATTCTTGTGCAAATTACTGTCTTCCTGACGAAGTTTGTTCTTTGAGAGACTTATTAATATGTGCCTTCTTTGCTTTTGCAGTGGTGATGGCAGGGGAAGAGAGTGAACTCTTAGTTGGAATGAAAAATGAGGGTAATGCTTTGTCGGCAATATTATTTGCTTCTATTATTTTCACTTTCTTGTTTTGGTGTAATTACGTACATTATTCTTTGGTTCTCGAATATTGCCAATTTTTACTTCTTTTATTTCTTATCTTGTGGGTATAGTGATTTACTATCTCAGTCCATTGTTTTGCTTTGCTTTATCTTAAGTATTGTTGGACATCCTGAGAGGTGATCTAACATTTTGTTGGATCGTTACATTCAGGGAAACTGGGTATTAATGTCATTGCAATTCAGGCCAGTATTCATCTTCCTTTTGATCACAATTTGTTGGTCCAGAATCTGTCTGCACAGGTAATTATGATTTCGCTAATTGACGTGCGTAGAATTTCACTTACGCTGATTTTTAAATGAGCCTGACACACCCTCCCTTGAGCCCAGCATAAGATCTTGTAATTAGCTGCTAATTGTTTCATTTGGTATGTCCATTTAGTCTTGTTGGCAGTCTCACTAAAATACATGTCTGTATTTAGCTAACTTGATCTATTTGTGAATATACTGCTCCTGCTAATAGTATCATGGGTTGAGCTAAGCTCACATGTTTTAGAGTGGTCTGAAGTTCCTTCTGTAAAAGTCGTGATATGTGGCATAAATATAATTAGGTATTTTTGTGTTTAGGTCCTAACTAGGGTATATCGAATCCGCACGGTGATTTAACAGTCAGTTTCATAATTGTTTCTATGGTTGGATTAGATTGCATTTTTGAGAGACTGCCTCTTCTTTTTCCTTCTATTAGCTTATTAAGTTACTCTCTGACTATTCAATCATCAGTCGTTGTCTGTTTGTAGTTGGCAGATAGAAACTTATTGATTGGAACTACTTCATGTCTAAATTTGACTGCCTGTCATGAATCAATATATTTCAGCTGGGTGCATTAAATTAGAGACTGAGTGATGCCTAATAACGCTTAATGAGCTTGAATTTTGTGCCAGCTGTCTGTTCCCCTTTTTGCAGGAAACATATATATGTAAGAAACTTTAGAATGGGCAGGAGATAAATGCTCACTGGTCATAGTTGATTTTAGGCCAGATATGCGGGGTACTGTGTATTCCACGTCATCTAGGTTCAAAGAAAAGACTACATTCTTGGCTTGCTTGGTTGTGTGAACTGTTCCTTTATTCCCCCCCTCCCCCAACCATCCAAAAACAAAAAAAATCTTGTATCGATAGCTGTAAAGATTGCTCTTGTGATTGTTTTTTTGGTTTATCTTGGAATGATAGAATATTGATTGATGAGACTAGAACCGGAATGAACAGAATGTTCGAGGAAAGCGGTAGCACTCTGGAATTAGGGGCAAGTTTAAGCAAGACTAGTGGGATAAATTTGAAGTGAGTACGAAGGGACAAGAATTTAATATAGTCTAATAGAATATTTTTGATCTGGTGAGATATAATTTTTGTTTGGTTAAATTACACTAAGCTATGTTTGACACTCTTTTTTTTTGCAATTTAAAAAATTGGAAAAAAAGGAGCGTTTGGTAACCATTTTTTTTTCAATTTAAAAAACCACTTTTAAAATTGTAGAGTAAAAAAAAAAAGAGAAAAAAGCTCTTTTTTTTTTTACTTAATTTTTTTTTGAGACCTCCACCACAACGCACCCACCGCTGGCAGCCACCACCCACCGCCGACCGGCAGCCACCACCGGGCGGTGGCCACCACCGGGCGGTGGCCACCACCGCTGGCCGGAGGCCTCTGCCGGCAGTCACCTCGGGCCGCCACCTCCGGCCACCACCGCCGGGAGCCACTGCCAGAGACTGCCGCGACAACCGCCGGCCACCACCGCTATGCCCCACCACCGCCACCGCAAACCACCAAAAAAAAATTCAAAATAAAAAGGGTTACCAAACACCAAAAAAAAAAAACTAAAAAGAAAGGGTTATCAAACACCCACTTGTTTTTGTAAAAAAATAAAATTAAGCTACTCTTTAGAAACTGAAAACCAAAAAAAAAAGTTGTCAAATATAGCCTTACCCTAATTTTCGTTTGGTTAAATTACACTAATTTTTGTTTGGTTAAAAATACCCTTACTACAATTGCCTTAGCAATTTAATCAAGCCCCAATTCAACACTACCACCGCCCTGGCCAAGGATTCCATCCCCATTACCAATCACCACTGCACCAGCACCAACCCAAAATCATGAGTTTCCAGAGATTCACACGTGCCAACACAAACCCACGCACAGAAACACACCCCTGGGAGTGAGGTTGTGGTGAAATTGGTCTAGTGGTGGTTGTGGGCTAGGTAGCTCGGACACGGTGTCGGACACCGCAATTTTCAAAAAATCATATTTTGGATATCGCAGGACACCGCTATTTTTTAATATATTTTTATTACACATATATATATAAATAAATAATAAATACCAAATATACTTCACAACCTAAAATGACAAACAATAATGAAATACTACTAAAACAAGGAATTCAAATAAATTCAAGTCATACTTAAACATTTATTTGGTACTAGACAGAAAAACTAAGTAAAAAAAAGGGGGGGTCAGAGGGAGAAAAAAGGGAAAGACACTATAAGGGAAGGGTTCAGAAATAACTAGAAGATAAAAGGAAGGAGAAGACTGACGAGACAAAGAGAAGAAGCAGACCTGTGGGTCAGCGACGGCTGTGGAGGACCTCCGGGGACGACAGTGAAAGCTCTGGCGACGGCGACGGCGGACAGATCAGTCGACTTTAGTACCCGGCAACACCGGCGACCTTTAGATCTGTCGGCTCCGGCAACATCGATGACAAATCGTTAACACCGGCGACGATAGAAGAAGACGGCCGACAGATTAGAGCACTCGTAAGGTTAGAGAGAAGACGACCCTTCGAAAATTGTCCGACACTGCTCTACTCCGTGTTCGACACTCGTTGACAAAGTGTCCGACACGGTGTCGGAAATTAAAAAGAAAAAAATTCCGATACCGATTGGCGGTGTCCGACACGTGTCGGCCGGTGTCCGGAGGGTGTCGGGGTATCTGTCCGTTTAGGACACCATACCTCCACCTAGGAGAGGTGTCCGTGCTTCCTAGGTTGTGGGCTTGTAGTGGTGGTTTTATGGGGGCATTGGTGGGATTGGTTAGTAGTGGGGGATATATGGTCGTAGGCTTGTCTTGTTGGTGGTGGGGTTATGGGTTTCTGATAGTGGATCAGTTTGTGGTGGAGGAATTGGTTTGGGGTTTTTTTTTTGGGGGGAGGGGGGGAGTGGGCAATTAGTTGTGATATGTTTGTGGTGGTGCGATCCATTAGGGTGGTGGATTTGTGGTTGGTCTGTGGTGGTGGCATTATTTTGTGGCTCGGTGGTGGTGGAATCATCTGGTGGTGACTAGTATGTGGTGGTGGATTCAACATTTCTGAAAATGCTTTATTCTAATATGTGAGGGGTGTCAGTTTAATTTTCAAAAATGGAGGGCTAGTGACCATTGTAGTTGATGTTGATTGAGGGAGTTTGGATTGTTCGTTGTTACTTTGTATGTTAGCAAGAGCAATTGGTTTGATCCTATTGTCTCCTTTAGATTGTGTTTGGATGAAGGATTTCAAAGTATGCATTTCAAAATCTTTTCATTTTAAAATTTGCTGATTTACAAAATTATGAAATTGCAATTTTAGTGTTTGGATGATTTTGTGAAAGCGAGTGCTTTATATGTTGATTTACATCTGAAAAATTGAACCCAGATAATTTGATTATGTATTTCAAACTAATGAGAAAGATTCTCCTTTCTTTTTATGATTTAACCAATTTGATTATGGTGTTGAAGATGCAACTACCAGCTATCTGCAGTTTCTTTCATGTTTTAGTTATGCATAGTCGTGTGCGTGTATACGAGGGAGGGAGGGAGGGAGGGAGGGAGGGGGGAGGGAGGGCGGGTGGGCCATACGTCGATTTATTTTTCTTACCTATTATGATTTCTCTCGGCTATTTTGTTGCTCACTTAAAGGTTTGCACTGTTTCTTAGGCTTTCAACAATGCATCAGTTCCTCCTTCGGCTCAGGCTACCTTTCCCTACATATTTGCTGTCAGCAAATTCTTACAGGTATCATGTCTTTGATTCTCATGGCATTTTTATAGCAATCGGTGCTTCATGCTCCGCTTGAGTAAATTCACGGAATTGAAATATACGGATTTGGCTCATACAGAGGACTTGCCATTGAAAAATGCACTATAAGACCTTCCCACCATCAATACCGCTACATTTGCAACACCGCCTTGTGATTACAATAGCCGTTTTACCACCACAGACCACCACCTTGGTACAGTATTAGGCCATGACCACCGTGGCCGGATCACCATGCCCTCTATATCACACTACTGTTGGCACCCCCGTCCCAACAACCACCGGACCGAGTTGCTGTCATATGCAACCCTTGTTGTCTCACACATAAATAATGTCGTTGATATTATTATTGGTTTAATAGGAAGTAGATGTATTGCAAATTACTCGAAGTATTTACATTTTTTTTTGCAGCCTGGAACATTTGATCTTGTGGGAACTGTTGTTTATGAGATTGATCAACTCCCATACCAAAGTACATTCTACAATGGAACAATCGAAGTTACTGAGGCGGGTGGCCTTATTAGCGTTGAATCTGTTTTCCTGATTTCTCTTGGAATTGCTCTTCTTGTCCTTCTTGGGTTGTGGATTCGTGGTCAGATACAACACCTCTCCAAGGTATACATGCCCGTGCTGATACTTCACTTATATGTTCTTGAATGCATTTGAGATCTTATTTCCCTTTGTTCGTCTTTTTGAAAGAGTTCTTTTTCACTGGCTTGTCTTCATTTCTGGAAGATGGAATCTGTGAGGTTCTTTGTAAAACTTTTGGCGTATTTGGCTGCTTTAATATATTTTTTTTTGGGGGTAATGTTCACCAGAAAAGAATTTTTCCTCCCCCTTTTTTGTGGGAAAAGAGTTTTCTTTTCGCCATGCAGCAGAGGTATTCAGAACCCATAGGCCCAACTAATCTCATGACACAGTGTGGCCGCCTCACCGGCCTTTTGTAGCCACCTTTAAGTGGTCACTGCAGGTGGCATGTCGCCTCCTCATGTGTGTGACGACATCCATTAAGGCCGATTGCTGGCCCTAGAAAGCGCCTAAGTAAGAGCCTTGTCAACCACTTGGCTAACCTCATTGGTTTGGTGTGATGAGAGGTTACGGAGTTCTTTTTTTTGAGCCCTTCTTATCCTGGCCACCATAAAAATTGGAGATGGTCACTTGAGCCAAAAGTTTTTCTGATTAGTGGGATCGGGGTTGTAATAGCTGTTTTCCTCTCTTTTCTTGATAAAGATATATCAAGCATCTCCCGGTTTATATGTTATCTCTGACACAGAAAACTAAGAGGGCGCCCAAGGTGGAAGTTGGAACTGGGACCACTGATGCATCGATGGATGAATGGTTGCAGGTACTCATGTTGTCGAATGAAAGTATCTTCTTTATTCATTTTAGCATTAAATTTTGCCAAATTTTCACCCTCTTGCTGTTTTTTCTGCTCAGGGAACTGCATATACTCAGTCTTTGTCCAGCAAATCAAAGAAAAAGAAGTAGATCAGCATGTTTCCCAGTTTAGCAGCGTGAAGCATCGCAATGAGGCATAGATTCTTGTAACTCAGGCTAGTCGTTTGGAGAGGAGAATCCCGAAAGTGAAGTAGTTTTTGGAAAGCATAGACCTGAAAAGATCTACCATAGTGTTGTAGCATGAGGAAGAAACTTTTGCCTTTCATTTTTTAGGAGATTCAGAAAGTTGAGCCTTATAACAAAAAAATTAGCAGATTTTCTGGTTGAAAAGTGACAGTTTTGTTAACTTTTAGGGATTTCCCACAATTTTCTCTTCTGTTGCCTTTTTTAGTTGATTATTATTCCTGGTAGGTTCTGTGGAGAGTTTTTTTTTAATTATTTTTATTAACTTCCTTTTTTGGAGAGTCCGGTAGAGCAACGTGGAGCATGCCGAAGGCATATTGCCACGATAGCTAATATGTGCGTTATGGGTAAACAAAAAATTACCGGAGGAGCTACGGTTACTTTTACAAGCTATATTTATTTCGTGACAATATTTCACTCTTCATTTATCGCTAAAAGGTGAACGGATTGAACAGCGTACTCTTTCGGTACTCTTCTTCGTGTCTTACGTATTACCATACAAAGTGAGCAAATTATCTCGAAAGCGACGGTGACTCTTCTTCGTGTCTTACGTATTACCATACAAAGTGAGCAAATTATCTCGAAAGCGACGGTGACGCATAAAAATTGGATTACGTCGCCGTGGCCATTTTTGTTTTCCCTACAGGCTTTCCATGTCCATAAATCACATCAATAATGTCTCATTAAACAGCCAAATCATCTATCTACTAAGGAGGCTTTCATTATGCCCATAGTTTCAACAGCTAAATTGAACAAGAATCTGTCGGCCCATTGAGGAGTGGGGGGGATGAACAGATATTTCACATTTTCTATATATAAAACCTCACATGCTAATTAATGCATGATGCTTTAATTGCTTCTTGAAAAATAGGTGGAACCGACGTGCTTGATATTTCTAAACCATCCAAACTTCCACCACCACCTTCTATTGACTGAGAAAATCATTATTCATTTCAAACAATACAGACTTTCCAAATATGGTCCTAATCTTATTTAACGGAAGTATCCTTTTTAAGGAAGAAGGGTATCTCCATTAGGACAATGACAAATGAACATTGTCTACCGTAAACATGATTTTGCTTATAAGAGAGTGACTTATTTCCTGTTATTGAAGTTTCATCCGCTTTTCTCACGTCTTTAGCCTTGACAAGTACCAATTAGAATTGGATGTTAATCATCTTTGAATACGGTGCACGAAAACTGACATCTGATACCGCTTGCGTGCTGAACCAAATTTAAACCTTTTTAATGTGATATCGAACCTCTTTACGGGCATGTTCAAATTGTTGAAAATTTAGCAAAGAACCGTTGAATATAACACCAACCTATGTAGCATAATAATCTAATTGGACGAGTCTTAAAATTCAAGTTCAAACCTTAACCATGTTAGCATCAGAAAATGAATGAATAGACTAGGAAAAATGTATCATTCTACATCAAGAAGGGAAACCTAGACCTTAATCATCTTAGATGTTGGAACTGATTTAATAGGCTATAGTAAATATGAAGTACCTTTTGCACATGTTGTGCGCAAAGAGTTCACGAGGTGAACGGTTGATCATTCCCACATTGCCCTTGCTGAATCGGTGCATAAAGGTTAGACAATCATCGGATGATATACATTGCAATGCATGGTTGTACCTTCTTATTTTCTATGGTTATCCAGTAACTCTGCAGAACTTTCTGATTAGACATTATGCCTGCGTTTGTGCTGATGACCTAGTTCTTTTTGTAGAATGAAATCAGTTACCAAACTATCTCTTCTGTATAATGTGGTACGTACACAAGACAAAACAGGCTGATATAGTCCCACATTTTCTGTTACACGCATTTCATTTGTGAAAAAAGAACTCTGTTGCAATCGAATTATGTGAACTATGGGATTGTTTATGGTGTAATTAGGCAGAAATGCAAATGCTGATGCACTTGCGCTTGCAGGCACAGGCTTACGCACACAAAATAAAGGTAAAGAGACCATAGTACCTTGTACAATTGGCCTATCCAAGCCACGTTGTAAATTAGAGTACATTTTGTTGGAATAACATCCAAACTGAACTGCATTCCCAAATCACTATAAATGCGTTTTATCCGGTTCCTACAATCAACTTCCGACTGTGTTTTCAACCATACATGAACATGATATGGTATGGTACTACAAAGCAAGTAGAAAGTACTGGGTCAGGTGCTTACACTACATGAGATACCAGTGTAGTGTAAGCACCTGACCCAGTTTTGATGAAGGATTAAAAACATTTATTGGGAGTTTGGTAAGTGTTTACATTTAATAAAAATAAAAAATATTGATTTAAGTGCCTCATTATAATATGTTATGATGAGCCATAACATCTCATTATAATATTTTTAATAGTATGTTTTTATTACATTTTAGTGGCTTTAAATTAATCCTTATAACTTTTTGTAACCTACATTTTAATGAAAAACTTAATGGTCATGAGTTACATTTTAAAGCTACTATATATATGTATATTGTATAGTGGATGTTTTGTGGTGAGTGACAATTATACTTTCACCATACAAGTTCACCACATTGTTCAAGAACCCTCCTTTTTCTTTGGCTTTTCCTTCATGGGTTACGAACAACACCTCTCTTTAGTGGTATCATCTTGATGACTAGCTTATCATCTTATGTGATGTGTTGAAAGGAAGTGTTTCATTGCCACTATATATATACACTTGAGTTTCGGTTTTTTGAAAAATAATTTGGGCAAAGAAGGGTGTTGAGTGAAGCTTCTGCTTCATTCGATAGTGCAGAAAATGTGAATGGAGCTACAGTTATAAGCTGGGCTGTTGTTCCTTGGGGCGACGCGTCGAAACCTTGCTGCATCGGTAATTATCCGAAGGGGCGCGAATCGTCTTTGAGACGAGCTAGTCCGGCTCATCCTAGCTGTTAACTTATTACCTATCATCTGAGGTACTCGAGATTAAGGATACTTCGTTTGGTAAGTTTTATGTTCCAAAAAGGCAATCGAGGTAAATGGACAATTTATACAAGTAATTAAAGGTAATTGTTTACTTGTATTGTCTTTTTTCATTTCAAGTACTTGCTTAACAAAAAGATTTTATTTTAATGGATTATTTCCAACAATAAGTAGGTTTACAGATAGAGAGATCACAGAAAGACGGGCTGTACAGTTGAAAGTTTCATTGAATGAAGAGATAATGGCATTTACATTTGATGAGGGCTTCGCTGGTGGAAGCTGCCCACTAGTTTCAAAGTCAAGCTCATGGGTCCCTAACTACATGTGAGGTTCTTTAAGTTTGTGTCGGTCTGCATCTTTAAGCCCTCACCTCCTTCCCATCTTCATTATATATGTAACAAGTTCAGTGTGCCTCAATTCACTCCCAAACCGGGAAACATTCCCAGTTTAGAAGCTGGTTTAGCTTCTGATCGCGTTTTAGCGATCTATCTGATCTTATTATAACTGTTGCAGTCGTACTGGGGCCGTAAGGCAGACTTCCCAATGGGGGTTCGTTCCCTTTGTCGAGGAGTTTTCCTCGGCTTCTTGGTAGCCCTTTTTTCTGCAAGCTTCTGCTACGGCGTGGACAAGACAGTCGAGGTAGTTGGGGTAGGAGAATGTGCAGACTGCAAGGCCAGTAACATTAAGACCAGCCAGGCCCTTTCAGGTATATTTTATGTAGTTTTCTTTGGGTACCACATTGTGGCTTCTGATCATATGACTTGTACTTGAAAAGCTGCGGATGGTTGGTTGTACCAAGTACCAAAAGAAAAGAATTTTTAGATTCCCAATTATGGGAAGACTAACCATGGTTTCAGTGGATCCCGGAGAGTTAATTAGTTTATGTGCTGACGCATAACGCAATACGAGAGATTTGTTGCATCCAAAGATGGTAACTTTGATGTAGCTAGCAATGACTTGCAAGCACTAGCTAGCTCTAATGACACTTAATTAGCAGTTAAAGAAAAGCTTCTACTTAATTATAACACATTAAGTATACTTCTATTGCCAGCATTTTAGCTACGATTGTGATAACACTTTACCGACAATTTACACCACTAAGATAGCCATATTTCGAACATTTTCCAAAATGTATTGTGTCACATATTGGCAAAATATACAATGTTGAAGAAGGTACTGATGATCATGTGGAATTTTGCTTGGGTTTGTACCACAGGGCTTCGTGTAACCATCGAGTGCAAGACCAAGAAGGGAGAGTTAAAAACAAGAGCAGTTGGACACCTCAATGGAGAAGGCAAATTCAAAGTATCCCTACCTCAGGAGTTCATACAAGACGGAAAACTGAAGCAAGAATGCTACGCACAGCTTCACAGCGCATCAGCCACACCATGCGCAACTCACGAAGGCCTAGAGGCCTCCAAGATTGTTTTCCAGTCCAAATCTGACGAAAAGCACACCTTCAGCACCAAAGGGAAGCTCAAGTTCTCGTCGGCTGTTTGCACTTCCAAATTCTTGTGGCCTTATTTCAAGTACCCCCCTCTCCCTACGCTACCACCTTTGCCCCCATTGAAGTTCTTCGGCCATCCCTACCTTTTTCCTCCACTCCCACCAAAAGTTTTTCCCCAATTTATGTCAAGCCGCTTCCTCCACCAATTCCCATCAACAAGTTTCCCCTCCCACCTCCTGTCCCAATTTACGTCAAACCGCTTCCACCTCCAGTTCCGGTGTACGTAAAGCCGCTTCCACCTCCGGTCCCAGTTTACAAACCACCAGTTTACGTGCCAAAGCCACCGGTGTACACGCCAAAGCCGCACCCACCAGTTTACGTGCCAAAGCCACCGGTGTACACGCCAAAGCCGCACCCACCAGTTTACGTGCCAAAGCCACCGGTGTACACGCCAAAGCCACACCCACCAGTTTACGTGCCAAAGCCGCCGGTGTACACGCCAAAGCCACACCCACCAGTTTA